>OX401416.1:29228929-29386429 GCA_947846245.1 Cerastoderma edule | reverse complement strand
CTTGAAACAAACAGAACCTCTTGGCATAAGATGTTTGAAAACCCAGAGAGAGAGAGAGAGGGCGGTTAGGCGAATCATGTTTGGAGTTTTATTTCTTTAAATATACAAATTAAATAGCGGGTGCTACATGTAAACACCTGACATTTTGCATCAATCAATGGTCGAGCGGGTGCTACATGTAAACACCTGACATTTTGCATCAATCAATGGTCGAGCGGGTGCTACATGTAAACGCCTGACATTTTGCATCAATCAATGGTCGAGCGGGTGCTACATGTAAACACCTGACATTTTGCATCAATCAATGGTCGAGCGGGTGCTACATGTAAACACCTGACATTTTGCATCAATCAATGGTCGAGCGGGTGCTACATGTAAACACCTGACATTTTGCATCAATCAATGGTCGAGCGGGTGCTACATGTAAACGCCTGACATTTTGCATCAATCAATGGTCGAGCGGGTGCTACATGTAAACGCCTGACATTTTGCATCAATCAATGGTCGAGCGGGTGCTACATGTAAACGCCTGACATTTTGCATCAATCAATGGTCGAGCGGTAAGGGTTCCGAATCGTGTTCATGATTAGAAAACGCTAAAGCTCTGAATTCTCGTGAACATATCGATTTCTGTTAACCAAATGGCATTATAAAATGACATCATTAATATTGATATAAACCACACTTAGCAAAGAATTTGTCGATCAACCAATCAATCAACAAATTGATTTATCGAGAAATCAGATCAACAGATCACATAATTTAATATTAACAGTATATGGGGTTATTGGGCATTCTGTTTAACATTGTATTTTCTATACCGTTATACAGGATAACAAGTCGTGTATATAGTTCTAGTTAATGCGTTTTATATTTACAGATTTTGAAGGATAATCCTCGGTACGTAAGATCGAATGCCGATATCGTCGTATTGAGCAAGCTGAATGAGAACACAGGTCATACTTATACGAAGAAAATCGCATCAGGAACTATACTCGAAACGAAAACCGTGGTTCTGGTGAATAAGTCAAGGTATTTGAAATGCGCTGACTATCACGGTAATTCGTTCTTTCTTCCGGATAAATGGAATTTTGATTTCACAGGGCTTCCGGACCAAAGAAATTACACACTCGCGGAACTGTTGGACGTCAATCCCCTGCTTCCAACAGCCGTACAATTCAACGAGGGAACCATCCTCCCGCAGGAAATAACGATGTTCGGTGACAAAATGGTCGGTAAATCCGTAACCGTCACATCCGGACCTCTGGAGATCGTAAAGGTATTGACACACAATGTGTTAATAACCAGGTTACAGGAAAGAGAGGGTCAGCGGTCAACGATAGCGCTGGTACCAGCACCAATCTACAACCAGTTCCATGTGCAGTACGCACTCTTCCAGAACGCTGATGACAAGTCCAAGTACCTTGAAAGGAATTTTGCTGGCTCCCGGCTGGATGTCATCGAGTGCACAAAGCACACCATGTATCTACTTCCGGTTAAAGATAATCACGTGTGTTGGTTGCAGGCTTCAACATCGCCTATTGACACAGAAGGTTCTCTAGGTGAGTTATTGCGTTTACCATTTCACTGATCAATTGTGAGAGCCAGAGCTGCTGACAAACATCAAATATGAAAATCAGCATTCGTTTTGTGCTAAAGGATGTGTCGGGAATAAAACATCACGGTACCGCCATATAATCCGACGTCATATAACAAAAGGACATAAAAATAACTAAATATCGATACTAATTAGTCATTAGAAGACAGATAAGAACTTGAAATAAAGTAAATATCAAATTTAATACAATGGTAATTAGTAATTACCATTGTATAAAATTAGATATTTACTTTATTTTAAGTTCTTGTCTCTCTTCTAATCAGTAATAAATATGTTTGTGGTGCTAGTTTATCCCAAATGACAAAAAGCGCTTGCTATGTTTATAGTTTAAATAACATTCGATGCTGCTTTCAATATGGATCACTCATAAATCATCATATCGCGGGATTGGTTCAAACAGTGTTGTGAGAATAGAATTACGATTTTGGCATCCTGTTGTGAGTTGGTCGTTTATACCATGCCATCATTAAGGATGTATTTGGATAAATATTGATTGTGTATTATAATGTTTCTTTAAGACTCGTCGTTCTCGGGGGATATCGCCCAGCAAACGTCCGGGCAGAGAACCAGACAGCAGCCGACTGACCTTTCACTTTCGGGTAGGTTTTGTTTCCGTTGAAGCTATTCCGAACGTCATCCATTACGGTGTTCTAAATTGAAAGAGCACACAACAATCGAGTATGCAATAAACTAGAAAATTTCCATCTGGATAAACAGAAAACATTAATGGCGAAACGAAAATTTGCGTTTATGAATAATTTCTCTCTTCTTTGACGTTATTATTCACGGATGGCCAAAGAGAACAGCCAATTTAGACACGAAATTGTCTACTGCTGCATGTTATATTTTATTGAAAACCATATCGACAATTGACAACATGTTTGGTATATAAATATGTCATAGTCACACAAAAAGCTGCCTGTTTTAAACAACCCAATCAACATGAGTCACGTTGACGGATCTGCTACGAAAGTATATAAACGCATCGCAATGTTTAAATAAACACGCTTCTTGTGACGGGCAGTCTACGTGTAATCTCGGCCTAAATCGTCCTTAGTATTCACAACTTTACCGGACTGTGTAGCAACACCCAGTAACCTCTGACCTCGTGGTGGTGTCGAGACAATGCCCCTCCCCCCGCATCCCGGCCCCCACACCCGAGTCCGGATGATCCAGACGTAGATATTTCATTCTACACAGGTACAGCTTGGATCATCCGCATCACCACCCGTTTAGTGTCCACATCACCACCCGTTTAGTGCCCGCATCACCACCCGTTTAGTGCATGATATCAAAATATCCTCTTTTATATTTTTCTTTCAGCTAACACGGCTGATAAATTCCGGACATATCGAGAGTTTGAAAATCGACTTGAGGAACTCCACACTATCGAGTTGACCCAACACCTAAAGGTGAGCATGATATCTGTTAGACACCCGGATTTTGACTTGTCCCTTATGGTCTGTGGACAGGTCATCATGCAAACCGGATGTTTGATATATCAACATGTTCAGGGTTTTGGTCTTGTGGGCGACAATTTATGTATTGGTAGATGTCGGCCTTTGGTATCGAGGGTCTGGGGTTCGATCTCCGATGTTAGCGCGAGTTGGCATGCCACAACTTACCCATTAATCGACGCGAGAACAGGTCAAGAATCTAGCATTTAATAAGCTCCAAGCAAAATAAATAAGTTCCATTATTTCTGTCTAGTTACATCATGCGGCGTCTGTTGCGGTATCCGGTATTTATGGTCACTTGATGCAAACACGTGCCTCTCCTGTCTTGAAGCGTTCCTGCAATACAAGTACCCAGAGTACCTCACTACACAGGACCTTTCTGGCTTGAAATGGGAGGATGTCAAGGCCTAGTAATTTTGGGAAGTTATATCGATAAATTTGCTGCATTTGGAAACCAAAAAGCTGGGGTGCCTTTGAATTCTTGGGAAAATGCACGATTTTTAAGTTTTGTGGGAGTCCTGTAAGGCTAAGTGTAACTCTGTGGTCCCAGGTAACATCGCCTCTGGTGCCGATAGTTTTGTGGGAGTCCTGTAAGGCTAAGTGTAACACGGTGGTCCAAGGTAACATCGCCTCTGGTGCTGATAGTTTTGTGGGAGTCCTGTAAGGCTAAGTGTAACTCTGTGGTCCCAGGTAACATCGCCTCTGGTGCCGATAGTTTTGTGGGTGTCCTGTAGGCTAAGTGTAACTCGGTGGTCCCAGATAACATCGCCTCTGGTGCCGATAGTTTTGTGGGAGTCCTGTAAGGCTAAGTGTAACTCGGTGGTCCCAGGTAACATCGCCTCTGGTGCCGATAGTTTTGTGGGAGTCCTGTAAGGCTAAGTGTAACTCGGTGGTCCCAGGTAACATCGCCTCTGGTGCTGATAGTTTTGTGGGAGTCCTGTAAGGCTAAGTGTAACTCTGTGGTCCCAGGTAACATCGCCTCTGGTGCTGATAGTTTTGTGGGAGTCCTGTAAGGCTAAGTGTAACTCTGTGGTCCCAGGTAACATCGCCTCTGGTGCAGATAGTTTTGTGGGAGTCCTGTAAGGCTAAGTGTAACTCTGTGGTCCCAGGTAACATCGCCTCTGGTGCTGATAGTTTTGTGGGAGTCCTGTAAGGCTAAGTGTAACTCTATGGTCCCAGGTAACATCGCCTCTGGTGCAGATAGTTTTGTGGGAGTCCTGTAAGGCTAAGTGTAACTCGGTGGTCCCAGGTAACATCGCCTCTGGTGCTGATAGTTTTGTGGGAGTCCTGTAAGGCTAAGTGTAACTCTGTGGTCCCAGGTAACATCACCTCTGGTGCTGATAGTTTTGTGGGAGTCCTGTAAGGCTAAGTGTAACTCGATGGTTCCAGGTAACATCGCCTCTGGTGCCGATAGTTTTGTGGGAGTCCTGTAAGGCTAAGTGTAACTCGATGGTTCCAGGAAACATCGCCTCTGGTGCTGATAGTTTTGTGGGAGTCCTGTAAGGTGTAACTCTGTGGTCCCAGGTAACATCGCCTCTGGTGCTGATAGAAGTGTAACTCGATGGTCCCAGGTAACATCGCCTCTGGTGCTGATAGTTTTGTGGGAGACCTGTAAGGCTAAGTGTAACTCGGTGGTCCCAGGTAACATCGCCTCTGGTGCCGATAGTTTTGTGGGAGTCCTGAAAGGCTAAGTGTAACTCGATGGTTCCAGGAAACATCGCCTCTGGTGCCGATAGTTTTGTGGGAGTCCTTTAAGGCTAAGTGTACCTCGATGGTCCCAGATAACATCGCCTCTGTAATGCTAAGTGTAACTCTGTGGTCCCAGGTAACATCGCCTCTGGTGCCGATAGTTTTGTGGGAGTCCTGTAAGGCTAAGTGTAACACGGTGGTCCAAGGTAACATCGCCTCTGGTGCTGATAGTTTTGTGGGAGTCCTGTAAGGCTAAGTGTAACTCTGTGGTCCCAGGTAACATCGCCTCTGGTGCCGATAGTTTTGTGGGTGTCCTGTAGGCTAAGTGTAACTCGGTGGTCCCAGATAACATCGCCTCTGGTGCCGATAGTTTTGTGGGAGTCCTGTAAGGCTAAGTGTAACTCGGTGGTCCCAGGTAACATCGCCTCTGGTGCCGATAGTTTTGTGGGAGTCCTGTAAGGCTAAGTGTAACTCGATGGTTCCAGGTAACATCGCCTCTGGTGCTGATAGTTTTGTGGGAGTCCTGTAAGGCTAAGTGTAACTCGATGGTCCCAGGTAACATCGCCTCTGGTGCTGATAGTTTTGTGGGAGTCCTGTAAGGCTAAGTGTAACTCTGTGGTCCCAGGTAACATCGCCTCTGGTGCAGATAGTTTTGTGGGAGTCCTGTAAGGCTAAGTGTAACTCTGTGGTCCCAGGTAACATCGCCTCTGGTGCTGATAGTTTTGTGGGAGTCCTGTAAGGCTAAGTGTAACTCTATGGTCCCAGGTAACATCGCCTCTGGTGCAGATAGTTTTGTGGGAGTCCTGTAAGGCTAAGTGTAACTCGGTGGTCCCAGGTAACATCGCCTCTGGTGCTGATAGTTTTGTGGGAGTCCTGTAAGGCTAAGTGTAACTCTGTGGTCCCAGGTAACATCACCTCTGGTGCTGATAGTTTTGTGGGAGTCCTGTAAGGCTAAGTGTAACTCGATGGTTCCAGGAAACATCGCCTCTGGTGCCGATAGTTTTGTGGGAGTCCTGTAAGGCTATGTGTAACTCGATGGTTCCAGGAAACATCGCCTCTGGTGCCGATAGTTTTGTGGGAGTCCTGTAAGGCTAAGTGTAACTCTGTGGTCCCAGGTAACATCGCCTCTGGTGCTGATAGTTTTGTGGGAGTCCTGTAAGGCTAAGTGTAACTCGATGGTCCCAGGTAACATCGCCTCTGGTGCTGATAGTTTTGTGGGAGACCTGTAAGGCTAAGTGTAACTCGGTGGTCCCAGGTAACATCGCCTCTGGTGCCGATAGTTTTGTGGGAGTCCTGAAAGGCTAAGTGTAACTCGATGGTTCCAGGAAACATCGCCTCTGGTGCCGATAGTTTTGTGGGAGTCCTTTAAGGCTAAGTGTACCTCGATGGTCCCAGATAACATCGCCTCTGTAATGCTAAGTGTAACTCGGTGGTCCCAGGTAACATCGCCTCTGGTGCTGATAGTTTTGAGATGTCCTGTAAGGCTCAGTGTAACTCGATGGTCCGAGTTAACATCGCCTCTGGTGCCGATAGTTTTGTGGGAGTCCTGTAAGGCTAAGTGTAACTCGATGGTCCCAGTTAACATCGCCTCTGGTGCCGATAGTTTTTTGGGAGTCCTGTAAGGCTATGTGTAACTCGATGGTTCCAGGAAACATCGCCTCTGGTGCTGATAGTTTTGAGATGTCCTGTAAGGCTCAGTGTAACTCGATGGTCCGAGTTAACATCGCCTCTGGTGCCGATAGTTTTGTGGGAGTCCTGTAAGGCTAAGTGTAACTCGGTGGTCCCAGGTAACATCGCCTCTGGTGCCGATAGTTTTGAGATGTCCTGTAAGGCTTAGTGTAACTCGGTGGTTCCAGGTAACATCGCCTCTGGTGCCGATAGTTTTGAGATGTCCTGTAAGGCTCGGTGTAACTCGGTGGTCCCAGGTAACATCGCCTCTGGTGCCGATAGTTTTGAGATGTCCTGTAAGGCTCGGTGTAACTCGATGGTTCCAGGTAACATCGCCTCTGGTGCCGATAGTTTTGAGATGTCCTGTAAGGCTCGGTGTAACTCGGTGGTCCCAGGTAACATCGCCTCTGGTGCCGATAGTTTTGTGGGAGTCCTGTAAGGCTATGTGTAACTCGATGGTTCCAGGAAACATCGCCTCTGGTGCTGATAGTTTTGTGGGAGTCCTGTAAGGCTAAGTGTAACTCTGTGGTCCCAGGTAACATCGCCTCTGGTGCTGATAGTTTTGTGGGAGTCCTGTAAGGCTAAGTGTAACTCGATGGTCCCAGGTAACATCGCCTCTGGTGCTGATAGTTTTGTGGGAGACCTGTAAGGCTAAGTGTAACTCGGTGGTCCCAGGTAACATCGCCTCTGGTGCCGATAGTTTTGTGGGAGTCCTGAAAGGCTAAGTGTAACTCGATGGTTCCAGGAAACATCGCCTCTGGTGCCGATAGTTTTGTGGGAGTCCTTTAAGGCTAAGTGTACCTCGATGGTCCCAGATAACATCGCCTCTGTAATGCTAAGTGTAACTCGGTGGTCCCAGGTAACATCGCCTCTGGTGCTGATAGTTTTGAGATGTCCTGTAAGGCTCAGTGTAACTCGATGGTCCGAGTTAACATCGCCTCTGGTGCCGATAGTTTTGTGGGAGTCCTGTAAGGCTAAGTGTAACTCGATGGTCCCAGTTAACATCGCCTCTGGTGCCGATAGTTTTGTGGGAGTCCTGTAAGGCTATGTGTAACTCGATGGTTCCAGGAAACATCGCCTCTGGTGCTGATAGTTTTGAGATGTCCTGTAAGGCTCAGTGTAACTCGATGGTCCGAGTTAACATCGCCTCTGGTGCCGATAGTTTTGTGGGAGTCCTGTAAGGCTAAGTGTAACTCGGTGGTATAGTCCTGTAAGGCTGGTAACTGGAGGTAACATCGCCTCTGGTGCCGATAGTTTTGAGATGTCCTGTAAGGCTGGTAACTCGGTGGTCCCAGGTAACATCGCCTCTGGTGCCGATAGTTTTGAGATGTCCTGTAAGGCTGATGGTTCCAGGTAACATCGCCTCTGGTGCCGATAGTTTTGAGATGTCCTGTAAGGCTCGGTGTAACTCGGTGGTCCCAGGTAACATCGCCTCTGGTGCCGATAGTTTTGAGATGTCCTGTAAGGCTAAGTGTAACTCGGTGGTCCCAGGTAACATCGCCTCTGGTGCCGATAGTTTTGTGGGAGTCCTGTAAGGCTAAGTGTAACTCGGTGGTCCCAGGTAACATCGCCTCTGGTGCCGATAGTTTTGTGGGAGTCCTGTAAGGCTAAGTGTAACTCGATGGTTCCAGGTAACATCGCCTCTGGTGCTGATAGTTTTGTGGGAGTCCTGTAAGGCTAAGTGTAACTCGATGGTCCCAGGTAACATCGCCTCTGGTGCTGATAGTTTTGTGGGAGTCCTGTAAGGCTAAGTGTAACTCGGTGGTCCCAGGTAACATCGCCTCTGGTGCCGATAGTTTTGAGATGTCCTGTAAGGCTTAGTGTAACTCGGTGGTCCCAGGTAACATCGCCTCTGGTGCCGATAGTTTTGAGATGTCCTGTAAGGCTTAGTGGTACTCGGTGGTTCCAGGTAACATCGCCTCTGGTGCAGATAGTTTTGTGGGAGTCCTGTAAGGCTTAGTGTAACTCGGTGGTCCCAGGTAACATCGCCTCTGGTGCCGATAGTTTTGTGGGAGTCCTGTAAGGCTTAGTGTAACTCGGTGGTCCCAGGTAACATCGCCTCTGGTGCAGATAGTTTTGTGGGAGTCCTGTAAGGCTTAGTGTAACTCGGTGGTCCCAGGTAACATCGCCTCTGGTGCCGATAGTTTTGAGATGTCCTGTAAGGCTTAGTGTAACTCGGTGGTCCCAGGTAACATCGCCTCTGGTGCCGATAGTTTTGTGGGAGTCCTTCCTGGAATAGCACTTCAGAGCCCAAGCCTAATTTTGGCGAACATTAGAAATCAGTTTTTCTTTTTAAACGCTGAATCCGAAATATAAGTATGGCTGTTTTGGCGACATAGAGCCAAAGGCAACCATGTGATATGTTTCCGACAAAGCTTTAGACGAGAGAGTGGAAGTGTTCGTCTCAGGTCGGTTTTAGGGCAACCGAGGCGACACTATTCACTCCATGAGAAAGTTGGGAAAACTACCTTAATCTTTAAAGGTGCTTGTTCACACGTGAGGAAATTTGCAATTAGAAATAAATTTCGAATCTTAATACATAATCATTCATTGTAAACAGGTTCTAAATGTTCTCCAATACATCTTTAAAGAAATACGACTCTAATTTCCAAGTTCCACCAACTGTGAACTAGTCGCTTTAAGGACACGAAATAACGAAATGAAATGAAATTTTAGACACCATAATCAATAATTCCTAACTAATTCCTTTGTATATGATTAGCCCGAATTTAAAGCTGGTCCATGCAACTACAATAATAAAAATAACATTTACTTCGTAGAATTTACTAGCAACAACAAATGAAGAATACTAGTGTGTAATCAAAACACCTCCTTTTGCCATTCATTATTTTTCCCCATCATGAACATATCTTTAAAGGCTAATACAATGCTCTACTTTATCAATTTGTGATTCGGCTAAGTATTCGGCATTGAATAAGACATATACAAATGCAATATCAGCCGAGTGCAAGAATACTCGAGAGTTACACAATATATGCGACCTTGGTTTACATAGTGACACAATTTGATGTATTGTTTAGGTAAAAGACGAAGATACTGTTCAGCGACTGCGACGGAAGGCGAAGCTCGGCTTTGGGCAAATCCACGCTGAATTGAAACGGTTTGTCAAAAGAAAACACAAACTGAAACCCGATTCGGCATCATTTGATAATAAAGAACAGAACGAAGTCCTAGCTAAGCCAAAAATGACAGAAACTGGCGAATGTACATTTAATGAACCAGATGTCGACAAAGTAGATACTCGGTCTCCCAAATCAACAGAGAGTAGTGACCAAACGATACATTGTAGTAATTCCAGACCGTTCCCACAGATACCTTCAAGTCCAGAAGTCCCATTGTCCCCAGGAACGAACACAACAAACGATACAAATCCGCACGTCCTCCTGACGACACAAACCGAGTCTGAAATACAAATAAAGCCACCAAAAACGACGAACTTGGCGGAGCAAACGGACGCTAAACTACAAAAGAAGCCACGAGAGACACCGAGAAGCGGTCTGAAGAAGTCTGACAATGCTTTGTTGATAAATAACGACCCTCCTCCTCATGACAGAGAGGTCTTTTACGCTAGCCAACCGCTTAACATTGATAGACACAGACCTCTTCCCCCATTACCCGTATCCCCCAGGTTAGAGATGACAAACCCCTCGACAGAGGATATCTATATAGACATGACAGCAGCCAAACCTAGCGTCCAGGAACTGTCTACAAAGATAACAGCTCGCATTCAACCCCTGACACACGATAGACAGAAGCAAGTCAAGGAAGTATCACAACCTAGGTTACATAAGTTTCAAACGAGAGTACCATTAGCACACCCTCCTTCCCCTGGGGTACGTGTTGTTGAAGAGGAGGAGGAGGGGGAGGATGATGATGAGGAGGAGGAGAAGGAGGAAAATGGGGATGGGGAGGGTGTTTATACAACTTGCAAAGAATCTTTGTCTGGACAGCAAAGAACTGTCTGCAGAAAGGCTGTGGAAGATGGAAGGCCGATAACTAAGTCGTTTTTCACGTACTCAGTGCAGGAAACAGTGGACTGTTTGAGGTTGTGTGGATTGACTGAGCTAGCTGACATGTGTGATGACCAGACTCTTGATGGAGACTTCTTTAAGAGGACGGATGCAGCTGCAATAGCTGAAATATTTAACTTGAGTAAGCTGCAGTTACTTAAACTAAAGATGATATATGATGGATGGCGCCCAAAACACCTTTCGTAATCCGCAATTGGCCCAAGGTTTTGCTGTACCTATATATGAGTATCTTTCCAGTTAAACAGCGAGCTTTCCTGACCTTGACTTAAATGTGTTTGTTCACACATGAGACAATTTACAAGGCTGTTGCAACAACACACTTTTTGTATTGTGGTACAACGTCTATAAAAATAGATACTGAACGCAAAATTAAGCCGACGCGGTTACAACGCTTTTGGATCCCAATACATAACAATGCACTGTAAATAGGCTTAAAATACCTAGATACAAACTTACTTTTCTTTCGATTGATATTATCAAGTGCATCTCATACAACAGTACAGCTGTGATACAGTTTTAAAGAATAAGAATCTTGATATCGAAGTTTCATTACATCAGCGACCAAGCAGCTTTAAACTAAACCGCCCTTATTTAAACTTTTTATCGGTCAAAATTGATGGCTGAATACTCAATTTAAAAAGATAGTTGTTATATAGAGAAGAAATAAATATGTGAAAAATTGAAAATTGCTGTGCTATTTTTTCTTATCTTAAACCGTTTCAAAATATCAATTGCTGCAGTCTTGTTAAATTTCCGGCGAATTTCATAAAACGTTAAACCATTTTGAAATGTCTCATTGTTTGGAGCCGACACCGTCCATGACCGAAAGTCTCAGTTAATATTGTTAATGGAACGGTCCCCAAATGTCTCATTGTTTGGAGCCGACACCGTCCATGACCGAAAGCCTCAGTTAATATTGTTGATGGAACGGTCCCCAAATGTCTCATTGTTTGGAGCCGACACCGTCCATGACCGAAAGTCTCATTTAATATTGTTGATGGAACGGTCCCCAAATGTCTCATTGTTTGGAGCCGACACCGTCCATGACCGAAAGTCTCAGTTAATATTGTTGATGGAACGGTCCCCAAATGTCTCATTGTTTGGAGCCGACACCGTCCATGACCGAAAGCCTCAGTTAATATTGTTGATGGAACGGCCCCCTTAAGTTTGTTTGACCGAATTACCCACGGAGGTCAGAATCGCTCTCCTGACGCTATAGTTCTGGGTGCCGTTTTACCAAACGCCAAACGTTCGACTGTCCGAAATTTAAAGAGTTTGTAGAAGACATTTCCAAATGTGATAAAGCTGAAAAAACAACCTTCCGATAGGGCAGAAAACATTGTAGAAAAAGGTGAAATTGCCCGTTAAAGCAATTTCTTCCTTTCCCACAATGTTTTCCAGAGTCGTCTACAACGAACTTGCCAATGTAGTTTTTGTAATGGGTTATGGTAGATATTTGCGTAATTCAAAACTGATTAACATAGAAAGTATATTTAACGAAAACACAATATTGTCATGTGACACGTCATTTAGCCTAAACTGTGTAGGAAAATGGTACCCTGGACCATCGATAAGTACAAACTATCAGGCGTTCAGCAGCCTAACCCCTGGACCACTGATTAGTGCAAACTTGCGTTGCCCAATATTGAAGTAAGAGGCAGTTTTGTTTTGAACTGACGCAAAGTTTGTGCACTATATGTTTAGTAAAACAGTACCCTTAGTTATAACAAAGAAATGCTACTGGATTGGCAAAGGCTACTCTTACTTTGATTATAATAATTGATTAAATATGTAGTCTGGCAAAATCTTCATTCCAAAATATGAGACCATTTTGGGTGAACTTAGAATTTGTAACCGACGCTTCGAGGGCTCTGACGACCAGGAAGTGACCCGGAAAGGTTCGTGATGGTCAGACATATTGACGAATTTAAGCAGAATTATTATATTGGTTTTTCACAGACTGTGGTTTCTATCTAATTGGTTCTTTTTGTTATCGCAACATCTTTAGTCAACATACTTAAATGGGTTACTAAATAAAGAAAACCAGGTGTTTACTTCTTATTCTGACCCTCGACTCTGTGTTGTTGGTAATCAGATGATCTGACAAAGTTACCATGAGTAGGTATTGTCAGAGTATAAAATTGAAGTGAAGAATTTAGCTGCAGATCTGTATCTCGCTTCTCGATCATGTGTGACCATTTTGAAGCATTTTGGACAGTTTCAGGGTGAAATACATTATAATCAACTTCGAGAAGATCCTAAATGCGATTGTGGTTTCTCACATGAACATGCAGAACATTTTTAATTTAGACATTTATTATCTATATTCAAATGAAAGGATTGAATTGTTTACAGAAACCGCAGTTTTCACCCACTTTATACTAATAAGCTTCTATTTGGAAACACATATTATATCAAGTCAACAACACGCATATTATATCAAGTCAACAACATGCATATTATATCAAGTCATCAACACGCATATTATATCAAGTCAACAACACGCATATTATATCAAGTCAACAACACGCATATTATATCAAGTCAACAACACGCATATTATATCAAGTCAACAACACGCATATTATATCAAGTCAACAACACGCATATAATTATATCAAGTCAACAACACGCATATTATATCAAGTCAACAACACGCATATTATATCAAGTCAACAACACGCATATTATATCAAGTCAACAACACGCATATTATATCAAGTCAACAACACGCATATAATTATATCAAGTCAACAACACGCATATTATATCAAGTCAACAACACGCATATAATTATATCAAGTCAACAACACGCATATTATATCAAGTCAACAACACGCATATTATATCAAGTCAACAACACGCATATTATATCAAGTCAACAACCCTTGTCGAAAGTCGATAAAATCATTGAGTAACTACAATACAATACAATAAGGTTATTCAGTCAAAGGCATCTGGCCTATAATACAATATACATGTTAAAATATGTATAACAGTTATATCTTATGTAAAACAACAGACTGTTCTTCTTTGTGTTACATACTTTCTCATTTTTAGAGATTAAACCATTGTTCTTGGATTCTTAACCAATTTGCATTCACATGTGACAGATTGTGAATAATGTGATAATTTCAAAATAACTTTTATTTAAACAAAGTTCTTTTGCTCACTTCAATTGCAATTGTTATACGGTATGGCGGATTCCGGCCACAGCTTCGCTAAAAATAATTCAAATAGTTGGAAATAGGATAAATCACGAGTCCCAGTATCAGCAATTCAACATTATCATTTTACAGCATGAAATAAGATAGATGTAAAAATATCAATTACAGTCAGCGACGTCCCGACATCTTGTATTCGGATCCGCTACTGGCGGAGGTATTTATATAATCTACCAATGTATTGGATTACGAAGATACAATTTCTGCACAAATATTCTGTAAATATGTCTTGTAACTCATGTAGAATGGACGCAATAAAATATAATTAAACTTTGTGTTAAACCAAGGTCAGAAGCGGGTTAAATGGAAAGGAAGGTTGCCAGTTTGGGATATCGTGAGGCTATTCTAAACAGATGTTGGTCAGATGTTGGCTGTGGAGGCCAATTCCTGAGTGACAGTCCATCGTACAGACTGTGCAGATGAAGTCGGAGACGTCACTTGTGGAAGGTGCCTTTCGGAGTGTCCTTCGACGGTCCCGCTTTTCAGAACGTCTCACTTCAGCTTGCTTCCACTCTACCGTGTGGCGCCAGTAGTTGCGGTCTGATGCAAGGCTTTCCCAGGTGTCAGCATCGATGTCGGGTGACTTGAGGTCTCTCTGCAGATGTCTAAAGCGGAGAAAACACGACCGATTTGTCTGGTACCAGCTTCAAGTTGACCATACAGCAAGTCTTTGGGAATACGACCATTGTCCATTCGATGTACATGTCCAAGCCAGCGAAGACGTCTTCCAGTGAGCATAGCAAAGACAGATGTTGTCGAAGTTTTGCTCAGGACATCTGTATTGTTGTCCTTGTCCTTCCATGATATACCAAGGAGTCTTCGAAGACATCTCATGTGGAATGCATTTACCTTGGATTCTCGACGCGATTATGTGGCCCATGTATCGCTTCCATAATGAAGAGTACTGATCACGCATGCATGATAGACTTTCATCTTGGTGCTGAGGGCCAAAATTTTGTTTTCCCATACCCTCTTTCTTAATTTTGACATGACTGCTGCTGCTTTTCCGGTTCGTGCTTTGGTCTCAGTATCAAGGGACATCTTGTCGGAAATGTTGGATCCTAGGTATCTAAAGTTGTTAACAACAGCTAGTGGAGTGACATTGATGTATATTGATGGAGGTATTGGGGGATTTTGGGTCATAACTTCTGTCTTCTTGATGCTGACTGTCAGAGCGAATTCCTTGTAAGTACGATTATATCCCACAAGACTGGTCGACAGACCTTCAATCCGTGTGTGATGGCTAGGTGTAGGTTCAATACCCTGCAAACAACCGCATATGAATTTTAATTAAGCTTCATTCTAGTCATTATTACTAAATTATCTTCGCATGGCTATTGAGTTGTGAATGTAATGAAAAAATAAAGCGAACTTGTAGTTGGACGAAACATCTATACCTCTAAATCAAGTAGGCGCTGTTTAATTAAAGATAACAGCGTCTACAAAATTGATTTTAAAGATGGCGGCATTTGCAACCGGGCCACCCCAAAAGAAATTTAAAACATCGTTAAATCGTGAAAATGTGCTTCAACACAAGCAATCTATCGAAATAGCAATAGAGCGACTGAAAGGTTTCCAATTTTGTTTTGTAAAACTATCTTCTTGCAATGGAGATTATCCATCATGCTTCCCCGATGCTTGGTGTGAGTCTTTCCGGAATATAGAGGAGGATAACATGGTGCCCAAAACTGCAAAGTTTGACGAACTATTTAATACTGACATTCTTCGCCGTGTACTCAATGAGCCTGTTCATCTTCCAGATTCACAGAGTGCTGCTTTTCAAAGGCTTGAAGTATTCTTGGATACTATTGAAGGTACATACAGTATGTTTTCCGGTATACAAGTAGTGCAGAGTGTTTGCCAGCTATTTGCAGACGTTACTAAGATCTTTAGGGTAATACGAGGACAGAATGATATGAATGATCTACAGAGTGATATTGATAACCTTTGCCAATGGAGTAATGACTGGTTGTTAAGGTTCAACGCCCATAAGTGTAAGACAATTAGTTTTGGGAATAAACAATTTGACTCCAACAAAGACCTAATAAACACAGATAAGCAACTCTGCAAAATACCGTTCTTTCTCGCGTTGACATCTCGTTCGCGAGATTTTGTCTTCCTGTAAATACAGACGCTTTATTTTGTTAATCAAAGCGTCTGCCGTCGTTGATCAGCTATGGTAGCCCTTTTATTGACCCTCCCGACCCCAAAAACCAATAAACAGATGGCCACCAGCTGTGGTGCCCTGCTGTGATAATTACCGGGGATTATAACTTATTGTAATATTGCACTGTGTCAAACTGAAAAGTTTAGCTAAATTTTATGACGGAGGAAAATTTCAGCAGCAAAATTTACTGTTAAAATATTAGCTTAAATCTATACTTTTGTGGAATGGGTCTCTAAATGGGAATTATCTTTTTTGCGGCATATCATGTACAATATTCTATGAATTAATAATTCGTAATGGGGGACATTCTATTTTCTTTGAAAAATGTACTCAATACCATCATCATCATCATTATCAACAACAATGTTAGAATTATATTATCAAACAACAACTAGCTAAAGGTTTTATCCATTCTAATAAAATCTAGATATAAAAAAATAGATGCGTGTGTATTTCTATTTATAAATGAAAAATGATCGTTCGGATAAATTTTCAAATAAAGATAAACGTTCAGGAAGAAAGTTCATCATTTCTGTTTCAATAATAAATTTTCTGTAAGTAGATCATGGTCATGTGAAACAGTCTCATCCCAGTGAACGGTCGTCAGATTTCTAAAACAACTTGGCACAAGAAAGAACGTATGCCTGACCGTTTTTTAAAGAGATACAGACTTGGCTACCTAACCTCAAAAAGCAACCTTACATGTGATATAAATGGAATTAATGTACGAATTTGTGGAAAGAAAATATTTAGCATATAAACCATTGTTTTCAAAAAATGAAAATTTCATCTTTTCCCTTATCAAAATTCTAGATAATTCGAAAAAGAAGGGTTAACGTGCCCACTGTTTATCAAGTGATATACAGGAAGCTCGCATCATACTATTGTACTTTATTGTCAACTAAGAATTTGAGTTATCCCCGTGGGGGTTAAGATAACAGACATTCCAAAGACTAGGCTAACTTTAGAATTACATTTTGTATTAGATCTTTTTAGAGTGTCTTCTCAGCTAGAGCCATATACTTCTGCGCACAAATATGCACCCGAGTCTGCTTTTTATCTCTTGATTTGCAGCATGTTGATGTCATACACTTCCAGCACACACAAACATGCTGTCATTAGCGGCAAATTTTACACTTTCTTTGCATGGCAATTATTTCCAGCTGAACCAAACAGAACATATCGTTACATCTTCCACGTATACAGTTTATATACAATAAGAGAGTACTTAGAATAAATTCAAATTAAAAAAACCAAACAAGACCAGTTAAGAGAATTTAAATGCCTCTCAACATCACAAAAATGTATAAAAGTCATTGATCTTCAATTGGTCGATAAAACTATGTGTAATGAATCAAAGTTTGTCTAAATCAACCCATATTTTGTTTTTGTTTCCGAGGAGTTAGACAAAAACTATTGCTCTACTACTAAAACATGCAACCATATGATTTCAAAAAACCAAGACCAGATAAGAGAATTAAAATGCCTCTCAACATCACAAAAATGTATAAAAGTCCTTGATCTTCAATTGGTCGATAAAAATATGTGTAATGAATCAAAGTTTGTCTAAATCAACCCATATTTTGTTTTTGTTTCCGAGGAGTTAGACAAAAACTATTGCTCTACTACTAAAACATGCAACCATATGATTTCAAAAAACCAAGACAAGATAAGGGAATTAAAATGCCTCTCAACATCACAAAAATGTATAAAAGTCCTTGATCTTCAATTGGTCGATAAAAATATGTGTAATGAATCAAAGTTTGTCTAAATCAACCCATATTTTGTTTTTGTTTCTGAGGAGTTATACAAATACTCTACCATCCCATTCAATTCTAGACATATAGCACTTTCGGTTCTATTGATGATACACATTTTAAAACACGTGTTTCACCAGTGGTAAAAGGAAATCAATTGTCTCATATGCAATTATTAATAAAAACAACACACTAATAAAGGAATGTTAAAACTATCGAAAAATTGATAAAATAAACGTTAGTTTTCACACTTTATCCAACCTTCGTTTACATCGTCTAGCTGGCAGACACACTTCAGTGCAGACGAGATTAGGAAGTCTCGCATAGTCTCCCGAAATCTCATCCTCCACGAGATGATAAGGGAGTTCGGTCTTTACCTATGGGGAGTTGCTTATCTGTGTTTATTAGGTCTTTGACTCCAACTATAACATGTATGACGGATGGTGTAAGAACAGTCATTAGTGAAGTAGAGACTGAGAAAGACCTTGGAGTCCTCTTTAGTAGTACACTAGCTTTTGACAAACATATTAGTACAGCTGTGAACAAAGCCAATAGTATAGTGGGGCTGGTAAGATGAAATTTTTCGTACATGGACAACAATCTACTGCTGTGCCTGTACAAGTCAATAATTCGTCCTCATCTTGACTGGGTGTAGGACAATTCCCCACTAGGATGATTCCCCACTAGGACAATTACCCACAGGACAATTCCCCACCAGGACGATTACCCACTAGGACAATTGCCCACTGGGACAATTACCCACTATTTGATATAAAACATTTATTCAAATAAATTATGTTTTTATATTTATAACATAGATTTTGCATTATTTACGTTATCTGTTATCAATAACAATGAAAATAAGAGTGGGAAATTATCAAAATAGAGATTTGAAGCATTGTTCCTTTTTCGTCTGCAAAAATGTATACTGATAAAAGAATTGTACAGAATGCATGTAACAATTTATTATCAATAGTGTTGTAAAAGTAAATTTAATATCAATTAATTGGACTGTTGATTCAAAATTTTAACCTAACATGAAATACTTTAGTTTGCAAATATTGAATATTCTGATTAAAAGAATCTTTGTGAATTCTTATGATATTGATTTTTAAATGCTTACATATTTAAAGTAGATGGAATGTGGGGTCTAATGGGATATAATATAAGGAAGCATAGGGATAATAAACCAAATTTTAAAAGAAATGAAAAATTAAGATGTGAAAATCTAACACAGACTGAAAAACATGTACATTATTGATATATCAAATATCAATTAAAGATCTCATTAACAAGGTTTAGCCAAAGGTTGATTAGAGGTGTGAAGCAAAACAATCATTATTCAATCAAAATCCAAAATTAAAAAGCTTACCAAAATATAAATTTATCAATAAATCTGTTTTCAATTGCCTAAATTAATAAATGGGTTGATTATTATTCATTGGATAATTGAATTGCAATCTGTTCTTTTCTACATTATCATTGTGCACAAATGATATGCTTAAATCCATGATCACTGATTTTTATTTAGTTTAAATTTATTGCCTCAATAGTAAAGATTCATGAACATATCAAAAGATATATTTTATTGCTTTTATTTGTTTAAAGTGAGGAATTGTCCACATTCTCATTACAAAAACGTTTGTGAATGGACCAATCTTTTGACCTTTTTTCAACCATGTCTTATTTGTTTGGCTATTGTAATATAAATATATTTTCATGTGTAAATTGAAGATAACGGTTTGAAAATATATTTGAATTATTCTTTAATTCAGATTCTTGAAAAATAAGAGTTTTGTGACCATTTCATTTCACCAGTGGGGAATTGTCCTATTTGACACAAATGTGGGGTATTGTCCGGTGGGTAATTGTCCAGTGGGTAATTGTCCTGTGGGTTATTGTCCTAGTGGGGAATCGTCCTAGTGGGGAATTGTCTGTACCCCATCTTGACTATGGAAATTGTATTTATTATCCTGTAACCAAGAAAAATAAGCAAGCGATTGAAAATGTTCAAAGGCGTGCCACAAAGCTGGTGAAAGCATTGACAGGGCTTTCATATGAGGATCGTCTTAGGACACTGAACTTGCCTACATTGGAGTACCAATGAAGACGTGGTGACATGATCCTTGTCTACAAACTTTTGCACAATCTACTTGACTTTGACAGTGAACACTTTTTTACACTTGCTGCAACTCCACACAACTTGAGACTACATCCGTATAAACTTCAAAAACCAAGAGCCATCAGAAGTAATCATCGGAATTCTTTTTCGCACTGTAGCATTAATGACTGGAACCATCTTAATAGTGCTATAGTTATGGCGAAAGATGATGTGACTTTTAAAAAACTCTTGGACAATGAACCTGAGTGGAAGTTGAACAGGTTTGACTAAACTACAATCTAAAGAAGACCCTTCGAAACCGGACGACAAATTACAATATAAGAACATGTATAGAGGGGAAAGACAAGCCTTAGGGGCTTAAGAAGGTTTACCAACATCTCAGAAGGATAAGATCGTCAATATCAGATCAGTTTAATAGAACAATAGTTCTGTTACTTTTGTTATTCAAAATGAACTAAATCAAACTGTAATTTCACACCATCTTAACATTTGCTTTTTCAAGCGTATGTTACTTACATTATGTTCTGACCTTATTAATTTTCTGACATGCATGCAATTTTTACGTTTAGACTCTTATCAACTTTACAAACGTGACCTCCTTATCAGCATGTTTAGTAGTTCTAAGACATATCATGAGTAACAAGTTTTATGATTCATTGAAAAACCGCAGCAAACCACCAAACTATACAGGGCTTTTTTTTCCTTGAATTGGGAAGAAGCCCAAGCCTTATTGATCAAATATTAAACATTTTAAAGAAATTTCCAATTGGGATGCTGCCTTTTATGGGAGTCTTATTTTTTATAACAAGAAAAAGCCCCACTATACATTCTATATTTTTAATTCTCAAGCAGTTTTAGCTCAACTATTCGAAGAATAAGGAGAGCTATACTACTCACTCAGGGCTCACACTGGCTGAAAAAAAGTCTGCTCCAGCACATTCGCCAAATGACAAAAAATGGAGACGAATTCAAGAAGTAGGAGCCAAATTCTGAGCAAATGGCTCCAATTAAAAGTATTTGATTTTAAAAACTTTTCATATTATATGTACATATGTGTTAAATCCTCTTGGTAAATTATTTTCTTTTTGTCATGTTTCACCATTTGTATTGAAATCGTATTGTCATAAATATTTAGTGGCAATAAAAATATACAAAAAAAAGGCAAAGTCGAGGCTACAAACCAATCGTGTTGAGTTGTTTACACATAATAAAGACCTGATTAATACACGCCTCGGGCATAGTTTGACACGGGGATAACAATTACCAGATTAATTTGGCGTTTTCGGATACACTAACTGTTAATTAAGCGTGTAAAAAGATGTCTCTGTCTGTGATGTCTGGACAGGTTGAAATAAGGTAAAGTTGAATGAAAGAAACATGCGCCAACCAAATTCGCAAAATCGGGAAATCTTTCGCCAGACTGAATAAATATTCGCATTTGGCGATTGACAGCGTGAGCCCTGTCACTAGTCAAACTAACTTGAAGCGATTGGAAAATTTTGAGAAAATTTTCTGTCATGCAATATCTCCCGCCACATCAAACTTTCGAACGATTCATTTAATGGAAGTCAAATGGGACAAAAATTTATAGCAATGTTTGAAGACCCATTTTGTCATTGTTATTGAAAATTATCAAATAATTTTTCTCACAGTTAAATCATTTTTTAATCAATCCATGCACTTACCATGTGTCTGTACTTCGCATATTAGCTTTGTAAGAATGGTATAATTTCCATACCTAAATTTAAAAAACATGTTTTTCCATTGCTTTCCATATATGACACCCGGTTCTTTATTAATGAATGATCAGAATACAAATAAAATTATATAATTTCGATCAGTCATGGAAATCATGATCATATTATATAAGAAATATGCGATGCTGGTTGCTTATTGACCCGCTCTCATATAGGGTGATATTTTTATTTTTCAGATACAAACAAAATTCTTCAGACAAACAAAGACAAAACAGAAGTGGATTTGGCTGTGCTGTTGGGAACCCACATTTTGAAACAATTAGCAGTAGACCAGCAGATGACAATTTCAGACTCTAGTTACTCAAACAAAAAGCCTACTTGCAGCTGCACTTGTAAAGCTCCATTAAAGTATGGAGATACAAGTTTAGGTAAGTTTGATGTAATTATAATCCTATGATAGGTCATTGTCATCATTTTAGCTCTTCTATATGACCTATAGGGGAGTTGATGGCAGACAGGTGACCTCATCCTGTTTACCTTCTGAATCAATCAGGTATTTCTTAATATTTAAAATAAATGGACCAAATAATTCAGAACCAATATAAAACATATTTAATGTGATTTCAAATTAAAGGCTCATTTTGATATTGCAACAATCGATAAGCATCATGGAATGGTGATTTATGATTTTTTTCATTTTTTGGGGGGGCAAGGTATTTGAGGGATTCGGCGGTCTCTCAGACTCATCTCATCTAACCATAAACAGCACCCTTTGGTTATATGAAATCATCAATCTTGGTCTAAGTTGGACTCAAATTACTATCCTTAGTCCATGATAACCCACTTGTATTTATTTTTCAGGTCACCCAATGGTTTGGCATGGTAGTGTAGATATCATACTAGGTTCTGTTGCTGTCCAAGTTTTAGATGAGATGGAAGACAAGGAGGAGGTAAATTCTATTATTGAGGTGAAATCCAAAACTTTTGAACTTCATCGGAGTCAGCTGATAGCAGAAACTATTGTGTTTTCTTATGCTCAGAGACGAGGGCTTGTCCCTTTAGTTGCTATATCCAAAGACTATGTGAAACTTTACCTGTATCACCCAGAATATGATTTGTTGTATGAAGGTATGGAGTGCCCCCTTTACCGAGATGTACAGGGACACAGAAAGAAGTCCAAGACACTTTATCTTTCAACGATTATTTTGCTTTGGTTTGCCCTGAACTATCAGTTTTTATGTAAAGGCGTTGACCCTTCTCATCGGGAAAATCCATATACAGCAGATTTTAGACAAATTATTCATAAAAAAGAAGAAGTGTTACAAATATATGAAAATGAGCTTAGATTTGGAAATTGTAAACCAGCACAAAGAAGTAAAGAACGTTTCGTGTTTCTTTAATGTGAAAGGGTGACTTTAATGTAATTGTTGCTGTATCTTAGTCTAGTTGACACATAGGTGATACTTTGTCACGTTTTGCTTGTTATAAACAGCAATTTGTCTCCTGCAGTTCTACAGAAGAATAAATTTTGTGCATTTTCCTGTCAAAGTCTTAAGAAAGGTTTTTGCCAGTAAAGGACTATTTATTGCTCAGCAAGAGACACAATTTTAAAACCAAAGCCGTTAAAACGTATTTTAATTGGGAAATATTTCTTTGGCACTATGCTTTTAAGAGTTAAAATACTACATAAATTAATTACTCACATAACTCCTTATAGCTGAAAGAAATGAGAAAATGTTAAGACAGGAAAAAATTGCCCATGGGCTGCCTTTTTTATATACATGCATTGTACAGGATTGACTGACTAATGAGCTAAATGTTATTTTATTAAAAGATTCAACTCATTAACAAAATAACTAGGTAAAAGTTGCAAACAGTAAGATGCTTATGTTGGCTTTTAAAGATGGATAATGATTTTTGGTAACACAATGGAAAAAATGACAATTTTGCTTGAATGAGTCACTTGTCGTCAGATGCTAAGTGTATATAGAAGAAGGTTGATCTTTACAACACTTTTCAGGTCAAATAGACCCTATGAAACATCTTTGGTGTTGTTAAAGCTTTACGCAAGTTCATTTCTTTGTTGCAAAATCATGTCAATTATTTCATGATTGTCTGACGCTGTTTCATGGCCTGAGGAATGGCATTTAACTTGATGCACATAATACTATAAGATTGTCTCACATCACAATTTTATAGAAATAATACACGGTCCTGAATATAAAGAATGTATTATCAATGAAATAAAGTTATTCTATATTCCTGTAAACTTGATATTTGCTTATCCCTTAGTAATTTTGTATATGCATCAAGTGTGCTACAGTATGGAACATTGTGACCCAGAAAGTAGGGTACTCGTCTAATTGTTAAATATTGTCATTTATCTTTTAACTCTCCTGTGTACACATCCTTCTCACATGCCTTTAGAACTGTGTGTTGAAACAGTTTCATGGTTAGAGGAAAACGTCTTGAACAGTATATCCAGCCTTCCCGTTCTGTATAATAGAAAATGCATTAACAGTGGAATAGGTCTAGTCTCGAGTGGAATAGGTCTAGTCTCGAGTGAAATAGTCTCCATCCAAATAAGCGTATGGCAAAAAGCTCCATACAACAAAGAAACATGAAGCTAGAGTAAAACTTCTGTAGAGACATGTAGGTTTACAATAAAACCTATCCAGAGTCGGTATGTCGAAATAGTGTCAACAACTGTAAAAATAGTGTCAACAACTGAAATAATATTGTCAACATGTAACTACACACTCTTTAGGATGCAAAATTGACCTTTTTGTTGTAGAAATACAAAATGGAAACATAAAACCTGCTTCACTTCACTCCGTAAATTGGGTCAGTATAACATGTTATCTATGTCTCTGGTATAAGATTCGAATGTCATTTAAAAAGGAAAAATGCAAGTAATGCAGTAGATAGCATATATCATCTTAAATATTCATATGACTAATGCATTAATAACAATATTTTCTAACATTGTTTTCAAAAAAATGTGAAATGAGATTGTGGTCATGTTTTTACTGAGCCACAAAATGTCTGCATCTTATACTATTTTAGGTATCCATTTTCTTACTACTCATGCTTTCTACGGTTTATTCAAGTTGATAAAATTCGATTTCAAACTCTAAAAACTGTGTAAAAAGACACTGGAACTAATTTTTGGCTTGTTGACACTATTATTTCAGTTGTTGACACTATTTCTTTAGTTGTTGACACTATTTTTAGCTTGTTGACACTTTTTCGATGTACCCATCCAGAGTTGTTTATGAAAGACACTGATGGTTTAGCAGCATTTCTTAAAGATAAATACCATATTAAACATCTCAAATGATGTGTCATGCCAACGTAGAACTCTAACCCCTATAAGGAGCCACACGGCAAAAGGCCGCAGTAGAAACCCCAAAATGCGTTTGGTAAGAGTATAACCTCAGCAAGACGAACATGGTCAGATAAAAAATCTTATTTTGGGCTTCATAAAATAAGGATGCATAGCATGTGAATAATAGCGGACAGTAATATTAAGTGTGCACAGTCGGTTATTTTCCCATACAATGCATTCATGAATGTTTTATGAAGTATTTCGAAACTTCATTTGCTGGTCCTGGTTTATTTTCTCAAATGCTAAAAAGTGGTTTCAAGGAAGATGCCCCGTTTTCATTTATGTGTTCCAATGTACATACCAGAATGCACCTGGGTGGCTTCAGAATGCAATTTTGCTTTGGGTAACTCGCTAAAGAGGTATATCAACACAAAAGCATGTTTCCAAAGTGTGTGACAGAATTACCTCACATCCCTTTTACCCTATAAGAAACTCTCAAAGAGGTGTATCGCCACTGTAAATTATGTTCAAATATGCATAAAGCCACAGTTAATGCTATCAAAAACGGTAGGCCCTACTCTCTAGACGAAATTCCCAAAACGCGTATGGCTACATTTAAACCAACCTGAAGACGCAAACTACTTAAATATGCGTATTGTTCCAGAAAACCGGCAGCAAAAATGTCTCTAAACTACATACATGTAACTCAAGTATGCGCATGGCCACAATAAAATCTCTCGAAAGACGCACATAGCTGACAGTATGCCATGTTTATAGGCAAATCCCTCCAAAGATGCCTTACCCTAAAAGAGAATCTCATAAAACAAAACTTAGATTTTTATGCCAAAAGTAGAGGCTGTTGAAAATCTATTATTTACCAATTTGTCTTTGTTTTTGATGTACTACCACGAGTGTTAGGGCTGACAGGTTAAGTCTCGAGGAACGTAACTCGCTAATAAACAATAGTTGAGAGATTTTCGGAGCATCGACGCAATTTTGCTTTTCAGTGTGAATTATATTTTGCATTAAATGGTTTTTGGACGATGTTCCGGGACTGTTCCCCAATGGTGGTGTAGTGATTAGCGTCGGAGTTTGGGGCACATATCGTCCCGGGTTGTTTATTTCCTTGTAAAGTGTCCATGGGCAAGATACTGTTTACTAACATTGTACCGTTAGACTATCCAAGAACCATGAATAAATTAACTGTCGCCTCCATACAAATTGGTTCTTTTTTCATTTTTTTTTAAAACGGCGTTTAACCACAGGGGAATTTACAGACGCGAAGTAATTGTGTCTTTATGTGCTATTTACTCGATTTGTAACAATGAGTAGGAATCTGAATTCTGTCTTGCATCGAATCATTGTATCCTACGAAGCATTTGACTTTGTATACTATCATCTACATATCTTATGTGACGACAATCATACTCCTAAACAATCATACTCCTCAAACGATCATACTCCTCAAACAATCATACTCCTCAAACAATCATACTCCCCAAACAATCATACTCCTAAACAATCATACTCCTCAATCATACTCCTCAAACAATCATACTCCTCAAACAATCATACTCCTCAAACAATCATACTCCTCAAACAATCATACTCCTCAAACTCCTCAAACAATCATACTCCTCAAACAATCATACTCCTCAAACAATCATACTCCTCATACTCCTCAAACAATCATACTCCTCAAACAATCATACTCCTCAAACAATCATACTCCTCAAACAATCATACTCCTCAAACAATCATACTCCTCAAACAATCATACTCCTCAAACAATCATACTCCTCAAACAACTCCTAAACAATCATACTCCTCAAACAATCATACTCCTCAAAATCATACTCCTAAACAATCATACTCCTCAAACAATCATACTCCTCAAACAATCATACTCCTCAAACAATCATACTCCTCAAACAATCATACTCCTCAAACAATCATACTCCTCAAACAATCATCATACTCCTCAAACAATCATACTCCTCAAACAATCATACTCCTAAACAATCATACTCCTCAAACAATCATACTCCTCAAACAATCATACTCCACAACCAATCATACTCCTAAACAATCATACTCCTCAAACAATTATACTCCTCAATCATACTCCTCAAACAATCATACTCCTCAAACAATCATACTCCTCAAACAATCATACTCCTCAAACAATCATACTCCTAAACAATCATACTCCTCAAACAATCATACTCCTCAATCATACTCCTCAAACAATCATACTCCTCAAACAATCATACTCCTCAAACAATCATACTCCTCAAACAATCATACTCCTCAAACAATCATACTCCTCAAACAATCATACTCCTCAAACAATCATACTCCTCAAACAATCATACTCCTCAAACAACTCAAACAATCATACTCCTCAAACAATCATACTCCTCAAACAATCATACTCCTCAAACAATCATACTCCTCAAACAATCATACTCCTCAAACAATCATACTCCTCAAACAATCATACTCCTAAACAAACATACTCCTCAAACAATCATACTCCTAAACAATCATACTCCTCAAACAATCATACTCCTCAAACAATCATACTCCTAAACAATCATACTCCTCAAACAATCATACTCCTCAAACACCATTATCTGCCGTCGACGTCCAAAATTAAGTAACATAGTTGGTAGTTCAATGGGAATAGTACTCAACATGAGTTGGTAGAACATCGAAACTCTAAATAATTATTTCATTTCCCAACCATTACTTTGGGACAAATGGTTCATATCCCGGATAAGCGCAATGCTGGATGTTTATCTTAATGGGGTTTTTGATATATAAAAAACCACCATGGACAGGTTATGTTTCAGATAACAAAGAGTATCGCAAGCTGCTAGTTTACAGATGTGAGGAAACCTGTCGATAAATTATTTCCTTAAAACTATACCAGCTGTACTATTGTATGAGACGACATGAAGAATAACCACTGGATGTAAGATAAAGTTGTGCGTAGGTATTTAGGGCTTATACAGTATACAATGAATGAATATTATATTCTTTTTTTTTTTTTTTTGTGGGTTTTACATCACATCAACATTATTTCAGTTATGTAGCGATTCCCGACTCTTAATGATGGAGGAAGACCCCACACTCAACTGCCCATAAGGGCTGGTCAAGGTGGGTAGAACCATCGGCATTCCGTAAGTCAGTCAGGAGACTGCCTCTCATGAAAATCCATATCCCTCTCAGGATTTGAACCCACGCGGAGAGGGGCCATGTGATTTCAAGTTCTGTACTCTAACCACTAGGCCACGGAGGCCCCGAATATTATATTCAGTTCCAAAAGCAATTAATTGATTTTGAAATCAATCGCATAATGTCTGTAAAGACTTAGATATATTGACACATTCTGAATCATTTTTGTTTTCGTTGGCTAGATTCAATCATATTCAATACAGCAATAACTAAACTATAATACAAAAATTGTCTCAACGACATTTTGTTTGAGTAGCAAGACGTCTTATATGTGAAAAAGCCCTTTCACAAAGGCAAAATAGCTCACAATCACGTAATAATTAAATCAAAATGGTACAGTGTATATCAAAATATATCCGAATTATCAAGAAATCTGCAAAGTCAACTGGAAATGATAAAAAACACACACATACACACGTTTCTGATATAATGAGTTTTTATTTGGTTAAACAGTATCTTAGTCCATTATGATGCATTGGACATACACATAAAGAATTTGTCCTTCACTGATGAAGGTTGCAGCTCTATCATAAAATCACCAGATGGCCCACAGTTCAACTTCGTGTCATCTCTTTAAAATCAGTGAGCCTACCATGTTACACATTGATAGTAGTACAATCTAAAATATGACTTGCAGTCATTTGCAACATCCCAATGTCTCATGTTATACATATAAATCATCCATTTTTATCACTGTTAAAGTTATAACCATTCCCATTCAATATATGCTGTAGAAATAAATACAACCCCTTTTGTTTGCTGATATTTGTCCAATCCTGATAAATGTATAGTCAATTGAGCACCAGCCTTAAGACACATCAAAAAAAGCAGCTATCGTATGCCAAACAAAATTAAAGGTATCAATTACATAGAAATGAATGAAATTTTTTGGATATGGTTAACATGTGTACTGAATATCATTACATTTGAAGTTTTACCTGGTCAGTATTCTCACAGGTAGAAATTATATTTTGTTCATTGGTTTTATTTTTCAATTACAATATTGCCCAGTATTCTTCACAATTAGTTAAAAGGCCGAAACAATAATTCTCTATGACACAAATACTTGGCTCATAATCAAACAATTTGAGTCCAATACACACAAATGGGTGAAAGTTAAAGAATTTCAAAAACCTAAAACCTCTAGTTCTTTATCCTGAAAAGGCATGTTTGTCATATCTTTATATAGGGACAAAAAGTCTTCAAATCCTGAAAAACAGGAAAAACCCTGAACACTTTCACCCATGCACACAGTACTATCTTTATCATTTCATCAGCAAGCCACCAGATATAACCAATGTAGAATATATGAGGGAGAAGGACTTAAAAGGAAAATAAGTGGAGGATGCTTTTTGAAGATCCGTGTTTAGTGGCCTTCTAAACAATTACTTTGCCTTACTGCTAAATGATCAATAATCTTAAGATTTTCTTTAAACCTTCCAAGAACTATTAACCTTTGCCCCAAATACCAATGCATTTGCAGTAGTTAACATGTGAAAGCACTGTGATAAATGAATGTTTTCTCCACAGTGACAAATGTTTTTTAATCAAGTATACACTGTAGCATGGACAGTGCAGTGTTACATTGATAATTGATGTTTTCATATTGTTTGCTGCAAATAAATAACAATAAGGTAAGGACTTACAATAAACACAGATTTATTGAAATTATCTCCTTTTGAAGTAAGTGAATAATTTAGATGAAGTCGTTGAAATTTTTAGGTAGTTGAAACCAAATGACTGAGATGTAGGTATACATTTCAAACTATAAGGACTCAAAAGCTATGATTTAATATGAAATTCTTTTCATCTTTATATTGGCTTCAAATGACCAGATAACACCCATTTTAAAGCAGTCACGCCATATGTGAGTTTGGTCCATATTGTATGCAACAGTAGGTATGGAAAGGGACATTTTCTTTGTCATACTGTCATTTTTGTTGATGTCCCTTTTAAATCATTCTTGCAGCAGGTATGTTTTAAGATGTACATCTAAAGTAATGGCTCTAATGATTTTCTACTACAAAGAACAGTGTTTAATATGATAAAAAGACATACTTCATCAAGCCTTCATGGCCAGTATTTCATTATCTCAATGACAAATGACACAGGAAGTTCAAGCCTTTATCCAATTACCCATAACCGACTACTCCATATCAAGGTCTGACGTATTGTAGCCTAACATCCAGCACACACTTGTACAGTGGTCAAAATAAGAATTTTACCATGTATAACAGAGAATTCCATTACCATATATTTTTCAGTGGTTTCTTAAGATCTCAGAATGCAGACTATTTTTAATATGTATATGCGGAGTAATTAGGTACATTTAACCTATAGTATAAGACAGAAAATAAACTAAACCATAGGAAGAAGTAAACTTATTATTGTCCATTAATAGTTTAATATCATTTACCATAACCTGTCAATCAAGGTGTACTTGTTAAATCAAGAGTCAGAATGTTGTACACGCTTCATTGGTTAAATCTAATGCCAACTCAACATGTGCATGCAGATCTATATCTTTGTATTTCCTTGATTCAAATCAGTCAAAGGGTATGCTAATCTGAGCCTTCATTTATGGTCTATTCATTTTCTTCTCTCTATCAACAAACCTATGTGAATGTTGTCCCACTTGTATCAAATTATGAGTAGTTCTATAAATCTCTTCTATAGATCTGTGTAAAATATTTTCTTTTCATCATATTCCTTTGGTAGACTATCAAATCAAACACCTTTATTTAAAGAGAATCACATTATAATGCACTTACAAAAAATGAGGATATGCAGTCCTGTGATCTATTTCACGGCCTGTAAAGTACTAACTTGTTTATTCAAATCACAATGTTGTCTAATTCACACAAAAATCTAGCTAACATTTTATCTAAGTTGACACAGGGCTGCTCTTTATTCTAAAGGGAGAGATAATTTCATATGTGTACAACCCATACATAGATTTAAGAACAGTTACTAGACAAGTGCTTATTCACATAATGTTTGAAATACATATCCAATACATTTGTCACCGTTTCCATGAGGTATGAATATTACATTTTCTAGCAATGGTAAAGATGAAAACTTGTTGAAATCATTAGAAATAAAGGAGTTATCGGCAAAAAGGATTCAAAGAAAAAGCGTAGCATCAATAAAATCAATCATGTTTTTTCTCAGCTGGAGGCAATGCTTTGAGGTCAGGTCTTAAGTAGTCACTGCAAACCTGAAAATAAATTTCAAAAAATGTACTTAGAATTGTTCCCCACAGACAGGATACATAGAGTTCATTTAATCATCAACAATAATAGAAGTAGCAGACAAAGAAAGTAGTTACAAAAACTCATTTACCATAACATAATTCAGCACAAGCTCTTTACCTCGAAGTTAATGAGACTAATCAAGAACGTAATTGGTATATTTTATATAATTCACACCAAAAGTATTCAAGTTCTATTGCAATGCCCTTATCAAAACAAACGGAGGAATACTGCAAACTGAAGTACTCATAAGGACTAGTTAAGCTGGAATTCCACAAGTAATCTGGGAGTCTACCTCTCATGAAAATCAAAATCTGCAACTACCATGGATTGAATCCATACAGAAAGAGGGCAATGTGATTACAAGAAAAAGGACACTAAGGCCTCAAAGAAAGAGGCATCATAAAATCTAGGAGAGGGGCAGTATGATATCTATGAGAGAGACAATGTGATTTCAATAAGTTGGGCAATGTGATTTCAATGAAAGGGCTACATGATGTCAATGAGAGGGGGGATGTGATATCTATGAGATGGGCAACATGATATCTATGGAAGGGCAACATAATCTCAATGAGAGGGGCAACATGATATCTATGAGATGGGCAACATGATCTCAATGAGAGGGCAACATGACCTCAATGAGAGGGGCAACATGATCTCAATGAGAGGGGCAACATGATCTCAATGAGAGGGGCAACATGATCTCAATGAGAGGGGAAACATGATCTCAATGAAAGGGGCAACATGATCTCAATGAAAGGGGCAACATGATCTCAATGAGAGGGGTAACATGATCTCAATGAGAGGGGTAACATGACCTCAATGAGGGGCAACATGATCTCAATGAGAGGGCAACATGACCTCAATGAGAGGGACAACATGATCTCAATGAGAGGGGCAACATAAACTCAATGAGAGGGGCAACATGATCTCAATGAAAGGGCAACATGATCTCAATGAGAGGGGCAACATGATCTCAATGAAAGGGCAACATGATCTCAATGAGAGGGGCAACAATATCATAATGAGAGGGCAACATGATCTCAATGAGAGGGGCAACATGGTTTCAATGAGAGGGGCAATGTGATCTCAATGAGATGGGCAACATATCTTTGGGAGCGACAATGTGATTTCAATTAGATAGGCAACATAATCTCAATGAGAGGGCAACATGATATCTATGAGATGGGCAATGTGATTTCAATGAGGGGCAATGAGAGGGAACTCATGATCTCAATGAGAGGGGCAACATGATATCTATGAGATGGGCGATGTGATTTCAATGAGATGGGCAACATAGTATCAATGAGAGGGGCAGCATGATCTCAATGAGAGGGAATATGATCTCAATGAGAGGGGCAACATGATCTCAATGAGAGGGGTAACATGGTTTCAATGAGAGGGACAATGTGATTTCAATGAGAGGGGTAATGTGATATCTATGAAAGGGATAATGTGATTTCAATGAGAGGGGTAATGCAATTTCAATGAGAGGGGCAACATGTTTTCAATGAGAGGGGTAACATGATTTCAATAAGAGGGGCAATGTGATTTTAATGAGAGGGGTAATGTGATATCTATGAAAGGGGCAATGTGATTTCAATGAGAGGGGCAACATGATTTCAATGAGAGGGGTAACATGATTTCAATGAGAGGGGCAACATGATTTCAATGAGAGGGGTAACATGATTTCAATGAGAGGGGTAACATGATTTCAATGAGAGGGGTAACATGATCTCAATGAGAGGGGTAACATGATCTCAATGAGAGGGGCAACATGATTTCAATAAGAGGGGCAACATGATTTCAATGAGAGGGGTAATGTGATTTCAATGAGAGGGGCAACATGATTTCAATGAGAGGGGTAACATGATCTCAATAAGAGGGGTAACATGATTTCAATGAGAGGGGCAATGTTCAATCAATGAGAGGGAAATCATGATCCCAATAAGAGGGGCAACATGATATCTATGAGATGGGCAATGTGATTTCAATGAGATGGGCAACATAGTATCAATGAGAGGGGCAGCATGATCTCAATGAGAGGGAACATGATCTCAATAAGAGGGGCAATATATCCATGAGAGGGGCAACATGATCTCAATGAGAGGGGCAACATGGTTAAAATGAGAGGGGCAATGTGATTTCAATGAGAGGGGTAATGTGATATCTATGAAAGGGGCAATGTGATTTCAATGAGAGGGGCAACATGATTTCTAGGAGAGGAGCACTGTAATTACATGGTAATTACTGAGATATTTTGTTGTGCGATTACTTATGTCCTCTATATAAAAGGTAGAGATGGATGGATTACCTTCAATGTTGTCAGCTGTCTGTAGAGGAGGTCGCATGTGTGTTTGGAAGCCTGGGGGAGGATCATGGGTGGCTTGTGGCCAAACTGTGTCTGAAATACACAAACACAGGCCGGGTTACAACACTACATCGCAGATAACTCCAGTAATTCATTGAAAAACAAGTTATCTTGATTACAAATGTAACCTAGAAAAAAAAAAAAAAATAACAAGAGAGGACCTCCAGATTGCAGGTATACATATAGATGTGTCATAGCAGAAAATCTTTCAACTTACTAACCCTTTACCAAATAATAAAGACATTTAACCACTTTGTTGCAGACTACTCTGACACATTGTGGTAAAAAGGAGAAATTGCTCATAAGGAGCAATTCTTCCTTCTCCCACAATGTTTTCTGCCCTATTAGAAGATTATTTTCCAATTTCATCACATTTTGAAATGTCGTCAGCAAACTCTTCCAATTAGGCAGTAAAAAATTTGGTGCTTGTTAAAGGGTAAAGCATTTTTTTCATCAAGCTATGGCAAATTTATGGTCAGTACAATGATGAGGGCTATCTAAGACATAACTTATATTCAGTATTTCTTGAATCATACTAACAAAGAAGAATTTTAATTATCAATAATATCCAATTTGGCAAGTTTAAGTTGATATCTAGAATAGATAAGTTGGTGCAGTCATACTGTAGAATGTCTGTGAGAATTTGCTTATTATATATAAGAAATAACATTTCTTCTCAATTTAGCTCTTTTTTCCTGTTCATATCTAAGGCCTAAAAATTGTAACAAAGTTAATATAACTGTAAAACTTTATGGTTTGCTTGAAGTCTGTCTTCATCAAAGTGTAATCAACAAGTCAGGGTTCTCTCTGGCTAAAATTTTCTTTGCGCCAACACTTGCGCCAAATTCAAAAAGTTGGAGCCAATTTAAAAAAATTGGAGTCAATTTCAATAAGTTGGAGCCAAAATAGTTTTATGTAGAAGAGTCAGCTACGGTTCTCAAGTGTTTGTTGGTTCTATCTATTTCTAAATGCTGTTTTTATTAGGTTCTATGGGCTAATCCTCTCTCATACTTAACATTTGAAACAGGACATAGGCAGAAACATGACTTTCACCTTGGCATCATATCATAACCAACTATTTCTTGTCCTCCAAGCCTTTTTGAAATTACGGTTGTTAGATGTCAATTTGATTTGTAGTGGGAGGCATATTCAAAGACTGAGAAGATCGATTTAAAGTTATTTTTGTGTTGGAATTAATTAAATGTCACTTTGAGAAAATCGCAGATTTTATATACCGAAACTTCGGTGCATAAAAGAGTTTCAGTTATTTGTTAATCAACACAACCGACGTTGCCGATGTTTGATGTTAACTTCTTTAAAAGAAGCGCAAGGGCAAACATTTTTATTGGAAAGCAATAAAAGTAATCAAAGTCATAATTCCCATATAATTGAAGTTGTAAAGGCTGGCGAATTACTAAATGGTATACATGAGAAAGTGTCACCTTCAACAAACTTGACAATCAACAGATAATGGACTGAACAAGTGTGAAAACAGGATTATCCAGTATCGGAAATGGCATTTGATAAACAAGCTGGTTCCCGAGTTCTAATTCAAGGAACTGCGATTACGGGAACCATCGATACATGGTTCTCGGCTTTACAATAAAAACAAATCTATATTGACTCGAGATCAGCAACCACGCGGTAAACAAACATCAAATTCTCGCGGATAAATCAGATAATAGTCGGCGCCAGCAACTTTCGCCAAATTTGTTTTTCTTGCGCCAATTTCTAATTTTTGTCGCAAATGGCGCCATTTGCAAAGGCCAGCGTGAACCCTGAACAAGCCCTACTGATAAACAATAAACCCACAAACAAAAAGGTACCCATTAAAAGTCAATATCCCAATTGAATGATTCAATTTGATAGAGTTTTACAGTCTAAGCTTGGTTCAGTACAAGGTAAATATGGAAAATGAAGTGGATACTTACTTCTGACAGGGAACTGTTGCACAAAAGGTAGTCTGTGATTATTGTTGTCTATTTCTGTAAGAGGACTAAACGATTTGAGCCAATGTGGATCATGTAAGCTAGCATCTGGAATTAGAGAAGCAAACCCAAATGTAAATAGTTGTCTGATTCCCTGGCAATACATTTCCAGGGGCATTTGATGTATAAGCACTGACATGGAAACACAATCTGATCAAGTCCTGTGTCAATAATGAAAACAGCAAAGAAACAACTATCACAACACTGAAAACAACCTTCAATTATGAATGTTCTTTCATTTTGATGCAAACAAATTTCCCAATGATACAACCCAAACTCCTGCTAACAAACTTTTAAGTTGCACATGAGCTTCAAATACCAAGTCCTGGGTTTTTCCAAACATTCATTTGATTACGCATGTGCTAATGGTTGATGGCTTCCATAGTTTTTCTTAATTGTGTCAACACCATAACTGTGTACGTTTTGGGTTGTGCAGCTGATCTGTTTTTATTGTGTCAACACTGCTCTGACTGAATACCAGAAGAGTCTAGGTACATGTATTTTGTTTTGATACAGCATAAGTGTGTAGGTTTTGGGTTGTGCAGCTGATCTGTTTTACATGAATTTCCTCTCAGCCTTTACTAATCTAAATATTTTGACAGTAAAAAATTCAAAACATGCCAGAAATTTTCAAGAATCATGATTAAACAATCAGGAATTCAAGGATTGGCTTAAAAAGACTCAATCCCAATTAATAACATTACAATGCATTGTCTTATATTCAACAGAAACCAAGGTAAGAAGTGCATTCACCAGCTGTTGAAGTGATTTCCAATGAAAAATATAAAAGTAGAAAACCAAGGAAGATATCTTTTTAAAGATTTTTTCTTTGTATGGTGATTAACGCCGTATCAACAATTTTTCAATTATGTAACATCTTTCCTGGATCAACCAGTACTAGGTTTTTGTTTTTTTCATATGGGTTTTACATCACATCAACATTATTTAAGTTATGTAGCGATGCCCGACTCTTAATGATGGAGGAAGACCCTATACTCAACTGCCCACAAGGGCTGGTCAAGGTGGGTAGAACCATCGGCCTTCCGTAAGTCAGTCGGGAGACTGCCTCTCATGAAAATCCATATCCCTCTCAGGATTTGAACCCAGGCGGAGAGGGGCCATACTAGGTTTTTGTAGATAGGCACATTCAGAAAACTCATTATTAGAAGAAACTACCTCAAAATGTACTTAATTTAAAATTCGTTTTCACTTTATGTAAATATGTATGAATATTTTTATTTTCTCAGAGATTTATCATTATATAATATCATATGCTGAACTGTACATGTGTTGTAACATTAGGAAAAAAAAAGTACAATATAATATTTTCCCTTAACATTCTGAGTCATAACCTTATTCCCACAAAATTGTCGTATGCAGCCAAGATGCCGTATGCAGAAATTTTACAAATTTCATACTTATGCCACAACCTTGCAAGAGTATAAAATTCTTTTTAAAAAACCTTATGTTGTACATTTAGCTGCTTTGTCTCCTACATTCAGTCCGAACACAGTAGACTGATTGATGAGTCCAGGGGTACCAAATTAATTGCCTAAAGTGGTGTATCTTTATGGTGAGTAACAGGGAACCTCTGTCTATCAAAAATTATAAACAATCCTAGCTCTCATTCATATCACTATTTTTGCTTCAATTTTGAAGAATTCACCAGGACTTTCTGAAATATTTCTTTCTTAACCCCTTCCCAAATAATTACGAAATATAACCACTTTGTTGCATACGACTTTAGACAACATTATGGGAAAGGAGAATTTGCATGTAACAATCAATTTTTCCTTTTTCAACAATGGTTTCTGCCCTTTCAGAAGATTATTTTCCAATTTCCTCATACTTTGAAGTGTCGTCTGCAAACTCTTTCAATTTGGGACAGTCGAAAAATTTGGCGTTTGCTAAAGGGTTAGGAAAAACAACTTTAATCACCATGATTTTGCCAAGATTTTAGATATTCTGGTTTCATGGCTGTATAATGTATGACACCATATCTTTTTTTTCTGTAGATGCTTTAGACAAAACATTTGGATACTTATTGGCCCATATTTTTGGTCTTGTTTAATGTGTTTGTTACTTTTACAAATCAGCTTACGAAACAATTTAATCCTGCAGGATTGCAGGAGTGTCTCTCAATAATTTGCAATGATGAATAAAAAAAATATGGAAGCTTTAAAAGCTTACTTTAATTATTCAAATTTCATAATCAATACACAGTGAATAATGATGATATAATGACGTCAAAAACAAAAACAAGTCTTTTTTGAAAATCCCAAAATTTAAGCAAAAGATATTAATACATTGATAAATACATTTTGACAAAGATTGAAAATGAATTTGGATGCCTCAGTGTTAATGGCATTCTGATTGAATCATGAATCAACAACAGACCATTATTCTTTATAAAAGCTCTACTTCTCGATTTATGACTTAGTGATATGCTTATTAGGTTCATTTTGCCAATCTGCTGTGCTCTTCGAGGTGGAAACAAAAGCAACAACAATGTGCTAAATATACATATCACTATGAGATAATATTATCTTTCTCAAAATTCCTTTTCATCATGATACCTTATTTTATAGGTAGTGTAATCCCTTATTGAGGATTCCTTGGCAATAGAGTGCATAGTGAATAATTATGGAAGATTACAATGTAGATGTAATCTCTACAAGATTTAATGAGAACTAAAACACTGATAAATGGGTGTTAGAGATGTTTTTCAAACCATTAAAGTAACACAGCCAACCATATCTCATTATTAGTGTCAGGGACCCACAACTATAGAAAACACAAATTATAGTAAGGACCAAGCATTAGCCATTTTGCAAAAGGAGGTGAGGCTTTTAATGTTTTTACTTCTTGTTGTACTGAATATACCACTATATAGAGACAAAAGAAGAAGCGTTATTTCTGCGAATCAACACCATCTCCAACACAATATTACAACAGGATTCATTGACAGATGCTAAACAACCATATTAAGTAGAATGGAGGAGTCATTTTGGATAGCCCCCCCAAAACCCCGCTATATAGCACAGAGATAACAAGACTCTGGTAGTTAAAAAGATGAGAAATAACATGACTGGCCATGAGCAGTAGCAAGCAGATGATGCTACCTACCCCCCGAGATAGAACTTGTCGTTAAAATAGCAGGATCACAGGACACCCAAGTGGGCTCTGTCCCCTCCACAGTGGGCCTGACCCAGTCTGAAATAACATTAACCTCACATTATCACCACCTCTCTTCAATAGCAATCATCTTTATTAAGTTCCAACATAAAAAGCTTTTGAAAGGTTTCTTGCCAACCAATGACAAATTATTTTTTTCCTATAGCCCTAGCTAACAGTGTAACACTGAGCAACCAGTGATCCACCCATGTTCAGAAACCAAGTGTTTGAGATATAGAGCATGTAACATGTCATCAGTGTTTATTCTAGAAATGGATTTGTAGGGGTGCATTTCACCCCCCTCCTACTAAAACAGGGGGGATTCCTAGAAAATAGGGGGGAGGGAGGGGGTGTGTGAAAAATTGTTTCTCTGAATTAAGGAAATAAAATAAATCACTAGAACACCATGCTTTGTTTAACTCTATTACTTTTTAATGGATTTTTGAAAATATTCTTCTCTGTTTCTTGTTTTTAAACTCTTTCAGTGCATCCGTGGCATCAAAGTCTTTAACTTTAGGACCTTCAATAGCAATAGTCATCAATGTCCTGAGTTTCAAGTCATTGAGTCTATTCCTATGGGAGGTCTTAACAATATTTTGCACCGAGAACCCTCTCTCGCAAATGGCTGTCTACACTGGTAGAGCCAGTGCAATGTTGGCAAGTTTTATCAGGTTTGGAAACAAATCCTTATGGTTTTGGAAGATAATTTTCCATAAAACATTAAAATTATCTCGTGGATATTTCTGCTGCAAGACCAGCTCTTTCAACAGGGCATATTCTTGTTTAGCACTTTCACCATCTAAAATAGGTGCCTGTAAAGGCTCACCTTTTCCCTTGCCATAATGTTCAATTAAAATGGACAATTTTTCACTTCCATACTGTGCGAGATCTGGCTGTGCAATAAAGGAGAGATCTCTCATTGCCAAACATTCAAAAGAAGAAATTACTGACATTGAGTCTGCAGGAAATCTTTTCTCCAGGTTTGAAATAAGATTTTCAATGAAAGTATTCATTGTGAAAATTGACAGATTCTCTTGTTTTGCTCTGTTCTGGAGTTTGTGATAAAAAAGCTTGTTTGAATCGCCTACTAAAGAGAAAAATTCTCTTTTATAATGCCCATTGTTGGTTTTTAAGTACTTCAATTTGGATATTGCAGTGGCTACAGCTGGTTTTACAAAAGAGATATCCAAATTTTCCCTTTGAAACAAGAGATTCAACTGAGTGACAATTGGTATTATGTCCATGAGCATCCAAGTCATAGCAGCAAACTTAAACTGTAGGAGGCAGTTCCTTAGATTGGTTGCCTTTGGATCTTTTGATAATTCGGTTGTATCAAAATACAGCAGCAGAGAATTGTATGTTCTGTACAAAGTATCCAAAACAATATAAAATGAGAACCAACGTATGTCATGCATTTCTCTCATTTTTAGTTTGGGCTCATTGAATGCCTCCTGCAAGCCACCGAGTCTACTGCTACGTACGGATGAACCTTTAAAATAATAATAAAGATTAGTTAAAGTAGTCTTGTATTGTTGCATGACATCCAATTTTGCTGCAGACTGACTTGTGCAGAGCGCAAGTCTATGGGCAATACAATGTATATTTACAAGAAAGGGGGATAGTTTCCTAAGTCTGGCAGCAACACCGTTTTTTATTCCTGTCATGACTGATGCCCCATCAGAACCTAGACAGACTACCTTTTCCATAGACACACCTCTTTCACTAAGGGCCTTTATTAATGTTTCTGTAATGGTGGATGCATCCTTCTCACCCACATCAAAATTACCAAGAAAATGGGAATGTACATCAAAATTTCCATCAACAAATTTAACATAAAGGATCAATTTCCCACACACAGAGATATCTGTGCTTTCGTCAGTCATAACAGAAATAAAAAGTGCTTTCTTCATCTGTGTCACTATATCTGCCATCAATGTATCCGCCACGGCCTGTTGAAGTTCGTCTGCAATTGAGTGTGAGTGGTAGGATGCATTTTTCGCTTTATTCAAACTGTCAATAGTGGAGCACCCCTCCTTCGATAGCAATTCTAACAGAGATGAATATTTATCAGTGGCTACATTTTCCTTCGCCAACCAGTAGGCACAATCGATCGCGGATTTTATTGCGTTCTCCTCTTTAGACAATTGTTTGGAAATGGTCTTATCTAGGGCCTTCTTTTGACTGCACGCAAGCAATGATAACTTATGGTCTCTGGTATCTGCGTGCCTGCTTAGGGTGGATGTTCTATAGTTTGTACATCCCACAGTAAATGAATTGCACATCTTGTTTTCAATGCAAACAGTGCATATCATTTCACCCTTTTCGTTCCTTTGAAGCCAGGGCCAGTCGGAGAGCCATTTTGACTGAAAATTACTAGCCTTTCGTTTGCTTTCAGTCTCTTCAGTTTCTGATTCTAACATCGGGACGTCCTGCCCCCGGTCTGGTTCATTAAACGGCAATGGTTCGCCATTTTTGTGTACGCTACCAGACTCTGAAGGCCTTTTGAAGAAATCCGTTATTCGTTTTCGTTTTGACATATTTATTTCGTCTGCTCGATGAAGACGGGTTTGGCTGCATATAGGAACGAATATTAAACGAAACAACCATCGTTTTTTTACAAGACAGTATACCAAATAACCGTCGAAGAATTCACGCAAAAATGCGATATAAATCATTTATAATGACAAGAAAATAATGCTCGATATTATTCATGAACTACGTCGGCATATAGTGACATGCATAGCGTAAAGAATTTTATAACACAACTCCGTAAAGTAACTTCTTTCTAGAACGGAAGTGTAACCAGGGTAAGCCAAATAAATTATGCAAATTATTTCTATTTTTAGATTGAAAACTTAACTCTGTTAATATTTTGGGTTCCCAATATTTCGAAGCATCAGTATCGAGTGACGGTGTCGGACCCACGCATTTTCGTACTAATCTGCCAACTTATGATATGAAAACAATTTCTTTAGTTTATGAATATTTTCTAAACAATAAGGTAGACGATTTTCATTGAATAGGGGCGCCTTAGCGCGCATACGGATATGAAACAGGGGCGCTTTTTCAAAAATGGGGGCGAATCGCGCGATCGCGCGGCCTAGAATAAACACTGTGTCATGCCATTTTCCATCCAGTTGCTGTGACATGGACTTGACACTGTTACCAATATTGTTATCTAGAGTAATTCATATAGTGTTTAAAGAAATGTATGTCTTAACGAAAACGCTCTTGACTATTTGATAAATGTCTGAGAGGGATTTAGGTCAGTAAACAATAACTTGTTTCTTAAATTATGAGATGCAAAAAAACCCACAAGAATTGAACCAGGATGTTTATGTGTACAGAAACTGGAAAAATTTGCTTCAAATCAATAGCACAGTTATTGCACTTGGACAATAGCCATACATTATGACCCTTAATCCATGTGTAAAGTTCAAATCAATTCCATGTAGAAGTTTATGAGAAACAAACATGCAAGTAAAACTTTAACCAAGAAATACAAAAAAGGCTGTTAATTGCATTCATTTAAACCAGAGTTATGGAGCTTTGTCCTTACAGCCCTTACATTGTGACCTGAAATAACTGAGCCAAGTTTTAATTAATACCCTACAGAAGATGTTGAATACTAACTTGCGAGCAAAACTTTAACTAAGATTTTCCAAAAACAAAAAAGAGCTGCCCATAAGACAGCTTGCTCAACTATTCAATAAAATCAGAGAGGGGTATAGGTCAGTGAAAAATAATTTGTTTCTTAATTATGAGGATGCACACAAAACTTTGACCAAGAATTTCTAAGAACAGAAATTGGTATAATTTGCTTCAAATCAATAGCAGAGTTATTGCATTTGGTCAGTAACCTAACAGTATGAACCTTAGTCCATGTCTCAAGTTTCAATCTATGAGTTTATGAGAAACAAGAGATATGAAACTTGGTCAGGGATCTTAGATCATGATCCTGAACACATAATTATTTAATTATTTAAAGTATCAACTGATTCCATCCAGTAGTTCATGAGATACAAGACTTGCTTTTAAAAACCTGACCAAGGTGTGACGCCGACACCCGGGTAGCTAGTTTAGTTCTCCTTATTCTTCAAATATTCCCGCTAAGAATGCAATATTTTGCTTGAAATCAAAACCAGAAATTAGGGATTTGTCAATGCTCTAAATTTATGTTTGGAAACACATCTGTGAAGTTTCAAGTTGATCACTGCAGTTGTTGTGTGGAATATGCAAGAAATAAATATCTCCCTTTGTCCTCCACCCTCAAAATAGATATATAGTACACTCACTTTTCTGTGTTGAACTGTGCTGAGTATTTGTTCTTGTGTCCATGTTATTTAGCTGTTGGTTTCCGAAACTGATGTTTATATTTGGTAAAAGAGCCCTAAGCCCATCTTGCCAGTCTTTCATATTAAATGAATCCTGAAAAGCAAAAAACCACACAATGAAAATTCAAGGAAAATGCAAAGATTAATGTTTGTGTAATTTTCATGAAGTACCTTGATGTTTTACCAATTGAGTGGCAAAGGTAAAATGTTGATGGACAAAAGACAATATCTAACAATTTTTTTTTTTTTTTTTTTTCAATTAAATTCCTATAAGATTGTTCACAAAGGGAAGTTCATAGTTGGTCTTTTCTGTATTATCTTGAACACTTTTTGTTGTTCTTTTGTGTTACATTGATAATGGATGGAGTAAACCTGTTTTACCAAGAGAAAAGATGGGGAATATATATATATATATGGGTTGGGTTGTGGGGGCAACAAACACCCCAGATGTTTATATCACCAAACACCCAACACCCTCTGTTTATATGGGTTTTACATTGTGTCCATGTATGTTGTGATACCCAACTCATAATGAATAATGATGGAGGTGCACACCCATAGGGCTGTTCAAGCCGGTTATAACCATCAACATTCTAATTAGTTAGTCAGGAGACTCATTGTCTCTCAAGAATATCCAAATGAAGTCATCGGGCATAATAATTCATGGTGTGTTATTGCAAAGCAATGTTCAGACGATAATCAAGTAACTGTAATAAAACTATTGCTTAATATATCAACCTTCAAGAACTCTAGATGAATGAGAGAAATTGTTCTTCATATACACATGATATATTACACATGTTTTTGAGCTGCTCCCAGCATAATACTTCTGCAGCATTTTGGACAAAATCACTCTAAGTTGGCTATGCTGTCCAAAACACATTCGGACACCTCTGCCAACTGTTAAAGCAATTAATTGTCAGCAACACAGCTTAACCATTTCATAAATACTACATTAATGGGGCTGTCTCACAGATTGAAAATTTAATCTTTGTCAAATAAAATGTCTGCTATGGATAAAATAACAATGCATATCTATAAAATTGTATAAATTATCTCTTTGAACCAAATAAGAAATCAATAGCAATTTTTCATTGCGTAGAATACACAAATAGAGAATTCATTATGTTTTAAAACACATTTATCTAATTTTTCCATTTTCTCATCTGTGAATAAATACCTTTAAAGCCTGTGCTAAAACAATAAAATTTGTTTATTAGCAGAATGGATAAATGAAATCCTACCTGGTGTGAATTTATAGTCTGTGGTAAATATGGCAAGTCTGCAAACATGCTGTGGTAAGAATTATGTAAAGGCTGGTTTACATAGCCTGACATTCTACTTGAAAGTACATCTGAAAAGAGAATGTGAATACCAGTGAGATAACCATCATATATCAATTCAAATCTTACTCAAATTGTATCCCTCAAGTTTACATTTCCACAAATTCTAAATAGTTCCTGCAATTACACAAATTTTCATCATTTATATGTAGACAATGTCTGTAGATTGGGACAAATCTAGAACAGTTACACACATGTATACAGAATTGATAGAATGCAGACATCTTTGAAAGAGTACCGGGCCCTGCTTTCCAACAATAAACAACTATAGTCTATAGTCAATGATTTGATTGATAAAAGGTGAAGACATTCGAACCTGGCATGCATGAACATGATCTTGTTTTGTCCATACAAGATAACAGTTTATACACTTGAGACAACTTCTACTGATTATTAATCTTTAAGCCATATTTGTGCTCATTTACACTTAAATTGTGAAAGTTCTAGAAAAATTGAAAATTAACTTAACTTAAAACTCCCTTTTACAATGGAATAGAGACTATAACGCGTTCATGTGATGCTTTTAAAAGAGTGAATACCATAAGGTTTATTTACAATTAGCGATAAAACAACGGCAGCCAAAAAACATTTGGAACCAAATAAACCCAAGGAATTCTCCATTTTTGAATGTCCATGTCGTTAAAATTTGATAAAAGACAGTATTTTTATGTGTTTCACAATAATCCGAGTGCTCTTTGCGTTTTAAGATGTGACTTGAATGTAACCAATGAAGTTTAATTGGTGGGCACCAAATTTGTGAAAATAGCGCTTTGAAAAATAGAAAATAACTAGTGCATGCATTATTATTGTCATGATCCTGTGATTTTTCACAGTTTCAACACATGCAAGCATTGTTTATAACTCATATTACCCTGTTTTGCAGTTTTTCTGAGCGTGAGTCAGCTGTTAAAATTCATGTTTCAATAAGATGTTTAAAGGCATTTACATTTTTCTTGAGAAAAATGACAAAAGCAAAATTTGTATCATCTAAGGCCTTTGATTCTAAATTGCTTTGGTAAATTTTATCCCATTTTTTTATATAGAATTAATGATGAAAACCAATTAATAGATACATTTTTTTATGATCTTTATCACAATCATGCTTACAGTAGGACACAATATCATTGCTATATACATCTTTTTATTAAAAATCAAAGTATTTAATTCCTGTTTAGGAAAACTTTCTAAGAACAATCAACAGGATTAAAATGTGATTGATCTTTTAAAGGTCATTACTAAGTTAGCAAATTAATTAGGGACCATTAACTTCAAGTTCTATTAACACTCATGCTATATTTTGTGCTTGGGCAAGATGTTGTGACCAAAACATATTTTTAAATTTAAGTTATATTCAATGTTTCTAAAATCAAGGAGAGTACAAGCTACAAAAAGTTGATTTCTGTTATAATCCCAAGTTGAGAACTTTCACTTGTTTATGTTAAAGATTCTGTGTATTGGACATGTGCATGATATTCTTGAAAACATACATTTGTGACGTAAACTGTAGAGTGGTTGCTGTATAAGCCTGACAGTAAGTCACTAGGTGCAAGGTTCTTTTTACCAATGTGAAACCTTTTCAGTGTCTCAATCACTCTTTTTCTCTAACAAAGAGGTTTATCACATGGTCACATAAGTCTAAACGTTAAATTGCAGCTTTTCGCTCTCATCAATTTTGATGAATTTGACTGATGAATAAGCCAAAGGTTACATGTTTTTTTAGCAGGCTCCGTGAAAACCAATGGTCCGTCCATCCAGATTTTTGTGATGGACTGATGATAAAATTACAATCTGTCAGACTGTTTAACTGGTGAAAGAGATGGAAGTAACAAAGAACTGGGGTGAGAGAGGGAGGGGTGGTGTATGAGTGTGTGGGGGAGAGACAAGTGAAAAACACAGTCACTCTCAAAAGATGTAATTGAAACCAGTTGACCCAAGTCACCATTTTCACCCATATGTGCAACTGTCAGAGATATTCATCTACACTTATGGAAGAACAGGCACCTTATGTCCGTTTTAAAGAGCAATATCATTGGTTAAGTAATAACTTGAGGGTGTTCCTCATTTGGAAATTTATGTCTGAATGGTTCTTAATTAAAAGCTTGGAATGTTTTATAAGATTTTATCACTAATATACATGTAAGTTGAACATGCTTTCTTGACTAAAGTATGTTTCACATCCACACAGGCATTGAATAGCATATGATTTTTTTTCTTTGTTCATCATGATAAATGATATACCAACAGAATGCACCAGATTTGATAATGCCTTAGTAAGAGGCAATCCATGGATACTTCCAATCAGACAGAAAACATCACTTTTATTGTGTAATTTTTTTGCCATTACACTGCGGTTTGAAGAATATTTTCTTCCAGAACATGTTACTGTAAGAAGGCAAACAACAAACCAACCAACAAGCCATTAGACAAGGTGTTTCAAGCTTCTTTTAAACATTGCTGCCCCCTGATAATCTATTTATTACACTCTATGGAAAACTTATACTCTCATAAAACAAGGAAGGATTTGTCATCATTTTGTCAAATAATTGAATATTTGAGATACAGAAGGAAGGAGAGAATGATAAGTTAGAGATTCTTTTTTTGTGTCATAAGGATAAGGTTTTCTCCATGTTCATACAATGCACCTTTTGTTTGTCAGCATGTTTAATAGATTAGAATAAATCAGTTGGCCCATCCCATATCTCAATTCATAATAGATTGATGTCAAATACAATGAATACCACTTTACAATGAAGTTTTGAAGATTTTTGAATGAAAATGATCATTTACTTAATCTAATTAACATGTCAAGTATGCAATGCTTTTATTGGCCCTTTTTCCATTTTATAACTTCAAAGTGGTTTTTAATCTAGATTTGCGAAAATGAATATTTAAGAGATAAAATAATTTGTTAAATCATTGGAAAGGCAACTAACATGTCTTTAGGTACCCACACTATTAAAATTTCTATTATGTAAATAAATGACAGACTTTGAAACAAACCAAACTGTGGATTTAAGAAACTTTTATAAATGAGGCTGCAATGAAAAAGGAATACATAATACGTGGACATGTACAAAATTTCATTTATATGAACATTCATCTAATCTACCATGCAACAGAGATTAGTATAAGGAAGACTTCTTTCTCTACCTCTGGAGTCTTTGTTACATTCATTACCAAGATAAATAAAAATATTTTAATAACAGGAGATAACACATCACAAACATTTTTTTGTTCAGCTGTAAAATAAATGGCACGCTCAGAAAAGCACTATCAGCTATGAATCATTTTATAAAATTAGAAACAGATTATACAGTTCAAGAACCATATAAGTCTTCCAAGGGCATGCAAGGTATGAATGTCAAAGAAGTCTCCAAATTAGAGAATCTGTATTAAAAGCAGTCTATATCCAATAGGTCTATCCCTATCTTCTTGTAACATTACAATTCAATATTGAAACATGATGGCATTAAAAATAATACAAAAGGAAGGATGGGGAAATATCTTCATTGTTTAAAATGCCACCTGATTTGGGTAGACTGTCATCTGTACAGTGAGTAATAAAAAGAAAATTCAGTTCAAATGCTGGATTTTAAATGACTTTAGATCATGAAACATAAATTACCTGTATCAGACGTTAAAGGAATAAAGTTGCGCGACTGGGAACTCTGGGAGCCAAGTGGAAAATTGGACTGGTGTTGCATGTGACTATGAGAAAACCCTGAAAAATGTGTAACCCAACCCTTATATTATTAGGAATCAAGACAACACTGTGATACATCAAACTACAAAACAATACAGACTAGTCTAAAGATGAAATGTATAATACAAAACGAAAAAATAATTAATACATCCACAAAATCAATTATTGATGAAAAAAAAAAATCACTTGATGCGTCTGAAAAAGTTATTATTAACCAGACCTAAAAGTGATTAAGATTCAGATTTTATGCAAAAACAAATGGCCGGTTTCCAAAAAATACTTATCTTTTGTATGATTATTATGTAGACAGTGACAAGTTATTTGAAAAAACAACAACAACATTTAGCCCCTAGTTCAAGTGACAGTGTATCAGCCTTACAATGTACAGTGTATCTATTCCATGTGTTTCGAGAGAGAAGTTTGATAGAGATTACACAAAAAATAAATCAAAAGTCTGCTTTTATCAAGTTGGTTGTATTGGTTTAATGCCATTTTCAACAGACCCATCAATGCTCCTGGTGTTTCTTCACCAGTACAGCACATTATCTATTCCGAGATACAGACCTGAACAACAGATAAACGTGGTGAGTAAACTTTGTGGCAAAGACATCTAAAACATCATTATATATTGTTTGAGCTAGGTCTTAAACTAGTACATGCTAATGGTTCTGCTGTCTGCTTCATAATTCATTGACTATAAATAATATATGATTATGGCAATGTATTGGTCAATACTTGGAATGAATAAATATCTAACAAGCGGAAGTCAGAAAAACAAAACTTTTTTGAGTCAAGCATGTAATCAGTTACATAACCTTGATACATGATAAGTTTTGGCTCCAATGAATTCTATTTCTAACAAGTCTGAGTCTGTATGCGGAAAAAAGAAACATGATTGGTATGCAACATTTCATGATTTCTATATGGAAAACCTTTTCAATATAGCATAGTCAAGTGATCATGTTAAGACTTTCCGCCAATGTAACATCTTGATGACAACTAATATGGTGTTTGAGTTATCCTAAAACATTTATGACCATGACCAAACAATCAACACAAGATCATCCATTCTATGAGGACAACCTTCATTACTAGACAGTACACTTAACAATACTTAAGTAAATAGAAATCAAAATCAATATAGCTCATCAATTCTACATAAACCCCAATTCCTTGTATTCTTAAAACTAGGCAAAACAGTTCTCAAGCTATAACAGGACTTACAACTCCCATCAAAATCATTATAAATGCTGTTGTGACCTTGATTGTTGATCAGCTGGTCCCAATCTCAAAAATGAAACTTTATTCAATCTTAGCAATGATCATATTACAACATAGAGTTTGGAGGCCAAACAATACACCTGTTATTCTCCTAACATCATATCTAATCAATGAAGCAGTAATGTGATCTTCTGACCTCAAAATCAAATGAAATCGTCTTAAACTGGAGGCCATACACAAGAAAACTAAAATCTAACATATGGAAGGCCAGACAAAGGGTTGTGAAAGTCCATAACATAAAACAATTATACTGTTTCAAGGATTTGAGCGTTTGATTTAACACCTTTTTCAACAGTATTCCAGTCATGCCGACAGCGCACATATCAATACTCCTGATATTTTCTTACCAGGTGAATTGAAATCTAGTAATATCAGATTATGCAAACTAATAGTATTCACTTTTGATAATGTATTACTCTGTTGAGTGTAAGATAAAAACTAATTATTCAATTTTCAGATAAGATTTCTACTCCTTAAAGTGAACTAAGTATCGCATTATCAACATATCTACATGCAAATCTGGAAAGATGTTTTGTGATTGGGTTCACATGCCTCTGTAACAATGACAGAACATTTAGGGGCTACAAGTTTCAAGACAGTATATAAATGTACCTAATAGAGGGAAAATTTACTCCAAGGTTCTCAATTGTCAACTGCATAAAGTAATGAATCACAAAGATGAATGCTACTTTGACACAAGTTTTGTGATCAGAACAATGGTGGTTTGGGACCAATTTGGTTGTGTTTGATCAATTCCAAGTTGAGATTTTACTATTTTATCACATTAAGGGATGAAATGAATACTAAAAATGCAAAAAAATATCTCATAAGACAAAACACTTGTATGCAGGTGTGTTGATGAAGTGCTTGGTTACCACAATAAAAAGATTTAAAAAAAAATAGGAATTGTGCATCACTGTTTAGCCACTGTCTTTGTTACTCCCACCATTTTATATTGATGTAAAAGACTGATACAACAACTAATACCAAGGGTGAAGGGATGACAGTCTATTCTTACCTGGGGGTATATTTCCTCTGCCATTACTCTGTAAAGACCTAGTGTGTGTTGGTAAACCATTCAGTAAATGTGATGTCATTGACGCTGTACTCTGTTGTTTTTGTTGTCTTTGACCATTCTCTTTTTCAATTAAATCAGCTAGCCCTCTAGAGGATTCTTCTAAAGGATCGAAACCTGAAACAAGTCAGCAAAATGAAACCTTCAATACAGTCATTCAATAGACTTAAATAAGGTACAGTATGTGAACTGTGAAAGACCAACCAAAGCTAAAGGGATCTGCCAAAATATCTTTTAACATGTATTTGGTCTATAAATTTTAAGTATGTCTAAAAAACTTGTATGACTTTTAACCGCAGCATTAATTTTAGTGTCCTCTTTAACAATGCTTAATAATAAGGTTTGTCATGCTAACTCTTAAATCCTTCCCCAGATTTTTATCTCTTGAAATGATCACGAGAACAGCATACAACAGTCAACCTACCTAAATCATCATCTTGCCAATCTTCATCTAGTGTTGTGCTCTGACCAAAACCAAAGGCTGCTGACCAATCTGTGCTAGTCTGTACAGGTATTGTGTCTGGTATCTCTGTACTGGGGATGTCTGTCATTTCTGTCAAACAAAATTACATTTGTATAAGGTGTTTATAAATAGCCAAAAACCTTTGTAAAAAATAAAATAAATTGTTAAAAAACAGCTTTAATACACCCAAAAGTTTCCAAAAATGTTGCAAAATTGAGTGTTGCACATTGTCCAACATGGTCATATAACAAAATGGTCTAAATCAAAGAAGATTGCACTCATATAAATATCAACAAGAGTGGTCAGTACGACTTTTAGAGGAAATGTTTAAGGTTGACATTAAGGCAGTGATAAATAATTTTGTTTTGAGATATGAAGTTGCAATCAAAACTTTATCCAGTAAACAATGTTGAGGTTAATAGTGTTTGGTCAGAGATTTTAAGTATTCATTTGTAATGGGTTAATGCCATGTCAATATTAGTTTTGTTATGATAAGACTACTGGAATAAACCAATACTAGGCTAGGCCACTCAGGTGAATTCCCAAAGAACACTCCCACAAAAGATCTAACCCTGGATCCCCAAGTAACCAGTCAATCATCATGATAACAAGGACAAGCAGGACCCTGTGACCTTACAAAATGACCTTGATCATATGCAGAAGTTTGAATCCATTCCCTTCAGTAGTAAATGTGACACAAACTTGCATGCAAAATGTGAGACACTGAAGACTTAGTAAGTAGTAACAAACTTTCAATAAAATTATTAATATTTTTTTATTTCATCTTGTAGACCTGTCCATTTTATTAATACAATTTGACTTGAATTCTTACCAGCTGTTTGTACCATAAGTGGCTTTGAACTTCTATTTCCATGGTAACCATTGATACTGCTAAATAAAGATAAATTATCTTGAGGATCAAGCCCTAATGATTTCCGTTTATTGATCAAACTCTGAGCACTGTGTTGTCTTGGTGAGGTGTTGTTTACTGGGGTTATCACTGCAGGTGGTTCTGTGGCTACACCATTCAATGGGTCTGTAGTACTGAAATTAATCACAATTAGCATTAGTCATATTGTATCTGTATTTCAGTTATAGTATGATGAGTAAACTCACATTATGACCCTGACGTATCAACCCATTCTATACAGTATTTAATGAGGTACAAACTTGCATGTGACAGGTTTTTTTTTAAGTATAAAAGGGGGCAGAATTGGCTTAAATTCGTAACAAGAGTTGGAAGTATTAAAGTGGTTCCCAGATTTTACTAAGATTTAACCCAGCAACATACAGCCACCCCTAGATGAACTTGACATAGGTTTCTTTAAGACCAACATCCTGAGCAACAATGGTGAAGGTTGTGTCATTACTATAGCTACTCGTGTGGTAACAGGCTTTAACCATGATTTGATCATGTGAGGTCCATTTCGAGACCACCCCATCATAAAGTGTGAACTAGCTAGACAAGCAAGTGGGACCTGGGTTGTCCACCTGATAAATAGCACAATCAAACTGATATGCCGCACATACAAACAATCTTGGCAGTAAACTTCTTGGTGATGAACGGACGCTGGACAATGGACGGACAGCGGATGAAATGCAATCACAATAGCTGACCCTCAATTTGCTCAGGTAAGCTGAAAACTTGGAACAGGTCCGTAAGATGATTTGGTACCTGGTGACCATGGCAAAAATGAAAATACCTCCATTCAGAAAATTTAACAATAATTTATTCCCCCTGGGCAATGATACAGGTGACCAAGTTCATTGAGATCTTACTTAAGTTCCAGAGGAGAAGACGTTTGAAAAATGTAAACTTACACTAGATGGAATGAAACTATAGCTCATCTCATGATGTTTAACGCCGTATCAACAGTTTTTTAGTTATGTAATGGCTGGTCCACTCAGAACGTACAATGACCTTGAGAAAATGTAAAATAAAACAGCCAGAATAGTAACAGGATGTAGCAAGTATATCAAGTTGTACTTACTTTTGCTGTGTAATCTCTGATTCTGAGAGTCTGTGTTTACCGGGTGCTCTGTTGAGGTCTGTTTTCAGTTTGTCTGTGGTAAGTCTGTCTGGGTTTGTCTGTGGAATACTTTGTGTGCTACTTGTCACAGGAACAGATCTATCTGGTCTATTATTACTTGGCTGTAATGATGGCCATGCATCTTTGTTTGTTGTGTTTGGAATCTGAAAGTGTCAGCAATGCCATGATCAAAACATCAAAAGTCACCAGAATTCACTTTTTTATTTATAGAATTACAAAATAAATTAGCAATAGTAGCGTTGGTTAACACACTTCCTCATAAGGGATCTTGTGACTGGTCCTAGTTCAAAGGTAAAGCAGAAAAGTATTCAAAAAGTAGCATTTTCTTGAAAGTAAACAAAGTAGAGATTATATTATTGACTGTTTTTTCAGAGCAGAATTCTCTTGTAACAATTGTTTCTCAAGTTGTTTGCTGAATGAACTTCCTACGTAGTAACTATGAAGCAAGCAGTAAGTCCTCATATGATGATAACTGACCTGTGGTTGGGGCGGACTGGACTGTGGATTTTGACGTAAAGGAGGACTGGGTGTTTGAGTCTGTGGAGGGGAAGCTGAGGGCTCTATCACAGGCTGAGGGGAACTCGCTTTTTTTCTACAAACAAAACACAACATTTACATTAAATTTCTCTAGTTTTTTAAAACAGAATCAATTGCCCCTACTGGTGATGCATCAGTCAATCAACGGCCTGTTTTCCCACATGAAAGATATTGATCAGTGGTGAGAGCATATAAAAATCATGTCATATAATGACTTCATCAAACAAGTGAAAATATTCATACTCATATTACAATAAACTTTTGAAGCTTGAAAATAATTTGTATAAATATTTGTTTTATATATTCAGTAAAACAATGGATGTAGCTATGTAAGTATTTGGAGGTGCTCAAAGGTATTATGGACTGGAACATGTGGCCAACTAATAACAGCTGTCGGTGCTTTGATTCAATGGGACTAAATAACATTTCCATTCCTTTAAATAGCAAAGCTAGGAATAAGTACACTATTCTGTTTTAAATCCAAAAGTTCTAACAAATCACTCTGAATGGTCAAAGATTGTAATTAGTAAAAATATTTACCTGTTTGTTGTGTTCTGTTTATTATTTGTTTGTTGGTTTGCCTGTGCAGTATTTTGACTATTCATGTATTGCTCAAGCAGCTTTTGTTCGTATTCTTGATGTTTACTGAAAGATAAAACATACCAATAATTTTTTCTTTCGCTAAAAACTAATGAACTCTTACACATTTTCAGAATAAGTCAAAACTCAAAGTTTGGCTGCACATTACTTTCTCATGAGTTTTAAGAGAGGATTATCCATTAAACTTCTGTGAAGAGGGTTGAATAATGCACTATAAATTTGATGGACAGACATAATTTTAACATAATTTCATTCAGCATTAAAACATTAAAAACATGTTTATAGCTTCCAAAGTATTTTCATAAAGCATGTGTAAAGACAACATAACGTTGTTTGTAACATGCAGGTAAAAATTAATTATCTTTGCCTTCAAGACAAGAAATGGCTAGAATAATTTGTGAACCCAGTTATGTATTTTGGATTAATTTTATCAACTTGCTGCTATCAACAAAGACGTTTGTATAATTAAGTGTGTATCATAAATGTAAAGGTTTGGCATGTGGTGATTATTGGTTTTCATTTATATGGGAAATCATGAGAATAACTGTGAGGAATTCATTAAATAGAGGATATCCAATTGTAAATATGTGAAGAGTGTCGAGTACTGCACAGGACTGCTGTGCTTTACACCTAAAAAATGAGTGAGTGATGCATAGATGCATTATTAAACAACCTAAACTATTGTACAATGTAATAGTTTATCCACCAAACATTTCTCTAAGTAAATTGTTTTTGAAGTATACAATAGCAAAAAACATTTCTCTGACTTAATTGTTTTTGAAGTATACCATAGTATTTTTCAATGAAACATTCAGGGAACTTGTTTTTGAATTGCTTTCTATTTTAGAGATTAAATGAATTTGCTGAGTGTAGCATGTACTTGTCAATTAATACATAACAGATGTGACTAAACACAAGCTAAAAATCAAAGGCCAGAATGGCCTGAACTGCGTCGCAGTATGGTCTGAGAGGTTTGTGCGTACAAATGGATTTGAAAGAAATCTAAGGGATTTTTGAAGACAAACCAACACATTTCTGTTGAATAGCAGAAATCAAAATAGAAGTCAAAAAAGACATGTCCCAGTACTCCAGTGGTACTCAAACCCAATGCTCTAATCAAATGAAAAATTATTATTCCAGTTATCAACAAAATAGATATTGTAGACGAAAACAAGCATTTTTAGTTAAGATACCAATCTACAAGGGGCCACAGTCACAAGTTATTTAAGAAACACTTCAGCACAAATACAGCTTCAGTCAGAGATCATTGAAAAATTTTAAAAGTGCATTAAATATATATTGGGTTAAATGCCATATCAAAGGCATGCCCGAGTGTTACGAACAGGAACCGGAACACAAGAAAAGAGTAGATCAAAAGGATCGGAGAGATGTAAGTCTAAAAAATGATCTCAACAACAAAGTAAACAATCATACATTCTAATCTGGGTGATTTTTTTATCTACTCAACAATACCTACATTTAGTGTTTCTTCCAGGATTTGAAACAATAGAGGTATTTCCCCAATACATTGGGCAAAAGGTGATAATAGATCTTCTTTTTCATTTTGCCATTGTAAAATGCACACGCTCACTTCATGGTCAGTAATGGTAACGAAAAACACGGTGTATTTCCCGGCTATACATCAGGCAATATTTTTTTTCTTTCTTATAATGAAAAAATGAAAGATTTTTTGTTTAGTATGAACCGTCCTGTTCAATTACAAAATCAGCTTTCAAATAAAAGTAACGGCTTAAATGTGTTAATCAATGTCGTTTTTTATTTCATAACAATATTACTGCAAAGAATCGGGAGCCGTATTTTCACTTCACTAAGCGAACTGGTTCCCAACCCTCTGGTAACCAAACAAACGAATCGGAAACCTATTACTGAAATTGGGTCATGCGTTTATGAAACAAAATAAAATCGCTGATAACTGTCAGTTTTTCTTCATGAATGTTTCTAAGCCGTTTCTGGCACAAGGCCTGTCGTTAAAAGAAGTTTGCAAATCATAAAAGATAGGGACTTTGTTCTGCACTGAGTAAAAAAATACTGGGGATTCCTTTATAGATGGGGGAAATCCCATGGCCTAGATACGGGTACTGTGGGAACGTGTCAAGACGGCCCATGTCAAAACGTCCCGGAGATCGATGAGAACGGCCATGGAATTGTCAAAACGGCCCAAATAAAGGTTTACACTGTTTTAACACTTTAAACCGAAAATTTTGCCGTTTTGACTTATTTTGGGCCGTTTTGAACGTAGGACATTTTGACATCGGGCCGTTTCGACTGTAATCCGGTGCCGCTAGATACCTTCTTCTAGAAGTTCTAGGATGTTTGGAAATTAACGCGGATAGTTTGCATTACCTTTTATCACCATCCTGCACATCACAGACGCATCCAAAACAAACCAAGGAAGAAAGAGTTATTTAACAAAATGACGATTTAATTTGATAAGAGCTCACGCAGTTATAGACAGATTACAATCAACATAGAAGTTGGAACTACTTTCTTACTCTCGGCGGTGATTAAGCCCCTATAGGTAAAGAAGGATTCCGTACGATCACTATATACGCCTTCGCGCATGCGCGCGACGCGTATAAAAAAATCAAAAGTTTTCATTTAACGATTGTATGAGTAGAGACACACATAGACATAACATAAAACAGACATCTCCTTGTATCAGATGTACACAATATAGTACCACCATGTAATTCTTTTTTTAACTGCATTTCTATCATGTCATTATTTTGTTAAAGCATGTCACATTTTATTGTTGTTTCTTATTTAGTCAAAAACATTGTTTTTCAACATAGTTTCAGGTTGCATTGAAATTGGAAATCCTAATTGACATGAATCACACAAATACAGTTTGACAGACAAATCATTCGGATGTTGGCTTTGCTGTTGATGGAACAAATAAATAACTTTAAATAACTTAACGAGTTGTCAACATATTAACAATTGGTCAACATTTTAACAATTGCCTTTGTAGACCTCCATTTCCCAGAATACAAGGTTGATAACCTTTAAAAGCATTCAGGGTAAAGACATAACAATCTCTTTTTGCAAATAGCAGTCAACTTGATGCCTACAGAGGTAATGTGTTCTAATGTTGTAAAGTAAATTTACCCAACTTGCATTTCTTCCTTAGTAAAACTTGCTGCTTCCTCCCCTAGTTCATGCAGGTACATGCAGTCCTGAAAAAGAAAATGGGTCAATGTGGACTTTTCATATATATGAAATAGTTAATTTTGTCTGGAAACTTATCTTTAAACCATCAAACTTGATGTTTAAATCTGAGCAAACTTGTTAATGTATATAAACTTAATTTGCAACTTAAGCATAACAGTGATAAGCAGATTTTTGTATTTGCATTTCTTACAGTGATGACAAAGGATGTCATAAATTGAAAATGCTGACTTTAAATAACAGAAGCTGGAATTGATAGAAAACATTTCAAGAAACAAAGAAGAACATATAGAGCAAAAAATTAAGTTACGTGTGTCTTTAACACTCCCCAATTAACAAGAGATGTCTATAAGACAGCATTCTAGATAATTTTGGCATACATTTAGAGAGTAATATAAGTCAATGAACAGTAATTTGTTACTGAATTTTGGATTTACAAGCAACACTTAAACATGATCTTCTAAGTACAAAAAGAGGTATAGTTTGCAAAAGGGGGTATAATTTGCTTAATATAAAAAAACAACAGAATAATGGGCCTTGATCAGGGTTCTTGCTTAATTCCCTTGAACACATTCATAAATGTTCAACCTTTACCCCTAAGTAGTTAAAGAGATACCCCAAGGTGTGGCTTCAACGCCTGGATGAGTAGTAAAGCTTTCCTTATCTTTTGTATAGTTGAGCTAAAATTGTCATTTCCCAATACAATGAAATTCCACACCTGCTTTTTGGTTTCCCAGTTTAGCATTTAGTAATATTTAAAGATCAAGTCTGCTTCCCTATAAAGTGATAAGGCCTTTCATGTAGGAAGGAGCGATTCCCTATCTAGAACGATAGGGGCAACAATTCTACCAAATGTTGGCCGTAGTTAAGAGTAAGGGATAGTATATAGGTGCCCTTCAAACAAATATGTAGTCAATACTTGAACACTTACTGTTTTAGGACACTGTGTACCTCTCAAAAAGTGACTACAGTATTTTGTAGTACCAAGTGAGGCTTTTAGTGTTCTTCCATCAACATGGACATTATTCACAGCTAAAATGGCTTTGAGAGCATCATCTGGTTTATTATAAGTAACATAAGCACTTGCACTTGGACCCTGAAATAAAGTATAACATATTAGTCAACATATTAAGACTCATCAAATGTTGTCAAATTAACTCCAATAACAGCATACTTTAAATTAGCTAAAAATAATCAGTAAGGAACCTATTAATTGTTGCAAAAATATGGACAAGGGTCAAATAGCGTGTGTAATCCTACATTAAGTAAAAATTAAATATCCTTAAAAGGAATTATATGTATTGGGGTTTGTATCAAAAATATAGAACAGTCTATAAACATCTTACAACCAATTTTAGAACATTACTTGTAAGGTGAAAACATAATGCAATAAGACACCTTTACAGCTTGTCTTTCAAAATTTAACTCATCACTTTTGTATGAAGACCATATTCGATGCTGCTATTAACATGAAAAAATAGCATAGAGCTTACCTGTGCACCTGCATATGATGTACTTTGATTGATCACAACTTTGTGGATTTTACCAAACTTCCCAAAATATTCTTGTTTCCTTAGCACTTCTGGATCCGCCAATCTTTGAGAAAGACCAACCACGAAAACTAAATTTCTTTGGACAACTCTGGAAAAATCAAAACAGAAAATCAGTATCAAATGTTTCTCTTGTGTTTGGCTTCTTTTTTACCCATGATTTACTTCCTTATGGTTAAAAATAGTCACATGGGAGGTCAATTTTTTTTTCTTAGTAAACCAAGCCTCTCTTCATCTGTGCTGTACTCTTTCAAAGCCACTAGCTGCTCTCCCTACATGCACAGAGCTTTTATTTAGATATAGATCAATTTCCTTCAACTCTGACCCTTGATCTTGCTTCTGAGATTACATATACATATCCAGAACTTGTGCCAAATGTGTGAATCAGTGTTTCTGCATGGATGTGTTTTTTTGCATTTTCAATGCACGAAAGTCTCTTGTCAAATCTGATCAAATCATATAACTAAATTGTCATTCCAATCAGTTGCCCTTTTTCAGTAGCAGCTAAACTCTCATCTTACAATTTATGTAGTAAAATATATTGAATGGGAGACATACTTGGATACCTAAATCAAAATCAGTGATATTCTAATTGGTTCCACTTGACCATCACATACACATGCCAAATGTATTTTGATAAATATAATTCATACTAACCTTAAATTTTGAAACACTGATAGGAATGCCGCTTTTTTGATTGGCTAAATACATACCACTTTCAAAATTTTCAGTATAAGTATTTCAATATTTCTAGTGAAAACCTGCTAAAATTCATCTTTTCTCAAACCATGGCATTATTTTAAATTGTACAAGTGCAATGAAGTCCAAATACTGAGAAAAAGGAAGACTTCACTTTTTATCAGCAATCTCCTCACAGTGGTTCACTCATTATCAGTAAACTGATAATAGGATTTATATAAACATTCTGACAGCGTTTTCAGTTATACCCAGCATCTTTGATTTTGGTAAATATAGACACTTTAGAGGGAAAAAGGCAGAGAGATTACCATTCACCAAAGCCTATCACCCAACTTGATAAGCTTCTATATGAAATCATCCACTATATACAGCAAGTGTCAGACTCCTACAACAAGTTGAGATAAGCTTCTACATGAAATCATCCATTATATACAGCAGGTGTCAGACTTCTACAACAAGTTGAGATAAGCTTCTACATGAAATCATCCATTATATACAGCAGGTGTCAGACTTCTACAACAAGTTGAGATAAGCTTTTACATGAAATCATCCATTATATACAGCAGGTGTCAGACTTCTACAACAAGTTGAGATAAGCTTCTACATGAAATCATCCATTATATACAGCAAGTGTCAGACTTCTACAATAAGTTGAGATAAGCTTCTACATGAAATCATCCATTATATACAGCAAGTGTCAGACTTCTACAACAAGTTGAGATAAGCTTCTACATGAAATCATCCATTATATACAGCAGGTGTCAGACTTCTACAACAAGTTGAGATAAGCTTCTACATGAAATCATTCATTATATACAGCAAGTGTCAGATTTCTACCACAAGTTGAGATAAGCTTCTACATGAAATCATCCATATATATAAGAGGTGTCAGATTTCTACCACAAGTTGAGATAAGCTTCTATATGAAATCATCCACTATATACAGCAGGTGTCAGGTTTCTACCACAAGTTGAGATAAGCTTCTATATGAAATCATCCACTATATACAGCAGGTGTCAGATTTCTACCATAAGTTGAGATAATCTTCTATATGAAATCATCAATATATACAGCAGGTGTCAGATTTCTACCATAAGTTGAGATAAGAATAAGACAAGTACTGATGGGCAGCCAGACACTTTAAGTACTTATCCTAATACTTGAGCAATAATTGAGTCACTTTTTCTTAATCCACATTTCTTTTTATTGTAAGGGGTTTAAACCCGAGTTTAACAATAGTTATTTTACAGCTTTCATCAGCCCTAGACTTAGGCTCTACAGTTTCTTGCTAAAGGACATTTCCACAAAAGGTCTGAGTTTGGCTGGTAGGGATTGAACCAGAGATCAAATTCTGTTATATTGAAATCAGTGTTAGGATATGAATTACTCTTGCATAACCAACCAGCACTAGATAATATTATGATCATCTGCACAGTTTTAAAAGATTAATCTTTACCGAACATTAGCCAAATGTTTTCTGTTTTCTGCAGCTTTCTGTTTTCTCTGCAGATCTTTTTGGCGTCTTTCTTTTTTAATCCTCGACAACCTAAAAAATAAAATATAAATGAATAACGAATGGAGACTATCATCTAGTTAAAACGTAATCTTTTAAATGTCATTCATCTCTTTAAAGAGAAATAGACTTTAGTAAAATATACCTACACAACTACACCTTTATTGTAATGCTTCTTATACTTATAAATCAATTCAATAGAGGAATATGTAAACATGCTGAGACTGATATACAATGGACAATAATAATCATTGATTCGCAATACAGGTATTTCATATATTTTCAAAACTCTCTTTATAACAGTTCACTAAAGCGACATTATCTCAGATATTTAACGTAATCTTGAAGAAATAGTTTCTACCTATCTACTTACTCATCATCTGTAAGAGGGTTAAACTTGGCAGGGTCCTCAGGGTATGCCTTAAAAACAAACAGGGGATCATTATTTTGTGATCATGCTGTAAGTAAATAAATATGATTAATTTTTTCATGAAAACAGCTTTCAATGTGTTTTTCTGAAAAACTCCTGGTTGTTTCTTGCATCTTTAAGAATAATGTTTCAAAACATCGTTTCTCAATTACCAAGACAAAGCACTCCTAAGGTACTTGTTAACCATAGTTACCATTTGGAGCATTTATTGTCCAAAGTGTTGAAGTGTATTATGCACAGTCAGACACTATATTCAAATATAAAAAGCATGAAACATAAATATCACAACCAAACGGTTTTCAGATTTTTATACGCAACTGTTTTACTTAATAGGATTGAGCAATATGTGAGATGATTGAAAATGTTTGCTGGTTGTTTTAGATGAATCCTCTTTCGTTTAGTTCGAGGAATTCACAAATCTGCACCCAATAGTCTTATCATTTTTTAAATAAACTAATTAAAGTACCCACATTTTCATATTAGCTGTTTTTTTTCATAACTGAAAGATAGGAAGAGGGGTGTTTTATGATCTCACAGGGTTAACCCAACCAGGTGACTGACCCTTGCATGATAAAAGAACAATTTTTGGTGGCTCAGAGTATAAGTTGATGTGTCTTAACAACATTTATAAGAGTTTGTGTCATTAGAAAAAGGGTGGTCTGTATTGAGATAATGAAATTCCAAATAATGGAATACATTCATCCAAATGTTTGACAATAGGGATCCCAAGCAAGAACCCTGCTTATAGATAATGAAGCCCACACAAACCTTTCTGCATGCTGGACAAAGACCATTTTCATCTGTTCTGATCCGATGCCAACAAAACCGGCAGATCTAAAATAAAGGAAATGCTATTATTACTAAATATGCAAAACGGCCTAAATAACCTTTCCCTAATACATGTACATTTCTGGAACAACAGTCACTGGAGCCTATTATGAGAAAAACATATCACTTTCACCTGCTTATTCTCCTGTCTTCAGCTGTCTCCAGAACATTTTGTGCTTTTTTATTATTATTATTATTATTATCATACATGTACACACCAATATACCATTAAATTTCAAAACAGAAGGATTACTTAAGTATGTGATAAAGTTTTGTTTCATAACATAATAGAAAAGTCATATGGTTGTCCATTTTAAGACGAATGAACTTCAGGTTCCAAATAGATTGAGACATTGGAGAATGAAAAGGAATATGTTATGTTCTATTGAACTTTTAAATTCTTGCATATCAATTATTTAGTGCATGTATATTCAATGCTAATCAAAACCTGGTTAGGTCACTTTTAATTGCCAGTTTCCAAAAAAATCTAGAAAATAAGAAATGAAAGTACTACCTGATAACCACAGGTGCATGGAAAGAAATTAATGTCATCAATTTCTAATGGCTCCATACACAATGGACACTGAAATAAAAACAAACAAGATGCATATGTGCAGTGGATGCAGCATTAAATACAACAACGCATCGGGGCTTATGGAGTAGGGTCTAAACAATAAAACTGTGCAAGTTTTTAAAAAGTGTCAAGGTAATTACCATCAAAATATACTTAATTCCTTTCTAAAGAGTAACTGAGACAGGAAAATGTTCATATATTTTTCTAAATGGTTCAGACGATAATGTTTGTTTACAAGGAGCAATAAAACAAGGTCAGTCAAAAATTGTCGGGGTACTTTTGGTAAAAAGGTCCTAGGCAAACAGTCGGAGAAATTCTCTAATTTTTCAATATTTGTGTTGTTGGATAAATGACACATTTTTAACCAGTTACTTTTTGGTTACACTGACTTCAATGAAAACATATTTTACTTATCACTCAACTTGTGCAATCAATCTTGTCACCTTTTTGTAGTTTAAGAAATTGATTAACTTGTAATTAAGAAAAAATGTTTTATATTAAATGCATCTAACAATCAATGTCTTCTTTGGTCCTATTTGGTTCTGTCCAATAACAAAATATCACAAAACCAATTTTTCAATTTCAAACCCGTACAAATGATTATTCTCATGAAAATGACCATATACGATACTCTGACAATACGCTCCTTTTTCTAAGCAAGAGGGCCACATTGGCCCAATATCACACATCTGAGGTTATAACAAACATGATTTATAGTGGCCAAATATCACACACATGAGGTTATAACTAACATGATTTATAGTGACCCAATATTACACACATGAGGTTATAACAAACATGATTTATAGTGGCCCAATATCACACACCTGAGGTTATAACAAACATGATTTATAGTGGCCCAATATCACAAACCTGAGGTTATAACAAACATGATTTATAGTGGCCCAATATCACAAACCTGTGGTTATAACAAACATGATTCATGGTGGCCCAATATCACACACCTGAGGTTATAACAAATATGATTTATAGTGGCCCAATATCACAAACCTGAGGTTATAACAAACATGATTCATGGTGGCCCAATATCACACCTGAGGTTATAACAAATATGATTTATAGTGGCCCAATATCACAAACCTGAGGTTATAACAAACATGATTCATGGTGGCCCAATATCACAAACCTGAGGTTATAACAAACATGATTCATGGTGGCCCAATATCACACCTGAGGTTATAACAAATATGATTTATACTGGCCCTATATCACACACCTGAGGTTATAACAAACATGATTTATAATCGCCCAATATCACACACCTGAGGTTATAACAAACATGATTTATAGTGGCCAAATATCACACACCTGAGGTTATAACAAACATGATTTATAGAGGCCTAATATCACACACCTGGGGTTATAACAAACATGATCAACTGGTGATCCATGTTGTGAGCTAGATTGTCTGATTAAAAATTTAAAAACAACCTTTATAAGGACATCTTGTTGATCATTCATACCAATTTGGCAAACATGAAAACCTTAGCCATTACAGATGCTGAGATCAAGATTTCTTAAGGTTTCACAAATATTATGAAAATGCAAAACCTTTGACCCATGAACATGAACTTCTTTATTTTACATAGATTATGAAAGAAGTTCTTTCAACTTAGATTAATCACTCACAATTCTGCTTCCTGGATGATAACCAGTACTTGTCCTGTTGTGGATCAATGAAAAGTTGCAAGGCGGAACCAGCTTCTCATGGGATTCAAACCCAAGACCCTTGTGTCCGGAGGCCTACTCTCTACCCCTGGACCACTGACCACTGTCATCACAGAAGTTCCCTTCTATCATTAAAAAAAAAAATGTTCATAAATGTTTATACCTTTGAACATTTGATTAGTTGGATATTGACAACAGTCCTTTAGATACTTAAAAGCTACAGTGGATGTAAGTTTATATAATGAAATACAAGTGCAAGCTTGTTATGGATTTACCTCATTTTGCTCCTCTGTTATACCAGACATTGCTCTTTTACCTTGCTTATCTGAAAATACAATTTTATTTTTAAAGAAAATGTAAATATACTCTCAATCTACTTAAACTAGCAGTGTTATCAATAAGAATTGGTTGAACAGGCCAAAACAAAATCTAAACAGGCAACTTGGAGTTCTTGACATCTCTGCGAATTTGAAGCAAAACATAATTTGAAGCGGTTGTTTCGGCCTACGGCCTGTTCTTATTAAGAACACTAAACTAGGATTCCAAAATATCTTTTGTAAATTTCTTTATAAAGGGTAAAGATAAAATATTCTACATATTTTGTCTTGAGAAAACTTACCATTTACATTTATAACTGAAATTAAGTCCATTCTTAAATAAACAAACAGGAACTTAGTCTACTCTTAAATAAACAAACAGGAACTAAGTCAACTCTTAAATAAACCAACACCTTTTAACATTAACCTATGTGTTTTATTGATTTATGCACTGTTTTAGACAATGTCAAAATGTTCCCCTCCTGGTGCAATTTCCCCTTCTCAGGGGTACCAGACCCATTCCCCAAATTTACAAAAAATGGCTGTCTGTATTCAAATATTATCAACAAATCTGGTATGTGTATCTAGTTTTACAATTATGGTTAGAATTCTGTTACAGGCAATTAAGAGTAAGTATGCCAAACATAATTGAGTCATTAACCAAATGTAATGGAAAAATAAAAATAGAAAACACAATTCAGAGCAACTAAAGATCATTATAGTCTTTAAATTCTGAAACCTGAATACCTAAACAAGAACTTGCAGCATATGTGGCATACAAAGTCACAAAGTGGAACCAACTATTCAGGATTTAAACACATGTGACACATTCGTATTCAATGGCTTTACTCTGGACCACTGCCCTAAAAAAGTAAACTTATTATATATGTAGAACTTTTATCAACACAATCAATTGTTGTCAATCAATTGTTGTTAACAATTTAACCAATTTTTAGTTTTTCCATGTCTGCTGCAATAAAAACATATTTTGGTAAAAGAGATTGTTGCATTATTTCTCTTATTTCATCCTTCCAAAAGAATCAATGAGCTTCAAACACAAGTAGAGATTGAGAAGGACATATTTTTGTTGTATAAAATTGTCAAGCATATTATGATTAGTATTCAATTCAAGTAAAATACCCACTTCTTGAACTTGGTTTGACTTGACTGCTATCTATCAAAGATATATGCTAGATATCTTAAATTTCTTATTCCTCAATCCAGAACTCATTATCACATAAAGACACTGGAATGATTACAGGTCAGTTCGGTAAATGACTAGTTCGGTAAAAATGTAAACTATAGTAAAGGGTCTGGTTGGTTCGGTAAATACCAATACTAGAGAGAACAACAGTTCAATTGGGTGTAAAAAACAGTTAAATCCCATATTAATTAATTTATTTAGTGTTAATTAATTAACACTTACTATTATTTACATACATGCAAAATAGTTAATTTCTATTTTGATACACACTGTAATTTTCATACTTACAACATTTTAATTCACACAAAATACAATCAATGATTTGATCAGAGACATGGATGTTATCTATGTCTCGGATTTGATTAAAGTAAAATCTGTGCAGTTTGTTTTATAATGCAAACATTCAAATTAATCAATTTTAGTAGGAATTTCTCACCCTAACAATCAAACTAGTTGTTTAAAGGAGGAATTTCATAATTTAAGTACTTAAACAAATACATTTCATACACTATGTACAATTACTTTTTCTCTTGTATAGGTTTTTACAGAACCAGCCAGACCTTTTACTCTAGTTTACTCTTTTACCGAACTAGTCATTTACCGAAACGACCGTCACCCCACTGGAATAGCCTTCCTTGAGAACTTAAATCAAGTCCCAGTCTAAGCATCTTAAAAATGGACTGGGCAATCACCTCTTTTAAACTTTTTAAACAGAGCCTCCCTATCATAATCTCTACTGATAGTTTGGGAGTATTAACCTAAACTTGAAATTGAGAAAGACCATTTGAAACCAATGAGTGTTATGCAGCAGGAAAGACAAGCCTAGAGACTAATGAACGTTTCTCAATACCTCAGGAAGATTATGTTGTGATATGACTCATATCAGTATTGTGAAAAAGCCAAAGATTTATTCATATCATGTAAATTATTAATAAAACGTTCTTCGCAACATAACCTTTATGTGTCAAACTTGCAATATTGCCAAATAATAGAATATTCTCATGAAATAGATTTTGGGTGTGTGCCCTTGATGTATAAATTTTGTCATAACGGATCAAAGAACTGGTTTATTTTGGTTTCTTCTGATATAGTCATTCCGTATAGTCGTCAAGACTCATTATGACAGTCTCGCTATATTTTACTTTTGACATTACTTCTGTATTGAATTAATTTATGCATTTTACGTTTCCCCGTTTACTGCCTTACGAAAACTGAAAACAGTGTCATTTTTTCGATGGGCGTTTAGTTCTCAAAATGGAAATCTAAAGGTTTCTTTATGAGTACCACAAACAGAGCGTGAATCCTTCTTTCAGTGAATCAACCTACTTGATGTCTTAAGAAGAGAAGAACTTACTACTCAGATAAAATCACAAGAGTTCTAATATTGTAACGACGACAGAATTAGTAGACTTCTTGCGCATCCAATTCACGCACGAATCCCCGGATGTCTCGTTCTCTGCGGTATCTGAAACGTGAGCAAGAGGCTCCACACTACGAAAATAATTTAAAATTCTTTGTGGAATGTAAACATAGTAATTTCATCCCCGAAATTCGAAGTAACGTTAATCTAGTTGGTCCAAAAAGTATATGCGATATATTTAAGATGAGAAGAACTTTCCCTTTCTGGAAAACTTTTGAAGAAGTTCATATTTCTTGCTTGCTCACTTAAAACTGGAAGTAGAAAACTTCTCAACTCCGATTGCCTAAAAAAGGGGTACCCCTAAAAAAGAGGTTATCATCTGCTTCGTTTTTGAGTCATTTACAATACATAGTTATACCTTAATATACAGTTTTGATCTTGTTTTGATTTAATGTTTGTTTTAATTATTAAAAAAACTTTTCTTTTAATGTCTTTATTGCTTAGTACGGTGTCAATTTCGTAAAAAGATACAATAATTAGGTTGTATAGGGGGGTTGTACAGTAACCGGATAATACTAATAAACAGGGTTTCCTCTTAACCTCTAGTTGTATGCTTAGTTGGGGTGACTTTTGACCCCTTCTATATGGAATTGTGTTTGGAATATATTGATGTTTAAGGGTCATGATATCAAGGAATTGGGGGGTCATTTAGATGTAGACTAGATAAATTGGTTAGTCAAAATAACTACTGTTCCAGACTTCAGTCAAACAATCTAATTTGACGCATCGGAAAATATTGAGATTTTTTTGCATCAAGCAATATCTCGTCACATCAAACTTTTAAGCCATTCATTTAATGGGACAAATGCGACAAAAGACCAATATTTCCATTGTCATTGAAAATTATCAAACTATTTTACTCACTGTTGTGAATTAATCCTTTTTTTAATCGACCCATGCACTTAACATACATGTGGTATATAAGCATACATGTTGTATATAAGTTTATAAATATATCTTGTCTTATCAATTGACTTTGATGGCTATTTTGTGCTTTAAATAAGAATTCGAAAGTCTGACATTATTTTGATCCTTCGAAATTTCAACATTAGATTGCCCCAACAGAAAATAGAAAGCAAACTTCACATCAAATCATTTTGACTATTCCAGACTTGTGCCTGCCAGTAATAATTGACTAGCGATTTTAGGCTTATCAAAGTAGAAGAAAATAATTTGAACATCCACCATTCGGATCCGCGTTGGTGTAATGGTTAGCGTCGGGGACTAAAGGCCGGTCACCCCGGGTACGATCCCCGAAGGCTGCCAATTATTTCATTGTGGAGTGTCCTTGGGCAAGACGCATTTCCTAGCCTAGAACTGGGAGTCATCCATGAACATGTACTTTAACACTCAAGACTGAGTCCTGAACATTATTGGAAAACCAAACAAAACAATTGAATGGTTAAAAAAACTTGACGTTATAGGAGATATTGCCTGATGCAAAAATTTCTCAATACGATCACGTCAAATAGTTTTCACTTGGGTCAAGGTAGTCTCTAGTCAAACTAATTTGACACGATCTGAATGTGAAAAGCCTATTTGGCAGTTTTTTCAAATCGTTTAGTGGCAATTGATGCCATTATATAGTGTTATGTAAATTCATTTAACATATCTTGTCTTATCAAGGATCAATTGACTTTGAGTGGGCTTTCATGCTTTAAATCCAAAAATCAGAATTTGGTACATCCACCACTATTCTGATTTTTTTAAATTTCGATGTTAGGTTGCCCCATCAGAAAATAAAAGGCAATCTGCATGACAAACTAATTTGACTAGGTAGTCTGAATAACGAGCTGTGAATGAAGCTTTTTTTAACATCTGGACATCTATTGTGCTTCGCTACATCTCAATCCCATCAGGATTTCTATGTTACAATTGCATTTTTATGAAGCCTAAGATTATGATATAAAGTTAAAAATTGAATATTTTATGCAAAATTCAGAAAATTTATTCTCTTTTTTGTACTGTGAAAATAGACAGTTACATTTTGGGTCTTCCTCCAAATGAGCATAGCTGAAATAATGTTGATGTGATGTAAAACCATAAATAATGATTATTTATGAAAATATATATGATTTAAGCAGTGCTCAATAACTTCTTGATAATATGTTAATGAATTGCTTGAATTGAATTGTTATTCAGCTCTTTTGTTTTTCTACCAATTTCAGCTTGTAAGACTTGAAAGATGTCATTTAAAAGAGATGGAGATGACAGATTTGCACTCAATTACCAAAGGGTACATCTTTTTATTATTATTTTTTTATCTGTATCCCATTATAAAATTTGATGACATTTAGAAAGAAAAAAAATAAGAAATGAACTCTGTTCGAAGTAGGGATGAAAATGAATAATCAAATATTCCAAAATTGCGTTTAATGTATGAATATTCGAATCATGAATTACCATTTGAATATTCGTTTTTATTGAACCAAATATTACAGTATTTTTACATTTAAAGCTGTTGAAAATCATGTTTTGATTCATTTTTTTTGCACCATCTAAATTGAGTAAACATCAAATACCTGTCAACATGTAAACTTATGGTATCAAGGTGTCACTTGGATGTTTAAACAACGTATGAAAGAGATAATGAAAATGCCTTTTTTGTCGGTTTTGGATTGGTTTCGGTCGCACCGGACTGATTGCAAGTTAAGATTTGATGAAAAAATCAGTTTGGATATAAGACAGATGACATTCTTCACACCTAACATTATCTCTGGAGTCACAAAACTAATCCTGTGTCAAACAATGCCCGACGCATACATAACTTGGTTATTTAGTTGTAAACAAATCACTATTGAGTACAAGTGACATGCTTGTTCCGCAAAAAACTGTGATACACATTTGCTATGATGTGTAAAGATTCTTGTTATATTGCAAGAAATCAAGGAGTGTTAATGTGCAAGGAAGGAAAGTATTGAAAAATTGCTTCTCTTGCAAACGCAAAGCAATTTTTAAACATTAAACAACTTTATTAGATAGTGTGTGAATCATCAAATGGGAGTTTTGAAGAGTTAAAAATCGAACAGACCTCAAATCCTCTTTCCTTCCATTTTTATCAGACATTTCTAAAATAATTATTAAAACCAAGAATACAGAAACAAAAAAAGTTAATATTAAATGATATTTCAAATAAAAATGTTTATTTTGAAACCGTCACATAAAGCATTAATAATGAATGGTTAGAAATTAGGAGCATGAAAGAAGGTAAGATTTTTTCCATTTCTAGTCCTTGTCTAAAATACAGACTTGTGGGAATATCGAATGGAAAGGAAATTGGACATTGTCATCTTATTTTCACATGAAACTGCAAAAATTGTATGTAAATTACACATTAAATATTCTTTCTTGGAATGTCAACTCATGCACCTAATATGTACACATTGTTACATATATGTAAGCAGACAAAGGATAAGCATACCTTTCTTTGGACTTGAAAGACATTTGGACATTAAAACTAGAACTTTTTAAAATCAATATTCGATGAGTGGTCACCAAATATCCAAAAAGAGATTTTACTATTTGTTCCTATCCCTAGTTTAACCCATTACCAAACAATGGTTTTCTGCTCTATCTGAAGAATATTTTTTCAATTCCATCACATTTTGAAATGTTGTCTGCAAAGTCTTTCAATTTGGGACAGTCTAAAGTTTGTCTTTTGGATAAGGGTTAAAGCCAAGAGGATGTTTGTGCATCCTCCATACTTATACTCAACATTATTTCGATATTATATTGGAAAAAAAATAAAATGACTGACATTATTGCATGATTTTATTCTTTAAAGAAAGTTTGTTTGTCATTAACAAAGCTGCGTTAATACCAAAAAGGTTTTGTGTTTAGGAGAAACTAATGCAAACAGTTTCAAAACCTTTACTCTCAAACTTGATACACTTACTTACTACAAAAAATGGACTAAATAGACGGACTGACTTGATCCCTGTTTCGCACACTTATGACCCCTTTAGAACTCATAATATGGTGAGCTGATGTGATTAGATAAGTCCCTAGCTTAGCTAAAGCACATACATTAAATAAATGTGAACATCCAGATAGAAAAGAATGAAAATACCAGACAAAACCAGCAGGCTTTGGTGTTGTTTGATAAAGCTTGACTAGGTTTTTTCTATATCACTTAAGGTCAAAATAATTGAATTAGTTGTAGTCTAAATGCTGCTATATGTATTACAGTAATAAACAGTGAAATCACCATGCACTGCATGCTTCAGGACTAGATTGCCATGTGACCTACAAGCAATTTATTTTTAAATTTTTGGAGATGCCTCTAGTACTAGGCAAATTGGAAAAAATTACAGCTTTTTCTCTGTAATTGGAATGATTTTGTTTTAGGGATAACTTTATTCAAACAATAGCTTTATGAGAAAATTCCCCCCCATGGCAGGGCGGGGGGTTAGAAATTGTCCTGCCACCGCGCTGCTGAGTGGTAGAACCCCACCAAGTGCCTGCCCGTTTGCCGTGGGCTGCGACTCGTGTCGCCTGGTGCAGGGATCCTGGTGGTTGAGAGAATCCAGGGTTAGGCTAGTTAATACCCTGTTTTTTCAATACACCACTTTGGCCTGAATTTGGGCTAAACGAGAGGTCAGGAAGGCCCGACCTGATCAATCGGCTGGTCATGCCTTGTCATGGGCAACTTGTTTTTTTCATCAATCTTCCACCATGCAACATATTTTCAAATTTATTTGAAATTTCTTCACCTTTAGTACCCCATGACGGTGGCCCATGGGTCAATCAGATGAAAGATTTGGTGTTTGATTGACATCCTGTATCATCCCAAATTTATGTCGCTTGCTTGGAATGACATCTTTTGGGACACATTTGTCCAGTCTAGCCCTTTCACCCTGAGTATACCATCCTTGTAACCCTGACTTGATCTGCGATGGGTTTCCCCAGATTAAGTCCCCTTGTTGGGCTCCATGGTGGGCGGGGACCAAGGATGGTGAACTTTTTAAATTAATATGGAATCCCATAAAAAAGCTGCCAAGCGTACCCTTTCTGACAGCGATTCAGAGGCAGAGTCTTCTCCGTCACCACTAAATTTTCCAAGATTTATTGTGGTTGAAGCAGAAGATTCAGTCAAACCAATTACACACATATCACCATTTGTTATCGAGAAAACAATCAAAAGTATTCTCGGTACACCAAAATCAGTCAAAAAACTCAAAAACAACACCATACTAATTGAATGCTTCACAAAGCAACAAACAATCAACATACTCAAACATAAAACACTATTCAAACAAGCAGTCAAAGTATACCCACATCAATCACTCAACTCATGTAAGGGAGTCATCCGTTGCAAGGACCTCCATTACTGCTCCTCTCTTGACGACATCAAGGACAACTTAAAGTCACAGTCTGTCACTGATATCAGACGCATCAGTGTCAAAAGAGATGGAGTGTTGAAAAACACTAACACTTACATAATCACTTTCTCATGTCCCACAGTTCCACCTACACTTAAAATTGGATTTGAATCCTTAAAAGTTGACACATACATTCCTAACCCTCTTCGTTGTTTCAAATGTCAACAATTTGGTCACCACACCACAAAATGCACCAATACACCAGTCTGTGCTAAATGCGCATTTGTAGGCACAGATCACAGCACTGAACACTGCACCGCACCTGCATGCTGTTTCAACTGCAAGTCTGGTCACGTTGCCTATGCGAAGGAGTGTCAAACTTGGAAAGATGAGAAGGATATCCTGACCATCAAGTACAAGGAAGGCATTTCCTTTGCAGAAGCACGCAAACTTGTCTTGCAACAAAAGCAAGACAAGGAAAGACTTGTCAGTGGGAACAGCTACTCAGCAGTAGCCTCCCCGAAGCAAGACTGCCATACCTGCGATCTTCTCCTCAAACTGCTTTTGGGGAAGTTTCCAGAGATGGCGGAGGAGCTGAAGGGCAAGGTCCCAGCACCACTTCTATCATCATACATAGCAAAACAGCCACCTCCTACACCAAAACCTGCAACTGCACCCAAACCATCTACTTCTGCACCCAAACCTCAATCAGCACCAAAACCTACTGCCACACCAAAACCTGCAACTACACCAAAAGATACTTCTGCACCAACACCTGCATCAACATCTAAAGCTAAACAACCTGCCTCTGAATCAAAGTCTAAACAACAACAAAAATCTATTTCTTCTTCCAATGGTCCATCTTCTGGATCAAAGGCAAACCCTTCTCTTTCTAAGAAAGAAAGGAAAAACCTTCTCAAACAAAAATCTCTTTGTTCAAATGATGAACAACACTCAGGTGCTGCGACAAGTTCTGTCGCAAGAACCCCCATTGCAACTTCTAACAATTTTGAAGTTCTGGATGCAATGGACACTGAAGAGGTGCTTGAAGGCGACTCTTCAGATGTCGAGCAGTCCATCTGGGGTGGTCCTTTGGATGATGGGGGGAAAAACCCAAATACCAAGGACCCCAAGTCACCTGCTTCTTAACCTTTTAATCTGCTGCAATGAATTATAGAATGCTTTTTTATACTTTTTTAATTTTACTTTTTAGCGCAATGGCTAATCCAATTATCCAATGGAACTGTCGAGGTCTGAAGGCCAACTTTGATGAGTTGTCACTTCTGATTAATAAACACAAACCTGCTGCACTTTGTCTTCAAGAGACATTCTTGAAAGAGGATGACACTATCTCCCTCAAATTTCATTCTATATACAACAAGATTTACACTGAAGGCAATAAAGCCCAAGGTGGAGTATCTGTCATTGTTAATAACAGTGTTCCTCACAGGCACATACAGCTTGATACTTCCCTTCAAGCTGTAGCTGTGAGATTATCTTTACATAACACTATTACCCTGTGCTCTTTGTATCTTGATGATTTGATATCTCAACTACCTCAACCATTTGTACTTGTTGGTGATTTTAATGCACACAACACCATATGGGGTTGTACAGATACAAACCGCCGTGGTGATCAAATAGAGGATTTTATGTCTGTAAATTCTCTTTCGTTCCTGAACGATCCAAGTGCAAAAACATATTTGCATCCAGCTTCAGGATCATATTCTTCTATTGACCTTTCTTTTTGCAGTCCAGCTCTTCTCCCTGATTTTTCATGGAGATGTTTAGAAGACACTTGTGGAAGTGATCACTTCCCTATTATTTTAAATGAAAATAAACCTTCAGTCCTTGATCGTCCTCAAAAATGGAAGTTGTCCAAAGCAAACTGGAGTAAATTCCAGATGCTTTGTGAACAGAATATTGTTCACCATGCGTTTGAGGACTGTGAGGACCCTTCCTTCCTTTTTTCTTCTTTATTGTTTGATGCAGCCAAACAGTCTATACCTCAGACCTCGACAAATCCCAAACGTCCAGATAAACCTTGGTTCACTTCTGAATGTAAGGAAGCCATTAGGGAACGAAAGGCCTCTCTCAGGAAATTTAACCTGAGACCAACACAAGAAAACCTAAACGACTTCCGTATCCGCCGTGCAAAGGCAAGATGCACAATTAAAACAAGTAAGCGCAAGTCCTGGAGAGATTATGTCTCTAGACTTAATAGTCGCACCTCAACCAAAAAGACTTGGGACATGATTCGTAAAATGAATGGCAAAGGTCCATCTCATATTAGTCACCTCACTTCAAACAACCAAGAAATAGATAACCCTCAGGACATAGCAGATACCTTGGCAGAGACTTTCTCGATAAAATCCTCTGCTGAGAACTACTCTACAAAATTTCAGACCTTTAAAACGAGAGCGGAGAAAACAAAGCTCAATTTTACTTCTAAAAATGAAGAGCATTACAACAAACTCTTCACTCTTAAAGAACTTCAATCTGCCTTGAAGAAATCCCATGACACTTCTCCAGGTCAGGACCAAATTCACTATCAATTCCTCAAGCACTTACCACATTCATCCCTTTCTATTTTACTCGATATTTTTAATAATGTTTGGCAGACTGGTGAATTTCCATCCAGCTGGCGAGAGGCTTTGGTCATTCCAATTGCGAAACCAGGAAAGGATGCAAAAGATCCAAACAGCTACCGACCGATTGCCTTGACAAGTTGCATCTGTAAAACTCTTGAACGGATGGTTAACGATAGGCTTGTTTGGTTTCTTGAATCGAACAACCTTATTGTATCTGTTCAAAGTGGCTTCCGCCGACAACGAAGTACGTTAGACCATCTTGTTCGGTTCGAAACGTATCTTCGAGAAGCTTTTATTAAAAAGCAGCATGTAGTATCTGTATTTTTTGACTTGGAAAGTGCATATGATACCACTTGGAAACATGGTATACTTAAAGATTTACACGATTTTGGCCTCAGAGGCCGCCTTCCTATATTCATTGCAGCATTCCTGGATGAACGGCTCTTCCGCGTTCGTGTTGGGAACACCTTGTCAGGTGCTCGCGAGCAGGAAATGGGGGTTCCCCAGGGGTGTATTTTGTCTGTTACACTTTTTAGCATTAAGATAAATAGCATTGTTAAAGCTATAAACCCTGGAGTGGACTGCTCCCTTTATGTAGACGACTTTGTTATTTGTTTCTGTTCCAGAAACATGGATATTATTGAACGCCAACTACAGCAGTGCCTTAATAAATTGCAAATATGGTCAGATGAAAATGGGTTCAAGTTTTCCAAAACGAAAACCAAATGTATGCATTTTTGCAATCTTCGTAGATTGCATCCAGACCCTGATCTGACTCGAGGCAATACTAAACTAGAAGTTGTGCCAGAGTTCAAATTTCTTGGAGTCATTTTTGACAAAAAGCTTTCTTTCTTACCTCATATTAAATCTCTTAAAAAGAAATGCCAAAAAGCAATAAACATTCTTAGAGTTATTGCACACTCAGATTGGGGAGCCGATAAGAAGGTCCTGCTAAGGCTATATCGATCCCTTATTCGTTCAAAACTTGACAATGGTTCTATAGTGTATGGATCAGCCCGTAAATCCTATCTCCAGCAGCTAGATCCAATACAAAACCAATGTTTAAGGCTTGCCCTAGGCGCCTTTAGAACATCTCCTGTTAACAGCCTCTATGCAGAGGCTAATGAACCTTCTCTATATTACAGAAGGGAAAAACTATCTCTTCAATACTTTTTAAAATTGAAATCCAATCCTTTTAACCCTACTCATCGAGTAGTTTTTAACCCCCAATACAAACGCCTTTTTCAACAGAAACCAAATGCTATTGCCCCATTTGGTATTCGCATGGAGCCCATTATAGATAATCTTGGGGTAGACACTGATTCCATAGCCCAGTACAAGTTATCTGACATACCTCCATGGACACTGGACACAGCAAACTTTTTATTTGATCTTACCTCTGATAAGAAATCAGAAACAGATAGAGCTATCTTTCACAGTAAATATAGAGAGATAAAAGAACAATATTCTTCCTACAAACCTATATACACTGATGGATCCAAGGACGGTGATTTCGTTGCAGCTGCAGCTGTATATGGAGAAAGGGTTAAGAAATGCCGCCTTCCAGACAAGTCTTCCATCTTCTCTGCAGAGATAAGGGCTATTGATGTAGCCCTTAACCTGGTGGAAAATGCAAATTCCACCCGATTTATCATATTTTCTGATTCTCTATCAGTACTGCAAGCCTTATCGAATCAAAAGTTGGAGAACCCTTTGGTATGCCAAATTATTCAAAGGTTCTCTCATATTTTGTCTTCAAACAGACTTGTGTTCTGTTGGCTTCCAAGCCACACTGGTATCATGGGTAATGAACATGCGGATAGATCCGCTAAATCAGCTCTTAACCTTCCCATTTCAGATTTTAAAGTACCATACACCGATTTTAAACCTTCTATTTTAACTTACATCACATCCATCTGGCAATCAAAATGGAATGATGATGTTTTTAATAAATTGCATTCAATTAAGCCTACCCTCGGAGAATGGTACCCTTCTTACAGGTCCGTACGAAGAGAGGAAGTTACAATTGCACGAATCCGAATTGGTCATTCATACATTACACACTCCTGGCTCTTGGCTAAGGAAGATGCACCTGAATGTATTCCATGCAATGCACCCTTTACCATCAAACATATATTGCTCGATTGCATTGATTTTCAAAGAATTCGTGCAAAATATTTCAATGTCAACACTATTTATGAGCTTTTTGACACTGTCAGGATTGAATTAATTCTTTCCTTTCTCAAAGAGATTGGAGTTTACAATAGATTGTGATTCCTTACACATTCTAAATATATATACATTTATCAATATCATTTTTTCATCACACACTATTTATTTCATATCACACATTCATTACAAACAATCTATCAACAATCATTATTTTTTTACAAATCTTATATCTACTTTTGTTCATTAATTACAAATTCTTATTTATTTTTTCTTTAAACAAATACATTTTAACCTGTTAATATTTTTAATATCCATTCATCCACATCATCATAATGCGCGCTAAATGACCTTAGCTGTCGATGCGCCTTAAAACACCATTCATTCATTCATTATGAGAAAATTGGGAGAATAGTCAGTAAATTATAATCTGAATGGGTTTGGTCTGTTTTATCATAACTAAAGTTTGAAACATTTCAAGGAAATAAAGTTTCTGTATAAACACCCCCTTTTTTTTTCTCAGCGTCACACCTTAGTTAAGTTTTTACATCCATGTAAATCTATCTCATGAACTTCTGTATGGAATGAGTTGATACTTCACATGTGTGTTCATGGTCATAATCTAAGGTATCTGACAAAGTTTCATATCCCTTGCTTTAAATTGAAGCAACTTATACTGCCTTTTGTTCTTAGAAAATCTTGGTTTAGTTTGTACAAGCAAGTTTGGTGCTGTTGTATGTGTAACAAACCGAGCAAATGAACCTCTTCAAAGACACAAACACATCCGATCAGTGAAAAACACTGTCGTTCACTGAGCGGTTGTGTTGTCTATATGTATACCAGCATGTTCTCTCAAACAATGCATTAGGTTCCTAATTTGCATAAACGTTCAACAAACGTTACATATGTTTCTCACAACTGCCTGACTCTTCAGCCAATAAGAACAAGATCTAACATCTGCATTATTGAGCCAACTCTTTAGCTCAGAGGTTATAGTCTTGGACTCTCGTCCTGGTAAACCTGGTTTGGATCCCAGTGGACTATAAATCCCAAGTCAATTTTTCTAACTATGCTTCTTTGCGGACATTGTTTGTAAGGTATGGAATGGGTTGATACATCAGACATGTGTTCAGAGTCATAATCTAAGGTCCCTGGCCAAGTTCACTAACTCTTGTTTGGAATTAAAGCAAATTATGCAGCCTTCAGTACTTACTAAAGTTAGTATCTCAAAAACTATAATAGGGAATTATTTGAATCTTGGCAGCGAATCATTCCCCTTTTGTACTTTGAAAGTCTTGGTTAAGTTTTTACCAGATTCTATTTCCACAACTACTTCAGTGATCAGATTGAATCTTCACATTATCACATGTGTGGGATCATGTTCTGGGTGTCACTGACCAAATCCTTTTCAGTTCAAGTAATTTTTGGCCTTTTTTTACTGGAGAAGTCTTGGTTTAAGTTTTGCTTGAACTTTTTTCTCATAAACTTCTAAAGGGAGTGGATTGAAACTTTACACAAGGACAAAGGGTCATAACCATAGAATAAGGAAACATAGATTTCTATATTAAAGGATTTCAGTTATTGGTGTGATCAGTGAAATGTCTAAAATAATCTGCTCTGAAATAATGAACTTTTCAGTTTGACCTGAGAGCTTGTGAAATGTCAAGGTTCATTGCAACATTGTGTAATAAATCATCAATAAAAGTGAACCATTCATTTTTAGCTTGACTATTCAAAGAATTAGGAGAGCTATACTACTCACCCAGGCATCGCTGTCGGCGTCGCACCTAGGTTAAGTTTTAATTTTCAAGTTTGTATCTCATTAACTACTGTATGGAATTGTTTGATACTTCACTCATGTGTTCAGGGTAATAATCTTAGGTCACTGACCAAGTCTCAAATCTCTTGTTTAAGCAAATTATGCAATCTTTTGTACTTGCAAGTTTGTATCTCACGCACTACTGTATTGAGTTGGTTTATACATCACACATGTGTTTAGGGTAATAATTCAAGGTCCCTGATCAAGTTTTATTTCTCTTGCTTTCAATTTAAGCAACTGATGCAGTTTTGTACTTGGAAAAGCTTGGTTTAATGCCATACTTGCGCTCATTTACACTTAGATTGTGAAAGTTCTAGAAGAGTTGAAAATTAACTTGAAAGTACTTAGAATTCCCTTTTACAGAGTAATTGAGACTGTGGCACATTCACATGATGCTTTTAAAAGAGGGAATACTTTAAGGTTTGTTTACAATTAACGATAAAACAAGGTCAGCCGAAAATCATTGGGAACCAATAAAACCCAAGAAATTCTCCATTTTGAATGTTCACGTTAATATTGGATGAATGACAGTATTCTTATGTGTTTCTCATGATTTTTCTAACCAGGTGATCGCCACTCATTAGTCCGAGCGCTCCTTGCTATTAAGGATGTGTGCACACTCATTTTAGATAGAAATAGTATTTCACTGACCTATACCCCTCTCCAGCATTGTCGAATAGTCGGGCATGTTGTCTTGCTCCTGTTTATTTGAAAGAATCCGATTAGCTGTTGATGATTAGCATATGAAAACTTGAAATGAAATAAAAACTTTGTTAATTTCAGAAAAGAAGAGTGACTGACCTGCTGTATGAAGACATTCATGAGAGTGAGGTGTCAAAGCTGAGTAATGGGAGGTAAACATGATGTACCGGTACTTCAGGGAATCAACAAGTCTAATGAATATTGGGAATTAGCTTTAACCTGTAATGACAAGATATGCTTAACTAACGTTATTTATTATTATAGAATCTTGGAAAAAGTTATTATTACAGTTACTTGTATGTTTAATAGTTATCTAAAATATGTGTAAATATTTATCCTAGATAAATGGAGTCTCCATGGTGTAGGGGTTAGGGCGTAGAACATGAAATCACATGGTCCCTCTCCAAAATGATACAATTACTCCAATTGTATTTGGATATCCATGAGAGGTGGTATCATGGTTGACTTACAGAATGTGGATGGTTTTACCTGGCATATCAGCCTTTACAGCAGTGTATAATGAGCTTGGCATTGCTATGTTACTGTAATACTCTTGATACAATAAAATATCCAATAAACAGAAAATAACCTATATCAAAATCTAAACTAAATTTGTGAAAAATAATCCTTGTTTTTGCCCATTGTAACAGAGGCAAAAAGGGACCTGAGTTCTTCTCAATGATAATCTCTTGTAAACAAATTCTCCATTCCTTATATTCTCAAATTTAACATTATTCATTGGGGTGTCTTTAGATAAGAACAAATTTAATCGTATATATGTCTTTGCATAAGACAGAATCTTTGTGTCAAGACTAGGATATATTGGATGAGTAATCTGAAAATGTCATCTGCTAACATGCCTTTAAATTTCCTTTTTTCAAGTGAGCAAAAATCCCTTTATAAATAGCCTTTCTCTTACAGATTGCTGTAATAGCTCTCTGTCTAAAAGACCATCCACACTAGGTGTAGATGGGTAGAATATGTATGTTGTTGCAGGTTTGTGTGTAAGACTTGCCCTCATGGACCCATATTTGATACAATCAACATGTTTCAAGTCCACAGACAAGGAAAGAAACATCAGAAGGGTAGGTGAAGTGCATTTCTCATATATAGACTTAATTTACATAACTAGATCCCAACAAATCTTGGTCACCATGATCCCAAGAACAGACTTACAGATAAACGCACACAGATATCTGAACGGACCCAAAGATAAACACACACTAATGTCTGAATAGACCTACAGATAAACACACACTGCCGTCTGAATAGACCTACAGATAAACACACACTGATGCCTGAATAGACCTACAGATAAACACATACTGATGTCTGAATAGACCCACAGATAAACACACACAAACATCTAAACAGACCCATAGATAAGCACACACAGAGATATCTGAATAGACCCATAGATAAACATTCACAGACATCTGAAAATACCCATATATAAACACACACAGAGATGTCTGAATAGCCCCACAGATAAACACACACAGACATCTGAACAGACCCATAGATAAGCTCACACACTAATGTCTGAATAGACCTAAAGATAAACACACACTGATGTCTGAATAGACCTACAGAAAAACACTGATGTCTGAATAGACCCACAGATAAACACACTGATGTCTGAACAGACCCACAGATAAACACACACAGATGTCTGAACAGACCCACAGATAAACACACACAGATGTCTGAACAGACCCATGGATAAACACACACAGATGTCCGAACAAACCCACAGATTAACATACAGATGTCTGTACAGACCCATAGATAAACACAAACAGATGTCTGTACAGACCCATAGATAAACACAAACAGATGTCTGAACAGACCCACAGATAAACACACACAGATGTCTGAACAGACCCATGGATAAACACACACAGATGTTCGAACAAACCCACAGATTAACATACAGATGTCTGTACAGACCCATAGATAAACACAAACAGATGTCTGTACAGACCCACAGATAAACACACACATATGTCTGTACAGACCCATAGATAAACACACACAGATGTCTGTACAGACCCATAGATAAACACAAACAGATGTCTGAACAGACCCATAGATAAACACACACAGATGTCTGAACAGACCCATAGATAAACACACACGGATGTCTTAACAAACCCACAGATAAACACACACAGATGTCTGAACAGACCCACAGATAAACACAGATGTCTGAACAGACCCACAGATAAACACACAGATGTCTGAACAGACCCATAGATAAACACACACAGATGTCTGAACAAACCCTCAGATAAACACACACAGATGTCTGAACAGACCCATAGATAAACACACAGATGTCTGAACAGACCCATAGATAAACACACACAGATGTCTTAATAGACTTACATATAAACACACACTTATGTCTGAATAGACCCACAGATAAACACACACTGATGTCTGAACAGACTCACAGATAAACACACAGATGTCTGAACAGACCCACAGATAAACACACACTGATGTCTGAACAGACCCTCAGATAAACTCATACAGATGTTTTGAACAGACCCACGTATAAACACACAGATGTCTGAACAGACCCACAGATAAACACACACAGATGTCTGAATGTACCTTCAGATAATCACACACAGATGTCTGAACAGACCCACATATAAACACAGACTGATGTCTGAACAGACCCACAGATAAACACACACAGAGATGTCTGAAAGGACACACAGATAAACATACACAGATGAATATTGGCCATTCCCCCATGCATTACCATTCTTTGTTTTCTACACTGTCTATATGTGTATTACAATTACATGAAAATCACATCTACATAACAGTAAACATATATAACAAAAGGCTTTTCAGTTTTAAATCAAAATGGTGTCAATTTTGTCTGCCAAATCAAGGGGTCAATAATGCAAGTATACATAAAAGTGTTTTATAAACATGAAGGGTTTACTAAAGTATTGCTCTGAATCCTCGATATGAAGCTTATGGGGTGTGCAAGTAAGCCCCTAAGGAAGAAATATCTTTTCTTAAGAGTGAAAAGCGTAAAATAATGGCAAAAAATGCTTTCCCTTATTTAAGAATCTTGATGAAAAGTAAATTGAAGGTAATTTTACCCTATTTTTGCCTTTCAATCTTACATAAAATCTTATACAAGATGTTTATGCCACTTTATTACAAAGACATACAAGATGTATGAATATTTTATTCTACCTTTTGGGGGATATTGAATAGAAATTGCCACAAATCAGTATGAATATTATTCTTTTTTATGTTTTTTGTCTTATGATAGCTTGAAAATGTGAACACCAGCAGATGTGTCACTGATGGGCAAACCTCAAATTGGCTGTTGTACACAGGTTTAACTAACTGCAGTTTTATGAAGTTTTAAACACATTTCCTCTTTATTCTCATATGATAGACATCTGACTGGTCTGTTAGATACACATACAATGGAATAGAGAGTGTTTATTAAGTGTTGATCATTGCTATCTGTATTCTGTTTGTATTAATCACACAATTCTATAAGAGTTTTTGTCCCTTAATTGTTTAAAACAATTCATTTGTGACTTTGTTTGACAAAGTGGCTATCTTACAGTTCTTTTTATAATATATTGATATAATCATTATGAATGTAAGTATGCGAATGGTTTACATTGCTTCCTTTTATAGGTTTGGTATATCTTGAAGAAAAAGCACAGGAACTACAAAACTTGATTTTAAAACGCAGGCAAGAGGAAGAGATTAAATCTGAAACAAAGGTATTAAAGGTTTTTCTAAAGATGCATGCTTGATGTAGACATTGATGATCATAATTTAAACTAACAAAGAATTCAAATATTTAAGGGCTTTCAGGGTTCTCTCTGGCTAAAATTTTCTTTGCGCCAACACTTGCGCCAAATTGAAAAAGTTGGAGCCAAATTAAAATAATTGGAGCCAAATTCAATAAGTTGGAGCCAAAATAGTCTTTTGTAGAAGGGGAAATCCTTCATTAGGGTCACCTACGGTTCTAAAGAGGTTCTCAAGTGTTTGTTTGTTCTATCCATTTCTATGTGCTGTTTTCATTAGGTTCTATGGATTAAATCCTCTCTCACACTCAACATTTGAAACAGGACATATCAGAAACATGACTTTCACCTTGGCGTCATATTATAACCAACTATTTCCTGTCCTCCAGGCCTCCTTGTCAGATGTTTATTTGATTTTTAGTGGGAGGCATATTCAACGACTGAGAAGATCGATTTATAGTCTCTCTTGTGTTGGATCAGAATTAAGTGTCACTTAAAATCGCGGATTTTATATACCAAAACTTCGGTGCATAAAAGAGTTTCATTTATTTGTCAATCAACACAACTGACTTCGTCGATGTTTGATGTCAACTTATTTAAAAGGAGCGCGAGGACAAACATTTTGATTGAAAAGCAATTAAAGTAATTAAAGTCATAATTTCCATATAATTCAAGTTGTAAAGGCTGGCAAATGACTAAATGGTGTACACAAGAAAGTGTCACCTTCAACAAACTTGACAATCAACAGATAATGAAATGAACAAGTGTGAAAACAGGATTATCCCATATCGGAAATCACATTTGATAAACAAGCTGGTTCCCGAGTTCTAATTCAAGGTACTGCGATTACGGGAACCATCGATACATGGTTCTCGGCTCTACAGTAAAAACAAATCGATATTGACACGAGATCGGCAACCATGCGGTAAACAAACATCAAATTATCGCGGAAAATAGTCGGCGCCAGGCACTTTCGCCAAATTTGTTTTTCTTGCGCCAATTTCTTGATTTTGTCGCCAATGGCGCCATTTGCGAAGGCCAGCGTGAACCCTGGCTTTTTTATATGACTGATATATTTGATTGTACAGAAGACGCAGAATGTTTTCCCCAAAAGAGTGGGTGTCCACGGAAATTTATTCGCCCAGAAATATACTAAATCCACCTTCAGGGATAGCCATCCACCATTGCCATTGCCACATTGTAGTGGCAAATGTCGCTGTAAGGGGAAAACATTAAAATGTATGCAACATGATTCTCAGAAGTGCCACACAGTTACAATTCATGGTTTAATGAATTGATTAATGGTTTAATTTAGTCATTTTGAGTAGCTAGTTGTCACTATATGGTCTACACTACAGCCTGTTCTGAAAATGAAGAACAATTTCTATTGATTGAAAGAGAAATTTCTATCCAAATCTATTTTTCCATCAATATATTTTACAAGACAAACACCATATACAATAACTGGAATACTGTTAATACAGCATTAAACATCCTATGGAATAACTGAAATACTGTTGATACAGAATTAAACACCATAAAGAATAACTGATATACTGTTAATACAACATTAAACACCCTATAGAATAACTGAAATACTGTTGATACAACATTAAATACCCTATAGAATAACTGAAATACTGTTGATACTGCATTAAATACCCCATAGAGTAACTGAAATACTGTTGATACGGCATTAAATACCCTATAGAATAACTGAAATACTGTTGATACGGCATTAAATACCCTATAGAATAACTAAAATACTGTTGATACAACATTAAACACCCTATAGAATAACTGAAATACTGTTGATACAGCATCAAACACCCTATAGTATAACTGAAATACTGTTGATACAGCATTAAACACCCTATAGAATAACTGAAATACTGTTGATACAGCATTAAACACCCTATAGAATGACTGAAATACTGTTGATACGGCATTAAATACCCTTTTGAATAACTGAAATACTGTTGATACGGCATTAAATACCCTATAGAATAACTGAAATACTGTTGATACAACATTAAACACCCTATAGAATAACTGAAATACTGTTGATACAGCATTAAATACCCTATAGAATAACTGAAATACTCTTGATATGGCATCAAACACCCTATAGTATAACTGAAATACTGTTGATACAGCATTAAATACCCTATAGAACAACTGAAATACTGTTGATATGGCATTAAATACCCTATAGAATAACTGAAATACTCTTGATATGGCATCTGATATACTCTTGATATGGCATCAAATACCCTATAGAATAACTGATATACTGTTGATATGGCATCAAATACCCTATAGAATAACTGATATACTCTTGATATGGCATCAAATACCCTAAAGAATAACTGATATACTCTTGATATGGCATCAAACACCCTATAGTATAACTGATATACTCTTGATGTGGCATCAAACACCCTATAGAATAACTGATATACTCTTGATATGGCATCAAATACCCTATAGAATAACTGAAATACTCTTGATATGGCATCAAACACCCTATAGAATAACTGATATACTCTTGATATGGCATCAAACACCCTATAGTATAACTGATATACTCTTGATATGGCATCAAATACCCTATAGAATAACTGATATACTCTTGATATGGCATCAAATACCCTATAGAATAACTGATATACTCTTGATATGGCATCAAACACCCTAAAGAATAACTGATATACTCTTGATATGGCATCAAACACCCTATAGTATAACTGATATACTGTTGATATGGCATCAAACACCCTATAGAATAACTGATATACTCTTGATATGGCATCAAACACCCTATAGAATAACTGAAATAGTCTTGATATGGCATCAAACACCCTATAGTATAACAGAAATACTGTTGATACAGCATTAAATACCCTATAGAATAACTGAAATACTCTTGATATGGCATCAAACACCCTATAGAATAACTGAAATACTGTTGATACAACATTAAATACCCTATAGAATAACTGAAATACTGTTGATACAACATTAAATACCCTATAAAATAACTGAAATACTCTTGATATGGCATCAAACACCCTATAGTATAACTGAAATACTGTTGATACAGCATAAATACCCTATAGAACAACTGAAATACTGTTGATACGGCATTAAATACCCTATAGAATAACTGAAATACTCTTGATATAGCATCAAACACCCTATAGAATAACTGATATACTCTTGATATGGCATCAAATACCCTATAGAATAACTGAAATACTCTTGATATGGCATCAAACACCCTATAGTATAACTGATATACTCTTGATATGGCATCAAATACCCTATAGAATAACTGATATGCTCTTGATATGGCATCAAACACCCTATAGTATAACTGATATACTCTTTATATGGCATCAAACACCCTATAGAATAACTGAAATACTCTTGATATGGCATCAAACACCCTATAGTATAACTGAAATACTGTTGATACAGCATTAAATACTAGGGATGGGAACGAATATTAGAATATTCGAATAGCGGGTCGAATATTCGAATAGCAAAATAGTATTCGAATATTCGATTTTAATGAACCCATATTACTGTATGTCTACCATAAATTTTATTCCAAAATAATGTTGTTTTATTTCCATTTTCTTCCTCTAAACCGATCCCAAATATCGAAGAACGTGCCTAGCTCCCAGGTGCAGTTACGGTGTTTTTACAACGTATGTCACACAGTAAAACACCTGTGACAAATTACCACATCTTTTGACAGTTTGCAAAACGATTAGTTCCTAAGTGTGAAAATAGTCGATTTTAAGCCGCTAAATCTAACACCTTAATGATCTGCACTTGCTCCTTATTATCCAAAACAAGTCAATTGTCAGTGTCAACCAATCACGTAAATTGTTTGTCGTGAAATTAAACAATTACTCTTTCAATAACCAATCGTAATCATGATTGCATATGCACGAAGACCAATCAAATAATGTGTTAGAAAGTATATTTTTCTTCAGAATAATTTGTCAAACTTATCTTCATTCTAATTTCTACATCTATTCGATAAACATCACAATGTCTCCATCACGTGTCTGGAATTACTTTACTCGTTCTGCCGACAAGTCGAAGGCGACCTGTAACCTGTGTAACCAGGACTTTGTATTCAAGAATACAACATCCAACCTACTGAATCACTTGAATGGCAAGCATCCATCCGTTTTGACGTCCGAAACTGTAAAACAGACGACCATGAACCTGTTTGTGAACAGAGGACTAGTGTACTAGTATTCGGACATGCAGACATTCGGACATCAAAACGAATTCTAAAATCGAATATTCGAATATATTCGAATAGTTCTAGTCGAATATTCGAATAGTGATTTCACTATTCGTTCCCATCCCTATTAAATACCCTATAGAATAACTGAAATACTGTTGATACAGCATTAAACACCCTATAGTATAACTGATATACTCTTGATATGGCATCAAACACCCTATAGAATAACTGAAATACTCTTGATATGGCATCAAACACCCTATAGTATAACTTATATACTCTTGATATGGCATCAGATACCCTATAGAATAACTGATATACTCTTGATATGGCATCAAATACCCTATAGAATAACTGATATACTCTTGATATGGCATCAAATACCCTTTAGAATAACTGATATACTCTTGATATGGCATTAAATACCCTATAGAATAACTGATATACTCTTGATATGGCATCAAATACCCTATATTATAACTGATATACTCTTGATATGGCATCAAACACCCTATAGTATAACTGATATACTCTTGATATGGCATCAAATACCCTATAGAATAACTGATATACTCTTGATATGGCATCAAACACCCTATAGAATAACTGAAATACTCTTGATATGGCATCAAACGCCCTATAGTATAACTGAAATACTGTTGATACAACATTAAATACCCTATAGAATAACTGATATACTGTTGATACAACATTAAATACCCTATAGAATAACTGATATACTGTTGATACAGCATTAAATACCCTATAGAACAACTGAAATACTGTTGATACAGCATTAAATACCCTATAGAATAACTGAAATACTGTTGATACAACATTAAATACCCTATAGAATAACTGAAATACTCTTGATATGGCATCAAACACCCTATAGAATAACTGATATACTGTTGATACAGCATTAAATACCCTATAAAACAACTGAATAACTGTTGATACAGCATTAAATACCCTATAGAATAACTGATATACTGTTGATACAACATCAAATACCCTATAGAATAACTGATATACTGTTGATATGGCATCAAACACCCTATAGAATAACTGAAATACTCTTGATATGGCATCAAACACCCTATAGTATGACTGAAATACTGTTGATACAACATTAAATACCCTATAGAATAACTGATATACTGTTGATACAACATTAAATACCCTATAGAATAACTGATATACTGTTGATACAGCATTAAATACCCTATAGAACAACTGAAATACTGTTGATACAGCATTAAATACCCTATAGAATAACTGAAATACTGTTGATACAGCATTAAATACCCTATAGAATAACTGATATACTGTTGATACAACATTAAATACCCTATAGAATAACTGATATACTGTTGATACAGCATTAAAAACCCTATAGAACAACTGAAATACTGTTGATACAGCATTAAATACCGTATAGAATAACTGAAATACTGTTGATAAAGCATTTAACACCCTATAGAACAACTGAAATACTGTTGATACAGCATTAAATACCCTATAGAATAACTGAAATACTGATAATACAGCATTTAACACCCTATAGAATAACTGAAATACTGTTGATAGAGCATTAAACACCCTTTAGAATAACGGAAATACTGTTGATACAGCATTTGACACCCTTTAGAATAACTGAAATACTGTTGATACGGCATTAAACACCCTATAGAATAACTGATATACTGTTGATACAACATTAAATACCCTATAGAATAACTGATATACTGTTGATACAGCATTAAATACCCTATAGAACAACTGAAATACTGTTGATACAGCATTAAATACCCTATAGAATAACTGAAATACTGTTGATACAGCATTAAATACCCTATAGAATAACTGATATACTGTTGATACAACATTAAATACCCTATAGAATAACTGATATACTGTTGATACAGCATTAAAAACCCTATAGAACAACTGAAATACTGTTGATACAGCATTAGATACCGTATAGAATAACTGAAATACTGTTGATAAAGCATTTAACACCCTATAGAACAACTGAAATACTGTTGATACAGCATTAAATACCCTATAGAATAACTGAAATACTGTTGATACAGCATTAAACACCCTTTAGAATAACGGAAATACTGTTGATACAGCATTTGACACCCTTTAGAATAACTGAAATACTGTTGATACGGCATTAAACACCCTATAGAATAACTGAAATACTGATAATACAGCATTTAACACCCTATAGTATAACTGAAATACTGTTGATACAGCATTAAATACCCTATAGAACAACTGAAATACTGTTGATACAGCATTAAATACCCTATAGAATAACTGAAATACTGTTGATACAGCATTTAATACCCTATAGAACAACTGAAATACTGTTGATACAGCATTAAATACCCTATAGAATAACTGAAATACTGTTGATACAGCATTTAACACCCTTTAGAATAACTGAAATACTGTTGATACATGATACAGCATTAAATGCCCTATAGAATAACTGAAATACTGTTGATACAGCATTAAATACCCTATAGATTAACTGAAATACTGTTGATACAGCATTAAACACCCTATAGAATAACTGATATACTGTTGATACGGCATTAAACACCCTTTAGAATAACTGAAATACTGTTGATACAGCATTAAACACCCTATACAGTAACTGAAATACTGTTGATACAACATTAAACACCCTATAGAATAACTGAATGCTGTTGATACAGCATTAAACACCCTATAGAATTACTGAAATACTGTTGATACAACATTTAACACCCTATAGTATAACTGATATACTGTTGATACGGCATTAAACACCCTATAGAATAACTGAAATACTGTTGATACAACATTTAACACCCTATAGAATAACTGATTTACTGTTGATATGGCGTCAAACACCCTAAAGAATAACTGAAATACTGTTGATACAGCATTAAACGCCCTATAGTATAACTGATATACTGTTGATACAGCATTAAACACCCTTTAGAATAACTGAAATACTGTTGATACAGCATTAAACACCCTATAGAATAACTTAAATACTGTTGATACAACATTTAACACCCTATGGAATAACTGAAATACTGTTGATACAACATTAAATACCCTATAGAATAACTGAAATTCTGTTGATACAGCATAAAATACCCTATAGAAAAACTGAAATACTGTTGATACAACATTAAACACCCTATGGAATAACTGAAATACTGTTGATACAACATTAAATACCCTATAGAATAACTGAAATACTGTTGATACAGCATCAATTACCCTATAGAAAAACTGAAATACTGTTGATACGGCATTAAATGCCCTATAGTATAACTGAAATACTGTTGATACGGCATTAAATACCCTATAGAATAACTGAAATACTGTTGATACAACATTAAACACCCTATAGAATAACTGAAATACTGTTGATATGGCATTAAATGCCCTATAGAATAACTGAAATACTGTTGATACAGCATTAAATACCCTATAGAATAACTGAAATACTGTTGATACGGCATTAAATGCCTTATAGAATAACTGAAATACTGTTGATACAGCATTAAACACCCTATAGAATTACTGAAATACTGTCGATACAGCATTAAACACCCTATAGAATAACTGAAATACTGTTGATACAACATTAAATACCCTATAGAATAACTAAAATTCTGTTGATACAGCATTAAATACCCTATAGAATAACTGAAATACTGTTGATACATCATTAAACACCCTATAGAATAACTGAAATACTGTTGATACAACATTAAACACCCTATAGAATAACTGAAATACTGTTGATACAACATTAAACACCCTATAGAATAACTGAAATACTGTTGATACAACATTAAACACCTTATAGAATAACTGAAATACTGTTGATACAACATTAAATACCCTATAGAATAACTGAAATACGTTATACGGACATTTGCCCCCCCCGGGCATTTGTCCTCCCGGACATTTGCCCCCTTTTTGGTATAGGGCGGACATTTGCCCCCTCATCGCAATGTAGAAGGCGGACATTTGCCCCCTCATATTATTTTTTCAACTTGCTTGACCTGATCATATTCCGTTATGATTTAACAGGAATTTAAATGGAAATAATAATTTGATCAGACTAACATGTCAATTTTGCTCTATTAAGCTTGGTCAATTTTGTTCATCCAACCGTTAAACAGCGGTATACGTGCATAAGTTGATTTGACCTTATTTTTCATTTTCGGTTTAATTATTTCTCTCAGAATCAAAAATGATGGTGATTGTCATACCGACACAAATTGGAATACCTTTTGTCTTCTTTGTTTTTTATTGTTAGCTTTGAGTGACAAATGGGTAATAAGATTAAAGATGTGATCAATATATAAGTTTTAAAAAAAATCAATCCATTAAGTTTCATGGTTGGATGAGCATGATTGGCCAAGTGCCATCGGTGTGTTTTTGATTCATTGTCTCGATTTGAACACCTATAGGGGATTAGGAGGGAAGAGCTAATAGAGTAGAATTGATAAAAATATTATTTTCATTTTAATTTCTAATTAAATATAACGTAAAACGATCAGGTCAATCAAATTGAAAAAAAAATAATATGAGGGGGCAAATGTCCGCCTTCTGCATTACGGCGAGGGGGCAAATGTCCGCCCTATACCAAAAAGGGGGCAAATGTCCGGGGGGAATTCCGGAATTCCTGAAATACTGTTGATACAGCATTAAACACCCTATAGAATAACTGAAATACTGTTGATATGGCATATTATGGCATATAACACCCTAAAGAATACAGTTAAAAATTAAACATGAACAAGATTGGTGAAGTCTTGAATCATTTCTATTGAACTGCAATTACACAGAATTACCTGGCATTTAAACATTTATTAGAATTATTGCTAGAATGTGTTTTACAAATTTTGTGATTTTGATTAAATTCATTTCAGATTTCAAATGAGGTTAAGATAGACCCAGAACCAGTGTATTTAAAGAAAGAGACAAATCCATATGGCAGGAAAATCACATTAGAACTTAACAACAAAAACAGTCTGTTGGAAACAAATACAACCCCAACAGCTGAGCTACCTGGAAACCAATACAACTTCCAAACTAAGAAACCAATACCTGTTGTCAGATCACATATAGAAACGAAGTCAGGCAAGCTGCGAACACAAACAAGAGGCCCAGGGCATGCTAGTACTCAATATGGAACCAAACCTGCAATCTCAATTATGGGTCAATCTACATTGGACAATGAGAAAGAATTAAATCGTAAAAACTTGAAAGTGTTTATAAATCAAGGAGGAGAAAATCCTAACAAAAAGTTCTACTTCTCTAGAAGACAGCAAGTTAATTCTCTAAAACCTAATATAGAGTTGAAGCTGGAGCGTGAGCATACAGTTATAGAACAACATGCTGGTGTATCCTGGGAGCGGTTTAAACAATTGAAAGGGAAACAGTTTGTGGCGCCCCTTCACCAGAGACGGTATGGGAGGGAAACCAACAGAAGTGTGGGAGATCGGGATGGAGAGTGTAATCCAGTGACCAGAAATGATTCAACAAGACCCAGTATAGATAACAATCAGGATAACTCACACCCAGATACGGCCAAACAAAGTAATGAGGGACTGTCACCAACTAATCACACTCAAAAAAGAGCTAGGGAAATCATTAATGCATATGGGTAAGTGTTGCATTTACTTAAATAAGTCTCTTGTTTGTTCCTTTATAACCACTTTATTACATTACAGTTCTATCCAAATTCATTGAATTAAGTGTTATTTATGTCCCAACTTTCCCAAACTCTGAATAATGTTTTAAAAAAGAGTTAATCCCCGGCACAAATTTGTTAGAAAAACTTGTATGACAAATTTCTAAGAATTGTCATTTGTCATCACCATGAAATAATTCTCAACCTTGGCAAGACAGTTATTGTTTAGAGAGACCCTCACTTTCCATTCAGTGCATATTGGAGTCTATCCTACATTTGTTGGGAAATCACTCTTGTATTTTGAAAGGGTTGCATTGTACCTTTCAATATGAAACAAACATTAAGTGACCATGCGCAAGACAAAGTATTTGTGAGTAATGCTGTATAAAGTCTCAAATTGATATATCAATAATGATCAATGAAAATAGTTTAAGTCGCATTTTGCTGAGAGATATTTATCATCAGTTTGTATCCAATGTTAATCAACTTCTTACAACCTTGATTGATCTTTAATCCTTCTTTTTGGAAAGGGAAGGTTTTGGTTAAGATATTTGTTATGTATGTTTGTGTACATGTATATTGACTATTACTACTTGTTCTCACCAGGGCTGGATGGAAGCGAGACTGGGATGGACAATGGATACGTGATGAGGAGGCGGAGTTTGACTCCGATGAGGAACCACCGACTATAACATAACAACAGACCTCAAGATGGGGGTGGGGGGTGTAGATTTCGCCTACTACTTTAATGTGCCGACCTGTAACACAAACACAAAAACAAATAAGATATTCTAACATATATCGAAAACTAACCACCATAACCAATGAAAAATGGTAATTTTATCCTCATACTTATTTTATCCACCGTCAAATTTGATTTCATACACCTGTTGTTCAAGAGGTTTGCAATATTATTGATTACAAAACATTTGATTTATGGGTAAATTCTCTAATTGGTTTACTATATGTTTCATTGTAGACAAAGTCTCTGTAAATTCTATGGGGATGTATTTACTTGGTTTAGTAGCATTATTTCAAATACAGTAAAAACACAATGTATACATGTATTGTGTTATTGTGAACGTTTAACTTATAAAATAGAAATGGTAAAATGGCTTAATTTATTACATCCCCCGCATTTATATACTAGAAAGGTTCAAACACTGGTGCTATTTATCTACAGTGCCATTATAACCATCATAGATATCTAATGCCTGAGTTTATTAAGAATTATCACCGTTTATAGAGGTAGTACACAACAGTGTTTCCAATTAAACACCTGTGTCCCATGTGTAAGGTCGTGTCCCATGTGTAAGGTCATGTCCCTTGTGTAAGGTTGTGTCCCATGTGTAAGGGAGTGTCCCATGTGTAAAATCGTGTCCCATGTGTAAAATCGTGTCCCATGTGTAAAATCGTGTCCCATGTGTAAGGAAGTGTCCCATGTGTAAGGTCGTGTCCCATGTGTAAGGTTGTGTCCCATGTGTAAGGCTGTGTCCCATGTGTAAGGCCGTGTCCCATGTGTAAGATCGTGTCCCATGTGTAAGGCAGTGTCCCATGTGTAAGGCCGTGTCCCATGTGTGAGGTCGTGTCCCATGTGTAAGGTCGTGTCCCATGTGTAAGGTCGTGTCCCATGTGTAAGGTCGTGTCCCATGTGTAAGGTCGTGTCCCATGTGTAAGTCTGTCTGGATGTTGCACGTTATCACCACTTCATGAAGGGATGAAGAGACATGGCACACTGGCACCGTCGTCCGCCATGTTGAATACGATCAATCCACACTATAGAAGTTGGTTTATCCAATACACAGGATATGATAAGTTTGACGTTTGATGGCGAGTTCAATATTTGACAGCATCTGTAGGCACCAATGGTATCAATGTTAGAACGTAGATTAGCGGGCTGGTGCATTATTCTCATGCAGGGTTGATGTAGCGTCGTGTTATATGAAAGATAAACAAAACTGGAAACAGTAGCCATACTCATGGTTAATTGGGCTATTATCACTGGTGAGCCAGGTCAAGAGATAATTTGTCATGTAAACTTATTGTTTGATATCCCTGTGAATTTGGATAATCATGAGAAGTAGTTTTATTGGGCCAATACACTGCTCAAAATCACCGCTGATGGAGGCCTGGTATTTTACTTTGAACTCGGTATGTTAGCCACCGGATAACAATACAACGCCATCGAACCTTTGAAACCATTTCATAACTGAAAAAACTCATCCGACCTTGTTATTTTCTTCAAATCTGTTCTGTACTTTAGTCAGAATTAAGATTCAGACTTATTACTAAGAATATTGAATACCACAGACACATGGATCATTTGGTCGGTGTTTTTATTATCAAAAAGGGTTTGATTACAGCCTGTTTAATTAGAAAATGCTCACTATCCTCGTATTGGTACTAATAGGTAGTAAATAAACACAAAAATGACACCTACATGCATATACTTTGGAGTGTTGGGTAAATCGTGGTGCCCACAAATACAGATAGAAACGGTTTTTAGCTACAGGTATATTTGTAGATCATATCAAACCTAGGAAGAGAGTCTAGATAGAAGGAAGCACTGCGAGAATTATAGCCGGTGGATTTTCAACACTGGACTGTGTTTTACTAATAGTATTTTACCCCATGTATTTAGCTGTCGACGCATGCTAGTGTTGTTCCATATTTAGTACACACTACTCCTTCCAACCCAATCAATGACATATTTCCTTGAACACTCTTAACCCTTTCCCAAACAACAAATTTTCGACTTTCCCAAATTGAAAGTTTGCAGACGACATTTCAAAATGTGATGAAATTGGGAAATAATCTGATAGGACCAAAAACATTGTGGGAAAAGGAAAAACTGCTCGTTACGGGCAATTTCTCCTTTTCCTACAATTTTTTCTAAAGTCGTCTAAAACAAAGTGATCAAACATCTTTATTGTTTGGGAAAGGGCTAACTGGATGGACCTCATATCTCCAAGCGACTCGAGGAATACGGATGGTTATAGCCGCTGTTCAATATACCCTTTACAGACAGCAATGAAAGTCTTTATGTATTAATCGACCATCGTGAAATAACCATGATATCGTTGTCGCGATGTAAAACCCAACTTATCCATAGATAGGGCCGACATATTTCTATCAAAATACTTTTATGAGCAGGTATTCTATCTTGCTGGTGTAAATAGGTGTAGCGTATGTTACGATGTCTTTAGATTTCTTCATAGAGTATGTTACTGCACCAAGGTTTTATTTTTAATTTATGTCGGCAATGTAGCCGTGTATCAAAATTGGTAATGCTCATTTTATACAGAATGATCAGGAAACCTGTGAAAGAGGTAACGACTGAATTAATAGACCTGTTTTTTTCACAATTTCTTTTACTGCGTATGTTGCGGTTTCCCAAAACTGTAACCCACACTATGTTAAGAAGTGCTGATCCACACTAAAGTAACCCTTTGTTCAACGTCGAATATTCCATTCATTAATAGCCCAAAATACTCGAGCATGACGCATATATATACATTAGTTCAATGAATTCTATTATAATTAAAACAAAAGAAATACTCTCTCACAGTCATTGTTATATCGGTTAATAGAAACGTTTAAATGTCAGTCACTTCTGTATCGAAATACGGGATTAGGTCTTGGTATTTTAAACGTTATTCTCATTAGATTAGAAACAAAGGTAACTTTTTCATTTAAGACGCACATATAGAGCACACTCACATATAGGAGACACTCATACATGTAGGCAGGCCTCACTAACATACGCGCGCAGAACATTCGGTTATAGCCACCTTTTGATATAAAATACCTTTTTTAAAGTAATTCAATATTAATCTTTTTTTTTTTTTTTTTGTTATTCTTTATTATCCACGTTCATAGGTATGTGAACGTCGTGGCCATCCTTCTCCACACCGTACATAAAATCGCTTAACCACTAGACTACTTAACTTATTAAACTAGAATGAATGAACGTTGTGTTACTTTCCCCCATCTCTGTACTTCACTTTGAATTTGGAAATAAGAACCGCATTTTTGCTAAGACTTATTTCCAACTTCAAATACATGTATCCTGGTTTTGCCGGTTTAGAATATGCTTAAAGGCTCATTATAACAATGGTTCATCGAGGGAGAGTGAAGAAAGACATACACGAAATAATTACAAATTGAGATTATATAGAAAGAAAACAAAAAGAATGGCAGTATAAAGTAGAAAGTACAAAAAGGTACATGATTTACATAGAAATCTAGGTTAACTGTGGGCAGTTATGGCTGGCTCTGTATCATATATCTCACAGCTGTCCAGTTTTCATTTTCTGAAAGAATTAACCTGGTTTCCTTGTAAATATCCCAGGCCAATTGCAGGCTGTGCTTAAGACCTATAATAGAAGTTATGATATTTTTCAATTTGCATGTGTATACAAAACGTTTAAAATATACAAAAAAGAAGGTCAATTGTGGGGTTGTTATTACATATTCCTAGCACTACATCATCGCTTGTTACGTGAAGGTTCTGGTATGTTCCATTTAATGTATTTATTACATTTAATATTAAGGGTTTAACGTGTATACAATCATAGAATAGGTGTTGTAATGTTTCGTCACATGTGTGACAGAAGGTGCATGTTTGGCTATCTTTAATTTTCATTTTATATAGTAAATGGTTTGTTGGGAGTATCCTATGTAAAATTCTATGTAAATTTTCTTCCAGTCTTTGTTTAAATTAGGGTAGATAGAATGCCATTTTGTTTGACTTGTTGGTACTTCATTATTTTTACAAAGTATCCCATAGACATGTTTATTTATGTCTGGACTAGTTAAAATTGGGTAAAAATAACAGTTTATGAAGGGGTTATGATTTTTTTGAAGTATCTTAAAATTCTTATTGGCTGTAGAAGTGTTCAAAAAGGATGTTACCGCATTTCTTAACCTATAGTAATGTATAAAATTTGAATTTTTGCCTGTTCCCGAATTAATCTCATCTATAGTTTTAATGGTGAAATTTTTGTTAAGGATGTCTTTAATTAGTCTATAACCTTTTTGATACAAGTCGTGATAATACACTGGTTTTGAATTCACTTTGATTTTATCGTTTTAGAATAGTGGCCTATGGAGGACTTGATTCCAATCATTGGCATTATATTCAATCTTGTTAATATATGACACATACGCCTTAAGAACATCCACCCAGAAGTCATGCTTGATTGTTAAAATTAGTCGTTCGCAGTATGACTTACCATAATTTATTATCATATGAATATTAAAAAGACTGTTAGCCATAAATCTTTGTATTGTCTTGCCACTTAGTTAAAACAGTTTTGAAGTTCGCTATTTGGAGGAACCATATTTGCAACATAACAACCTCTGAGTAGCATGTTATGCTGGTAATTCTCCAATCCACCAGGCATTACATCATTTAACCAACCTATTGAAGTCTAGTAAACCTTAAACTCAACAGATCGTCTATGATATTCACAGTTTGATATTTCTTACAACAAAGCCGTATAGGACAGTTTTTGACAAAATACTTAAATTTATAACGAATCGGTTTTACAGGAAAACACCAGCGGACCATGGCGGACATGGATTACCTGAGAATAGATAGAGACGGTAACCTTGTGGAGGCAAAGAATGTTGGACATCATCGTGAGACAAAACCAACACCCCCTCATCATGAGTGGTGCCCGTATGTTGGTCCCGTTATTTGGACAGGTGCGTGTTAAATGTTTTAGTCCAGTGTGTGTTGGATAATACTGTTCAAGTCCTGTGTGTGTTGAGTAATCCTGTTCTAGTCCCTTGTTTGTTTGGGTATGCTGTTCTGGTGCCGTTGGTGTTGGGTTAACATGTTCTAGTGTCGTGTGTGTTTGGTTATCCTGTTCTAGTACTGTGAGTCTTGCGTAATCCTGTTCTAGTCCCGTGTGTGTTTGATTATGCTGTTCTAGTGCTGTGTGTGTTGAGTAATCCTGCTCTAGTACCGTGCATGTTGGGCAAACATGTTCTAGTACTGTGTGTGTTGGGTTATCCTGTTCTAGTTCCGTTTGTGTTTGGTTATGCTGTTCTAGTGCTGTGTGTGTTGGGTTAACATGTTCTAGTCGCGTGAGTCTTGGGTAATCCTGTTCTAGTCACGTGTGTGTTGGGTTATGCTGTTCTAGTGTCGTGTGTGTTGGGTTATCTTGTTCTTGTGCCGTGTGTGCGTGTGTGTTGGGTTATCTTGTTCTTGTGCCGTGTGTCTTGGATTATTGTTCTAGCTCCGTGTGTGTTGGGTTATCATGTTCTTATCATGTGTGTGTTGGGTTTACATGTTCTAGTGCCGTGTGTGTTGGGTTAACATGTTCTAGCTCCGTGTGTGTTGGGTTAACATGTTCTAGCTCCGTGTGCGTTGGGTTAACATGTTCTAGTGCCGTGTGTGTTGGGTTAACATGTTCTAGTGCCGTGTGTTTTGGGTAAACATGTTCTAGCTCCGTGTGTGTTGGGTTTACATGTTCTAGCTCCGTGTGTGTTGGGTTAACATGTTCTAGCTCCGTGTGTGTTGGGTTAACATGTTCTAGCTCCGTGTGTGTTGGGTTAACATGTTCTAGCTCCGTGTGTGTTGGGTTAACATGTTCTAGCTCCGTGTGTGTTGGTCAACATGTTCTAGCTCCGTGTGTGTTGGGTCAACATGTTCTAGCTCCGCGTGTGTTGGGTTGACATGTTCTAGCTCCGTGTGTGTTGGGTTAACATGTTATAGCTCCGTGTCTTTTGGGTCAACATGTTCTAGTGCTGTGTGTGTTGGGTTATCCTGTTCTAGCTCCGTGTGTTTTGGGTCAACATGTTCTAGTGCTGTGTGTGTTGGATTATCCTGTTTTTGTGCTGTGTGTGTTGGATTATCCTGTTTTTGTGCTGTGTGTTTTGGATTATCCTGTTTTTGTGCTGTGTGTGTTGGGTTATCCTGTTTTTGTGCTGTGTGTGTTGGGATATCCTGTTTTTGTGCTGTGTGTGTTGGATTATCCTGACTCTAAATGATGGAGGAAGACCCCATACTCAACTGCCCACAAGGGCTGGTTAAGGCGGGTAGAACCATCGGCATTCCGTAAGTCAGTCGGGAGACTGCCTCTCATGAAAATCCATATCCCTCTCAGGATTTGAACCCATGCGGAGAGGGGCCATGTGATTTCAAGTTCTGTACTCTAACCACTAGGCCACGGAGGCCCCTATCCTGTTCTAGTGTCGTGGGTGTTTGGTTATCCTGTTGTAGTCTAGTGTAAGCTTGGTAATTCTTTTAAAGTCCTATATGTGTTGAGCAATTCTTTTAAAGACCCGTTGGGTAATCCTGGTTTAAATTCAGACAGGCGGTTTTGCTTTATGGAGAACTAGTCAGCACTTGAGGCGATCACATAGACCGTTACATATGGTAAGATCTGAATGGTAATTTGGGACCCAGACTTGACTTGATCTATCGATACTTGTGGAAAATGACATTCTCGTCGGCTTTTGTTTAATACTGCGTTCTTTGATGTTTCCCCAACACTTTACCATTGTAATGGAAGGCATTTATTGAACTTTTCCAGGGCCAGACGGCACGAGGGACCACCGACCGAAGCTGTTCCCGGAGTGGCAATACTTAGGAACGGGTGAAAACTCGTCGGAAAAGAGCCTGTCGTGTACCTACATCAGCAAAGCCACCAAGGACACGCCCTTTCCCAAACCTAGGTCCGCTAGTATGGGGGAGATAGGCTGGTTTCATAAACACTTTCCGCAGGCTATTACACGAACATATCCCTACTACACTCCAAGATAGCAAACTACACAACACGGATATCATATTACTGTCCATGGTGTATGTGCTATTAATGAAAAATAACAGCAGTTCTAATTCAATGTCTTATTTCAGCATATAACTTATCTATTCGATAACAGTTTGAAGTATCTAACACTCAAACACTACGAATAATTAGTAAATAGTAAATGGCTTCATGGGAGTGTCCTTTGGCAAGTCACTTCAGAGCCTAGTACTGGTGGGAATTATAGGTACGCATGCTCGACGTATTTGATCACTAATGTGTTCCACTGCAACGATTTCTTTCCAAAACATTGAGAGCTTTTCAACATAAACATGAGTGAGCGATGATTGGATGATGAATACATTATGTCGCGATCATTTTATCATATGAAAAAAATTGGCCGGGTCTCGAACTGCTTTTCGGATCTTTGGGAAACATTTTTCGCTCCTTCTCTCAAAATCAAAACGTTTTGGTGTTTTCTCCCCTGTGTGGCAGAACCATACTTGAAAAAGAAAACACTGAGAACAGCAAATGTATCCATTTTAAGACAAAGATTTTATCGCTTTGGATGAATAATTTATTGACGCACTTCGACTCTACTTATTTCGTAGTCCCAAAGGATAGATAACCACCGTCCTTACATTAACTTATCTTCTTTCCCTTTCACCTATATTTACGGCTCTTGGACAACACTATATAATTCGAGTTGAACATATATCACTTCTTACGTTCTTCGAGAGGATCGTAAAGTTATGTTGCTTCCCTGCAGAGTGGGTCAGTGTGTTTCAAGTCTAAGGTATGAAGATTCAGTCGTATACGGTCTGTGAACATCCTACCCAAGGTACATGCGTGAAGATGGTTTAATTCGTACTTTTTGTGTGTTAGATACTTCAAACTCGTTGTTGTTTTCGTCCCGCAAAATCATCTTTATGCGTACAAAAGTAACTGCGAAATGGGTCAAATACCAATGGTGCGTCAGATACACTCCAACTATTCGCTGAAATTACAGGTTTTCAGCACATTAAAACATAAATTCATTGAATGGAATTGTTCGAGTCACCGGTTTTTAGCTTATAACTTACAGACCACATTCCATGAGACATTCCCTTATTTACACAAAAGGGCTGGTCAAGTCGGATAGAATCGTCGGCATTCCATCGTCCTATTAGAAATTAACACACGCAAAGAAAGCCCATCTGATTTAAGAGTTCTTTAGTTTTCTTTTTGTTTTTTGCTGATCAATCATTTAACTTATTAACGAAGAACTAATTATCAATTCAACAAATAAAATATGAATCGAACATACAAGAAGAAACTTTGAAAAAAAAAGACAGAATAGAATGATGTAGATCTTTTATTTATTCTCCCTATCATATGACAAATACATTTTAGCCCACTACAATACTCGAGTCTTCTTCGAAATACAGCAGAAACCCGGAGAAGCTTGAATAATGCCCGCCAAACACGCTCTCCCCGCTATCTGTGTTCCTTATTTCCACGTCGTCCCCTTGCTTAAGTTGTAGGACGACTGTATGGCTGGAAGTTGTGTATGGCGACTCTTGTCCCCGTATGTACAGGCGGGATACCTCAGCACTATAGGCCTTTTCAGAAACTGTTGTTATCTTTTCTTGAATACTCTTAATCGGAGATACGAAATTTTCGGTAGCTTCCGGTTTAAGACTTCCGGGTATTAAATAATAACAGCTGACATTGAGAAACATAGATAAACTGCTGCGGGTATTTTAACAACGCCGTCGAAAGTCGTGTTTGTAAAAACTACATTGGAAAGATTGTTGAGGAGGGGAAATATCAAAGTATATCCTTACTTTCTGTTTACTCTCTAGCGGACAATTAACCCAGTTTCCCGAGATCAAACAATGTATACCAACGCGGTTACAACGTTGCGATTCATTTTTAGTGAGAAGAGTCGATCCTCTGCTAAAACATTAATTAAAGTATAGAATACGATGATGAAGATCTGTTTGATTATTGCCTTAACTTATGATAACATAATTTAAAATCCATTTTGCAATCTAACATTTTCAAACGAAGTTGTACCATGTAAATGCAAACACAATGAACAGATGATATGATGCAAGCTGATCAAACCTACTTAATAAATGTTCCACTTATTTATGGGACATTCCATCAAATTATGTCCAATAAGAGTGACAAATAAATGTTAACTTATAAGAGATTATGGAAATGATTATATTCATGTTTAATTATCGGACTTCAACAATAATTACACCTACCGAGTCAACGTTAGATTCCTCTGATTTAAAACATGTCCATACCATTCACTCTACTTAGAATTACTGTTTCCAAGACCCTTCAAGCAGAACGATTTACCCTAATCTGACTTTGCAACGCCAATTCAATTTTTCAATTCTTTATTTGGCAAAAACCAGCATATAAATGCCTATAGCCAAGACAACATTTACAAATATGGTACAGACATATATATAATATACGTAAACATGTTAATATATACAAAGAAAGAAATAACAAAGATTAAAACGCCAATCAAAATATGATTCCGTCATTATATAGCAACCAATGGCATGCCTCGAGGCCATAAAACACACAACTATGTGTCAACGAAACATGATGTGATGCGCGCCTGTGTATTTCGGCAAGCTTCAAAAGATACATATCTTTCATGTCGAGGGTTTTATTGCTTCTTTTATTGGTCAACTGCATAACGTAGGAAATAACATATACGATCTTTTTTTACCCTCTATATTCGACCAAATACGCATCAACCCTTTATGAGTTAATTCCCTATGTTACTGAGTGTCAGGTCGTTTTGTTATGTACAAGGTTTATTCCCATTTTGTCTAAAGTCTATTTTACCAATTTTCACACCATTTCAGACAGAAGTTCCATCTCACCTACACGGAAAAATTTGGTTGTTTTTGACACTTACTGAGTCAATCCAACCTATAATCACTTTTTCTATGGAGGGTTGGTGGGAAAGAAAAATATGTATAAAGTGTAGATCCAGAAAAGAATATTTTTCTTATGTTGGTCTACACTATTTCTCGTAATATGCTTCTAACAAATTATGCAGATTCAGAATAATCTAAATCTTTTAAAGATATTTTAATCAATTAAAAATGAAATGAAAATATTTCTTTAAACTGTAGATCTTTTGGCAATTTAATCTGTAGACAACGTGGGAATTGAAACCTTTGTGGGATGTTAGACTAAATGGGAAGTCCTTATGTAGAAAATTCATTTGCCAATGTACTATGTTTCATATTTGTTGAACCCGTATGTCTTGATCTGCCGACATGTATGTTTAGTTTGTTCTGTTTTACCCCAAATAGTTATGACTTACATTATGTAAAATGAGGCTTCTTTTAAGCAACGAAAACAAAAGAAAAAAAAACCTTTGGACCACCCCTGGTCTTTGAAGTAAACTTTTAAACAGACTTAAGAGCCAGATTCGGCAATAAGGGTTTATTTGGAACATTTCACTTACTTTGTTGACGACTTTTTGCCTTGTAATCATATTGATAAATAGTTCAAAGATTTGCTAGAAAATATTGTTTCTCTTACTTTGAACTTTAATTAATAACGTAGTAATCTTTTGATTAAACGTCTCTTATAATTGTTGTTTAACAAGAACGATTGTGTTTTTGTTTGAGTTTGTTTTGTAATTATATATCATTAAAATGATAATTTACACATTTGTAATCTCTTTTCAATTCAATGGATTGTTGCCAGTTTTCCTTCTTATTTACATTCAAAGGGTCAATTAACAAACTTTGGCTATCACAGTGATTAAGAGTGTTGACGCAAATTAACACCAATCTGCCACGTTTGCACCATATGTTCTAGTCACACCCTTTATTGTTTAGCCAATCGAGAGATAGAGTAATTAACCATCGGCAATCTGAGGTCCTTTAAACATATGAAAGATCTCCACAACCCTGTGTCCCTCGTTATTTAGTAAGCATTATTTGAATGTAGTTTCAACAGGTGGAAAAAATGGACTGGGACTGTATTCATAGCCCGTAATATTTGGATACGATATATCATCAAAGGTAGGCTGACAGAGAACATCATATAACAACTAATTCTCTATTTTAGGTACAAATTTCAATTCTAAGAAAAAATATATACTTATTGGAGAAACATAACCTCTATACATTATTGACAAAAATGCTGATTTTTGTTCTATCTTATTTAAAATCCGTAAATCGAACTTAATGCAAATTTGTAATAACATTCTAGAAATATGTGTTCCATTCATTCTTTCCGTCAATCAACCAGCCGATTAACACATTTTTGATCTGTCAAAGCATTTCATTCAGACAAAAACATATACTTATTTGCCTTTTTTTCCACATGGAATGTCATGTTTTAACTGAACTGCGGTGCGCTATTCGGGTCTCATTAAATTCAATTTAATCTAATTTCCTTTTATAACGAGGCTTGGCAACAGCCAACAACAAATCTTTCTGTTGATGTTTTCGTATGTAAATCTCTGATTTTGGTACATGAAGCTTATAAATTTCAAAATCCGATCGATAGCGATCGTTTTCTTTGCCTTTGCCCACATTCTTCTTTTGAAATTAATACCCGGAAGTGAAGGTATTCCGAATGTGGCCCGATTTTTCAAAGGGAGACAAACCACGTTTCTGAAAAGGCCTATTCTTCGCGATGTAGTAATGTGTGTTATGGCCCGACAAACCCATCAACGAGGTAGAAAACACATAGGTGCCCGTATAAGGGGCAGTGAAGACACCTGTGTTGGAACTGTAGGCGTGACCGATGTTAGTCGTGACGTTTTTGAATTCCAGGACCTGTCCAGCACCTAAGCCTGTTAAATGATGACCATCTTCGGTTTTGGCAAAGAAAGCAACCCTTGTGTCGGAGTCGACCTGTCGTCTCTCTCGTGGGATATCTTTCTGAAGCCCCAAAGACACGAATCTATCTGTCTGTACACCACGCCTTCTCTGTGTATCGGAGGCTGTGATGCTTGTAGCTGTAACCCCACCCTCACTTTCACCTCTCGTAGATTCTACGGGATTAACCTTCTCAAAAGACTGCATCTTCATAATCGAATGGTGCTGCTTCAATTTCACAGCATGCTCCAACCGATGAAGTCTGGTTTTCTGTTCACGAACGGTTGATTGGAGCTTACTGATTAATTGCTCCTGCTTCTTGTTCAATTCGTCGGTAATTCTGTTCAGTTCCTCCAGGTTCCGACTCCACTGCTCCAAGTCGTCTATCCGCTTTACCAGCGATAGGATGATCTCCCGATCCGTACGGTCACTGTAGACGTCCTTGATTAATGTTGAGCTCTGATTCCCCGCGTCATTACAATCGATGTTGTTGATGAACACAAACGACATAATAACGACTGCCAGAATGTGTTGTCGCCCCATTGTCCTCATGGTTACGAGTAAAATCTAGAATGGCTTCTATAACCCTTTCTAGGTTATATGTTTGTCAATTCTGTGCCACTACACGCCTCAATAGGCCTTATCTTTAATCACTTATCATGACCATACTTTTATATGGAGGTCATATGTAGGTCCACAATGAATGAATGGAGTGCATTGTACACTAGTGCCGTGTCTTAGTCAAAATGGAGGTCATATGTAGGTCCACAATGAATGAATGGAGTGCATTGTACACTAGTGCCGTGTCTTAGTCAAAATGGAGGTCATATGTAGGTCCACAATGAATGAATGGAGTGCATTGTACACTAGTGCCGTGTCCTAGTCAATATGGATGTCATATGTAGGTCCACAATGAATTAATGGAGTACATTGTACACTAGTGCCGTGTCTTAGTCAATATGGAGGTCATATGTAGGTCCACAATGAATTAATGGAGTACATTGTACACTAGTGCCGTGTCTTAGTCAATATGGAGGTCATATGTAGGTCCACAATGAATTAATGGAGTGCATTGAACACTAGTGCCGTGTCTTAGTCAATACGGAGGTTATATGTAGGTCCACAATGAATGAATGGAGTGCATTGTACACTAGTGCCGTGTCTTAGTCAATATGGAGGTCATATGTAGGTCCACAATGAATTAATGGAGTACATTGTACACTAGTGCGTGTCTTAGTCAATATGGAGGTCATATGTAGGTCCACAATGAATTAATGGAGTGCATTGTACACTAGTGCCGTGTCTTAGTCAATATGGAGGTCATATGTAGGTCCACAATGAATTAATGGAGTGCATTGTACACTAGTGCCGTGTCTTAGTCAATATGGAGGTCATATGTAGGTCCACAATGAATGAATGGAGTGCATTGTACACTAGTGCCGTGTCTTAGTCAATATGGAGGTCATATGTAGGTCCACAATGAATTAATGGAGTACATTGTACACTAGTGCCGTGTCTTAGTCAATATGGAGGTCATATGTAGGTCCACAATGAATTAATGGAGTACATTGTACACTAGTGCCGTGTCTTAGTCAATATGGAGGTTATATGTAGGTCCACAATGAATTAATGGAGTACATTGTACACTAGTGCCGTGTCTTAGTCAATATGGAGGTCATATGTAGGTCCACAATGAATTAATGGAGTGCATTGTACACTAGTGCCGTGTCTTAGTCAATATGGAGGTCATATGTAGGTCCACAATGAATTAATGGAGTGCATTGTACACTAGTGCCGTGTCTTAGTCAATATGGAGGTCATATGTAGGTCCACAATGAATTAATGGAGTGCATTGTACACTAGTGCCGTGTCTTAGTCAATATGGAGGTCATATGTAGGTCCACAATGAATGAATGGAGTGCATTGTACACTAGTGCCGTGTCTTAGTCAATATGGAGGTTATATGTAGGTCCACAATGAATGAATGGAGTGCATTGTACACTAGTGCCGTGTCTTAGTCAATATGGAGGTCATATGTAGGTCCACAATGAATTAATGGAGTACATTGTACACTAGTGCCGTGTCTTAGTCAATATGGAGGTCATATGTAGGTCCACAATGAATGAATGGAGTACATTGTACACTAGTGCCGTGTCTTAGTCAATATGGAGGGTCATTGTCAAGTGAATGGTCAATATGGAGGTCACCACAATGAATTAATGGAGTGCATTGTACACTAGTGCCGTGTCTTAGTCAATATGGAGGTCATATGTAGGTCCACAATGAATTAATGGAGTGCATTGTACACTAGTGCCGTGTCTTAGTCAATATGGAGGTCATATGTAGGTCCACAATGAATGAATGGAGTACATTGTACACAGTGCCGTGTCTTAGTCAATATGGAGGTCATATGTAGGTCCACAATGAATGAATGGAGTGCATTGTACACTAGTGCCGTGTGTTAGTCAATATGGAGGTTATATGTAGGTCCACAATGAATGAATGGAGTGCATTGTACACTAGTGCCGTGTCTTAGTCAATATGGAGGTCATATGTAGGTCCACAATGAATGAATGGAGTACATTGTACACTAGTGCCGTGTCTTAGTCAATATGGAGGTCATATGTAGGTCCACAATGAATGAATGGAGTACATTGTACACTAGTGCCGTGTCTTAGTCAATATGGAGGTCATATGTAGGTCCACAATGAATTAATGGAGTACATTGTACACTAGTGCCGTGTCTTTGTCAATATGGAGGTTATATGTAGGTCCACAATGAATTAATGGAGTGCATTCTACACTAGTGCCGTGTCTTAGTCAATATGGAGGTCATATGTAGGTCCACAATGAATTAATGGAGTGCATTGTACACTAGTGCCGTGTCTTAGTCAATATGGAGGTCATATGTAGGTCCACAATGAATTAATGGAGTGTATTGTACACTAGTGCCGTGTCTTAGTCAATATGGAGGTCATATGTAGGTCCACAATGAATTAATGGAGTGCATTGTACACTAGTGCCGTGTCTTAGTCAATATGGAGGTTATATGTAGGCCCACAATGAATGAATGGAGTGCATTGTACACTAGTGCCGTGTGTTAGTCAATATGGAGGTTATATGTAGGTCCACAATGAATGAATGGAGTGCATTGTACACTAGTGCCGTGTCTTAGTCAATATGGAGGTCATATGTAGGTCCACAATGAATTAATGGAGTACATTGTACACTAGTGCCGTGTCTTAGTCAGTATGGAGGTCATATGAAGGTCCACAATGAATTAATGGAGTGCATTGTACACTAGTGCCGTGTCTTAGTCAATATGGAGGTCATATGTAGATCCACAATGAATTAATGGAGTACATTGTACACTAGTGCCGTGTCTTAGTCAATATGGAGGTCATATGTAGGTCCACAATGAATTGATGGAGTGCATTGTACACTAGTGCCGTGTCTTAGTCAATATGGAGGTCATATGTAGGTCCACAATGAATTAATGGAGTACATTGTACACTAGTGCCGTGTCTTAGTCAATATGGAGGTCATATGTAGGTTCACAATGAATTAATGGAGTGCATTGTACACTAGTGCCGTGTCTTAGTCAATATGGAGGTCATATGTAGGTCCACAATGAATTAATGGAGTACATAGTACCGTGTCTTAGTCAATATGGATGTCATATGTAGGTCCACAATGAATGAATGGAGTGCATTGTACACTAGTGCCGTGTCTTAGTCAATATGGAGGTCATATGTAGGTCCACAATGAATTAATGGAGTACATTGTACCCTAGTGCGGTGTCTTAGTCAATATGGAGGTCATATGTAGGTCCACAATGAATTAATGGAGTGCATTGTACACTAGTGCCGTGTCTTAGTCAGTATGGAGGTCATATGTAGGTCCACAATGAATGAATGGAGTGCATTGTACACTAGTGCCGTGTCTCAGTCAATATGGAGGTCATATGTAGGTCCACAATGAATTAATGGAGTGCATTGTACACTAGTGCCGTGTCTTAGTCAATATGGAGGTCATATGTAGGTCCACAATGAATTAATGGAGTGCATTGTACCCTAGTGCCGTGTGTTAGTCAATATGGAGGTCATATGTAGGTCCACAATGAATTAATGGAGTACATTGTACACTAGTGCCGTGTCTTAGTCAATATGGAGGTCATATGTAGGTCCACAATAAATTAATGGAGTACATTGTACACTGGTGCCGTGTCTTAGTCAATATGGAGGTCATATGTAGGTCCACAATGCATTAATGGAGTGCATTGTACACTGGTGCCGTGTCTTAGTCAATTTGGAGGTCATATGTAGGTCCACAATGAATTAATGGAGTACATTGTACACTGGTGCCGTGTCTTAGTCAGTATGGAGGTCATATGTAGGTCCGAGATGAATAAATGGAGTGCATTGTACACTAGTGCCGTGTCTTAGTCAATATGGAGGTCATATGTAGGTCCACAATGAATTAATGGAGTGCATTGTACACTGGTGCCGTGTCTTAGTCAATATGGAGGTCATATGTAGGTCCACAATGAATTAATGGAGTGCATTGTACACTAGTGCCGTGTCTTAGTCAATATGGAGGTCATATGTAGGTCCACAATTAATTAATGGAGTGCATTGTACACTAGTGCCGTGTCTTAGTCAATATGGAGGTCATATGTAGGTCCACAATGAATTAATGGAGTACATTGTACACTAGTGCGGTGTCTTAGTCAGTATGGAGGTCATATGTAGGTCCACAATGAATTAATGGAGTACATTGTACACTAGTGCTGTGTCTTAGTCAATATCGAGGTCATATGTAGGTCCACAATGAATGAATGGAGTACATTGTGCCCTAGTGCTGTGTCTTAGTCAATATGGAGGTCATATGTAGGTCCACAATGAATTAATGGAGTACATTGTACACTAGTGCGGTGTCTTAGTCAGTATGGAGGTCATATGTAGGTCCACAATGAATTAATGGAGTACATTGTACACTAGTGCCGTGTCTTAGTCAATCAATGCTTTATGCAGCATGCCATTTGGCATGATCAGATTCAGACTTAAAACATTAATTTCAATTTTATTATGAATCACACTTTTCCCATTACACCATCAATGCAAATATTTCAACAAGCAGTAAATGAATAAACCAAGTCCCCTTTTTTGTTTTGCCAGCTTACAAACAACATTAACCTGGTTGAACTCGGATACGATTTTGTCTGTATGCGAAAATAGTCGCGAAGCTATATCACTGCCAAAATTATCAAATTTAGGTATAATGAAACAAACAGATTTCTTGTAGTGTAGAATAAAACAAAACGAAAACAACCGAAATACATTCATTTCAACTTTATTATCAATAACCTTGAATTCATTACAAAAGCAACACACAAGTTTCAACAAGAAGCGAAAGAACCCAAAAGTCCACCATTTTAGTATACCTGTTTGTCATTTGCGAGTCAAACTCGATTTCCGTTTGCAAATACCACGAATGTTTGCGGACATTGTTGTAAACTTTAATGACTTACGGTAATTTGGGAACTATTTTCAAACGTTTGTCCTTATTGAACGCAGAACAAATTAACTCGAGCTTTATGCTGTTATGATAGTTTATGGGGAGCGACGTGAGAAAACCCACCTTATGGTCAAAATTTTCGATTTTCGTTTTTTCAGTTATCATTTTAGTTCAATTTTCCTTTGTTAAAATGATACAAGTCTCATGTAAATGCGTCAAAAAATACGGTTCCTTTAAGCGTTAAAAGACGTCAGGTAAGTAGAGAAATATCACGCGATTGACGCGACGTCAACGTTTTGGCAACGGCGTAATCTAAATCGACGTTTGAATTTTGGAGTTACCATATCTGAGCTCTTCATCATATGAAAATACCTTTCTAGTTCATTCTTGTGCCAAAGCTTATGAAACAAAACGTTCATGTTTAGATTTAATTCAAATTTATAAACAATCAAATTGAATTGGTTAACAATAACAGCAAACACAGATCTAGCGGTCAGCAAATGGATTATTTTCACTTTTGGCCTAAACTTACTGTTACATTGCATCGATTCCTCGAAATAAGCAGGGATCTACTTGAGAAAGGTAGTCTTGTTTTATTTTTCACTAATGGCCAGAGATCAGGAAAATGCCGGTTGTGGACCGATTTCGGTTGTGTCGGACCGATTGCAACTGGCGATTTAATGAAAAAATCTGTCCGGATACCACGGACAGATATGGAATTCTACACACTTAACAGTACACGTTTCTCTGTTATCAAAATATTAATCCGTTAATTGTAATTTCCGTGTAAAACAATGTCTTAGGGGTTTGATTATGGAAACTAATCGGCACGCTTGATTGAAAATTACAAATTACATGTTTGTTTCACGAGAAATGATTATTTTAACAATATTTGGTTCATTTTTAATGGCACATGGTGGTTTGCAAGACATCAATGAATATTTATTTGTAAAGGATGGTGTTCTGTTCTATGAGAGATTTGCTTCCCTCGCCGATTGAAACGCGTTCTATTAACATTGAACAATTTTCATATAAATGTAAGGCTTGAAGATTCGGGTCGTTTTTTGAAAATGATAAACAACGAACAGATCTTCCTGTTTATGTTTGAAATTGGTCGGCTTTTTCTACACTAGTTCTTGAAGCTAACAATTCAGAAACAAAATAAAATACATTTAAAATGTATTTTATGCTATTTTCAAATTCAATGTTCATATGATATTGTCATCTTAGCACAATGTTTGGTTTAGAGTAGGAAGGACACAGAGAAGATGTCTTTTTTACCGAGGGGGTAGCGAAGAAGTTTCGGAGGGAAGGCCGTATCTGTGGTCGATTGGGATTTAAAGATTTCCTGATCCCTGCTTATGACCGATGAGTCTTTTCGAAGCACACCCTTCAAAACATGTAAAGATAAATGTGCCAACAATCTGTATGCCACATATGCCAGTTGAGCTCTAGTTTCGGAGTCGTTGCAGCGACACTTGAATGTTATGTGAGCTAACACAAAGTCAACCAAATACCTAGTATGACCAGTTCTATTAAAGTCAGTTTCTTTCATTAGTATACGCATAAAACATAGAGCTGCATGTGCCGATCACTTCAATTAATGTTTGATGTGCGTGCATATTTGCTTCATTTTGGAGTATACACGTGTTATATTGCGGTAATTGTCCTAGAGTCAATAATTGAAGACAGTTTTTCCATATTGGAAAAGAAAATATGGTTCCAGTCAAAATGAGATGTAAATCCGAGACCAACCTGAAACTTGCATGTGGTATAGTATCTTTCTGGGCTGTCCTGTCACCACCCTCCAAAAAAGGTAGCAAACGACGAACTAAATTTTTGCCCCAAAGTAAATACAGTGTAAGCTGTTTATTAAAAAATAATAGGCTATATTATACAACTTGAAATGCATAATCGAATTGATAAAGATGTCAATAGTGATGGAGATGTTTTTTCACTTGTCAATTTCATCGGGTTAGCAATGCGAATCACGGACCGATTACCGGATGCCATATAACATTGTGATGTTGGGCACTAACCATATAACATGCAGTCGCGTGACGAATCATGAGGTCATAAATACATTATGACATTTGACGCCATTCTGTACCTATTACCTGGCATTAATATTGATTTTCCGCTTTGTTTCCTTTTTCTCGTGTTTTATTTTCATTGTTTGACTTTTGGTTTGATTCCATATCACTAACAGGCCAAACAGAATACATGTATATGATTTGTGTCTTTGTGTAGGAATGGTTTTCGGGATATAATAGGCTTCGGATTAATATCCAATTGGCCTTCGGCTCACCGGATAGTATTCATCCACCTTGGCCGATAATAATTCCGATTCACGAGACATACCATCTAGTATATATATCACTATGATATAGTAGTGCAGTCATTTCGCCGTATTCACTTTAACTAGTCATGTTTTTTGTATGGCATAACCAGTGGAGGTCAATACTCATCCAAAGCAACATGCAACTGTTTAGGTGTGACATACAAAAAAAGAATGGCGAAATGATTTATAAAAGAAGTGTGAGTCAAAAAGAGAAGATCTACATAAAAAGCGGAACGGATTTTGTCTGTACTTAGACTTGTCAAGTACCTTGACAGTTATCTGGATGCATTAAGCATACATCGTAATATCATTCATAATTCTCCAGTACCCAGTCAAACATGGAGCTAACGGAGTCTGGTCCGTGTGTCTTGTGGCCAACTTGAAGCTTCTTCATATTATCAATAGATATGTCGTGGAACAGTGGTAACGTTTCACCACAAACAACTATTCTATTTACACGGACAGTTGGTTCATCTCTCTGCCTTTTTGTCCCGCTTTTGTTAAGCTCCGTGACCGGGATCTGTAAGAGTGTCATGACTGTCAGCTCTTTTTCATGATTTTACAAGGCTGGAGGGCGAGCGACAGAATATCATTTGTTTGGCACTTTAGTTTACAACACTGACCACACTCTTTGATGCAAACATCCCCAGAATAGGGGTCCTGGTCTGTATTAAAGTCACAATGATTAATTAAATGACCCATCCTTACTGATGGACGCAACATATGACCTAACCTGATCACCGATGCTCAAAATTCACCATCGTTATCAACTACTGTGTGTCCGCTGTCGTCTTCCTTGAAAACATCCTCTACTTAGTCCTGACGTATTGTTGGTGTCCTTTCAAAGTGGTTTAATAAGAATGGTTCTAATTCTAAAAATCCAAGGACATAACTGTTAAACCTAGGGTTAACTTTAATTTCAATACAGCTACATATATAGAACATTTATACAAATCAATCATATGATAACTTTTTAAAGGGAAAGCGAATAAAGAAACTCAATAACAGTTGTATGTAAACTTAATTGATAGGCATAATGACGGGGTAGACCCAGTCAGTTTTGCTAGAATCTCGGTTTTTAAAATTGAATCCTCGGAGAATTGACGTATCTTCTGCAGGCAAATTGTCATACTTTACATGTATTCACGCAGTCAATAGGAAATGAGTTTTAATTAAACTTGATTCAACTAGGAATAAAAGAATGAGAAAAGATTTGTCGGTCACATTATTGATAAGTTTACTTTCCTGACCGCGGCTTAGATTTCAATGAAAATGAGTATTATAATAAATGTTATATATAGTAAATGAATGAAGAATGATTTTAACTCTTATCCGCAGTTCCTTCTTAGACTGGAGTTTTTTACAGGGGGTTTAAAGATTAAATGTTCAAACGATAGATCGCGTTTGAAAACAGCGGTGGAACTTTAACAACGCCATAATATATGACGTCACTTTGACAGCGATTTATCGATTATTGCGCGTTAAACCATAAGGTGGGTTTTCTCACGTTATAGTGATAGTTTATATATATAATATGAAAATAGGCAAAGCCTAAACCGGGCGAAAGAGATTTTTTCCTTCAGTTAATGAACAGTGCTAATTCTGGATTTGTATAACGTAATGTTCCCTTTGTATTGTATCAGTAGTACTAGGCCAGGAAGCAGTGTCCTGTCTAAAGGCACTCCAATTTGAAAGAAATAGCCATTGTCAAGATACAAATCAGATGTGTTTAATATATAACCTACGACACCAACTACTGTATTCTACCACTGTGGATATATATGAGTTGCTAACCATTACGAATAGTACACATTGTCATTAGACAAAAGTATAGTTGGTATTGAGCTTGAATAATTATGCGTTTGATACTTCGGCTTGTATGATATTCTTTCGAAAGTCATTGCACCACGACTTTTTAAATGTCTAACCATGGCGCAATGATATTCGTATGGGTTAAATGGTCAGTGTCTAGGGTAACTCAGATGATCCAAGCTTTAACTGTGGCGAAGAATGAAATATCTACGGCTGGATCATTCGGACTATGTCTAGGGAGGAATATTGGAAGGTTCTGGTGGGGAAATAACAGGAGCAGAGATTAATGTCCATTGATACAACTGAAGCACTCTGTTGAAAATGGTGTTAAACCATAATCCAACAATAGCATCTAAGACTTAAACATTTATGTATGGTTGGATGCTATCAATGGATACTCCATAACCACATTTTAGCTGTGATCCAGGTCCTACCCAAAACTAACTTCGGGGGGGGGGGGGTGGAACGCTTCTTCATGTTGAATTATTTTGACTAAACCACAGAGCAACGATGTTTGTATGGGGTAAGTGATCGGTGGCTTAGAAGGTTTATTCGCAGGAACTGACGAGGAAATAATTTTGGAACAAACAGGGATATGTCTACTGACACAACTGAAACATTCTGTTGAAAATGTTGTTAAACCATAATCAAACATAGCATCTAAGACTCATGTATGTGTGGTTGGTGGTTCTCGCTAGATACTCTCATGTTTTAGCTATCCTACCCATATCAGTAATGCAATAAGAAACAGAAGACACTGTTTGTGCATTATCAAAACCACCAAACTAAATAATTTGAATTCCAAAATCTCTCCATGCAAAATGAGGATTCAATGCAAGACTTCAGTTAGTACTTCCAATATGTGAAGCACTTACAGTTTTGTATTGCACTGAAACCTTGATATGTAGAATTTACTCTTCACCAAATTGTATGTTGTAAGTATATGCTTTCTCTGAATCATTCTTAAAAACCTTTCACAGCATATGATTTAATGATGAAATAGAGGGGAAAATTTGTGTTAGGAAGAAAATCCATCATTGTCAAAAGTCTTTGAAATTATCTAAAGCACCAAAAGTCTTTCTATAATTAGTTGAAACAAACAAAAGATAATTCTATTATTAAACAATTGACAAAATTTATTGAGGTTAATTAGTAGTAATAACAAACACTTTTCTCAATAGAATATGTACAGATCTATACAAAAACTTGTTCAAATGATCAGCCATAGTGTTAGCCTTTATTTGGTTTAACCTTCTCCAAAATGCAATGCATGATTTACATTATGTTGTTTGAATAAGGAAAGTTATATAAGTTTGCATATTTTCCACATTTAAACATAACCTTAAAAGCTGCAATGTTGAGTCAATAACCTGTTACTCCTTTTAACAAACTATTGATTAAAGTATTCTTTCCAAATGTTTTGTTTCATCATCTTCAGGGTGTAATATCCATACTTGTGAAATATTTCACAATTTACAAAAAGGAGTCCAAATTGAGAACAAAGCACAGAATTTTTGTAAATTCCTATAACTATTACATCTTCTATTGAAAGTAAACAGGCAAAATTTCATCATTTATCCTTAAAGCTTCATTCAAGCTTTATTTGTGACTGTTATCAATGAAAGTAATAGCAGATTACAAGAAAATTGCATAATTTAACTATGACATTTGATTTAATCTATGACGAGAAAAAGGATAACTGCTCATTTAGTCATTTGACTCATTTCATGATTTTGTCAGTGTTTTCTAAAAGACTCCTGCAACATGCAAAGCGTTTCATAAGGTAGAAATAATTTAACATATCTTTAACAGAGAATAAGAAGCTAATGTGATGCAAGGAAATCTTTCAAAACAATGAATCTGTTAATAACAATATATTTTACCCAATAGTATTCAGAAATTATTATTGTTTATGCTTTATTTCTAGAAATGTCCAAATGATTTTAAAATGTAGAGCCATCATTGTTTGAAATAGAAATTATTTGCAACCAAAAGTGTTTGTAATTAGGAAAAAGAGAGCATTTTTGCAGAGAATGAAATCATTGTGACAAAAGGGAGTACTTGCTGTAGAAATAATGTTATAATGGTTATAATGGTGGCTTTACTCAAATTTGTTATGCCCCACTTGCATACAAATGTGTTGACATGAGTTAACAATTTACCAAACACCAAATTTTTACTGTCCCAAATTGAAAGCGTTTGCAGACGACATTTCAAAATGTGATGAAATTGAAAAATAATCTTTTGATAGGACAGAAAACATTGTGGGAAAAGGAAAAAATCCCACAATGTTTTCCTGAGTCGTCTTCAACAAAGTTGTTAAATTTCAGTTTTGTTTGGCAATGGGTTAACTGGTCTACTATTGAAACTAAGTAGATATTATTGTATTTCATTAAACAATAATTCACCCTATTGCACCTTTTGCAGTAAAAAGGTCCCTCAAATCAGTGGTAGAATATGTAATAAATTGAACCAGCAATATGTATCTCAGTTTTAAATGCTATCTGCTGCCTTATATTGTACAAAATAATGAATGAAAACTCTTACTGTCCAATGATTTGACTTTTAACAGTAGTTTCTTAAACATTATGGGAAAAGTTCCTTTCATCTCACAAACTGAGACAGTTTTGCTACAACTATCTATAAGTATTGGAAATACATGTGCATTTCTGTCAGTCTTATTTGTGTTGTGCTACAAAACATAGATTCCACACATGTTTTAGATTTAAACGTTTACAGAAAAAAATGCAGAGACAGTTTTCATACAGGTCTTCATCTGTTTTCTTTTTGTCAAGGTAATCTTTCATGTCAGCTTATCATGTACAGTTCCTCCTCTGTCAGGCACAGATATTTCTGTTTAAAAGAGATAATGGAAGAAACATAAGTTTAAAACAAAATCCATGTTAAAATGGTTCTTTCTTTGTCACTGTACCTTGTACATAACAGAAGTGTTTTGATGTTCATATGTACATAAAACATGAATGTTGAATAGATATCATTTCAAAAGTACTGTCGAGTCTTTTTTGTATTACCAAACTTTGTTTTGAATCTTTTAATTGGCAACACATTTGCCAAAATCTTGTTATAGAATTACTTATGATGTCTTTGTTCATTTAGTTGTAATCATTATATGAATCTCACTTGAAAAGGTAAGTAGATTTGGTTCATGTCATAGCAAGGTCTAAATATACATGGTTTGGCCACACAGTGGCATAATGGTTAGCGGCGTGGACCTGGGTTTGATCCTCAGTGGCATTCACCTAAATTGCTGTGTAGTGTTTCTTGGCAAGAAACATTTCCTAGCCTTATACTGGTAGGTTATACAGACATGTACCATTAAGCTCAAGACTGAGCCATGTGCATTAATGGAAAAACAAATCTATTCCAGCCACTTGTTTGAAATTCAATTGTCATTATGCATCCTTTTACATCATTGTTTATTAAGATTTCTCATCAAATTATGAATGGAAGGAAGATAAAGTAATCTAATTGGAAAATATTGCAGTGTAGTTTTTCTCTAGAAAAACCATGCTAAGAGGATGTATTGATATGTACACAAACTAAGTCATAAAATTTATGTTTGACATAGTGTTGAAAACAGTATAAAACACCTGTAGTTCAGGTAAAACCTTCTTTCTAAAGTAAAAAGCTCTTCAAACCAAAATTTCCTTGTTTGTCTTATCTGTATTTGCAAGGTATTATTCATATCATAATTACTTATGAAAAAGATAAGTTGTACTTACATGTGCTTATAAAACAAAGAATCTTTCTTTATGCAGTACCACAACATTCATTTCTTTGGTTGCCGGTTCACATTTGACCCTCACACAGTCTGAACTATGGCTGATTCTGGAAAGCAGACAAATGAAATTTACTTAAAAGTCATTACTATGTTCCCCGACTATGTCTCCATTAATAACCGGTGAAAAGACATACGTTTTGGAAGTCATCAGGATAGGTAGATTCAAGAATCAAAGAGCAAAGAACGTGTGAATAAAAAAAACCAGGCACATCGTCAATCCAAAAAGAAGAATCCAATACGGATCAAGATTACTCAGCCTTGAAATGATCTTAATGTAAACAAACCTTTTTTCGTCTCTAAAATGTATGTCCATATTGCCCGTAGCTTTTAACACTGGAACGTGTACTAAATACTACCTCGACACATAGATAGATGCGGTGACATAAAATCAATATTCGGAGTAAGATAGTGCTCGTAGAGTCCATCTTGTTTGTAAACATAGGATGACGGTCCAGACTCTCTTCAATTTATCTATCTCGCGTTAAACAAAATATACTGTCAAAATATGCGTTCTTTATACGAAAATGAAAGTGTACAAAAAGTTATCTTACCTGACATCATCGTTTTCGATGTTCGTTCAACAAGGCGATTATTTCATTCGATTTAAGATTTGAAGCGGTGATCGGAACGATGATGATTTGTAAAGAAAATGTCTTGTCACGTGATACACAAAAATGGAAAGTGCACGTTACAGTTCTTGGTGTAATCACCATGTCAACATGTGAAGAATTGACGGGTTTAAGGATGAGAGACGCCACCTTCACCAAATAAACAGAAAATGTTGAAATGCGGTCTAAATTTTACAAAACTGTTTATTGTTTTAGATGTTGTAAAAAATATTCGGAGGAAAATCCTTCTATTTTTTGCTTGTTAACTTTGATTTTTCCACATCATTGCTAGTAAAAGAGCTGAATAAAAATAAATTTTCGAACAAGATGGCGCCATATGGGGCCAAAAAAACGGTTGCAACCAACATGGCCGAAAAAAGTCCTATAGGGTTCTGAGTAATTCGGAAATCCTTGGTTTTGTAGGTACCTTCTTTCGTTTCGTACGTACGTGTAACATATATAGGCGCAATCGTATCTACTCGGCAATCCCCGTAACAAGTCGGTAGATATACCTCGTAGGCAGTACATGAATACACCAGAAATCCTGGGGTAATTCGCCTTATTTCCGGCGGATAACGCAAAATGCACACAGGCACTAAATATGTATTTGAATACACACAAATTGGTTATATATCACAATTGAATGGGTTTTTTACCCTTTTCATTAAAGATGATCATATCAACAAATCTTTGTTTCATATTTTGTCAATCGGCTCTTTTCGGCAATCCCCGGCTTGTTACGGGGATTGCCGAGTAGATACGATTGGCCCTTCGTTGGTGACCTACTTTCAAAAATGGCTCCCCATTACCTCCGAGGTTATTTTAAGAAATGGCCGAGGTGTTCCGAATGATATAGGCGGTCTTCAGACCGTGCCTTCGGCACGGTCTTTCGCCCGTATTAACGAGACACGGTCTGAAGAGAGTTAAAATTTGTTTATTGAAGACTATGGCTGTTAAATAATCTCAACCATAGTTTAGTTCATAGGAGAAACGAGACAGTTTGGGAATCGCTGTTTATGTTAGAGATAGTTTTAGAAAGCATAGTAGTTTAATTGAAACCAATATTAATGGAACCATATGGTTTCGATGATCTATTATCAATTCGCCTGTTTTAACCATGTCTTTTATTTCTGTGTGTCCTACGCTCTCATAAGGATTAGAATGTGTAGAAGAACGAGAAGAAGTCACCTTTTTAATTTTACTCTTTTGAATATATCTATTTAAGTAAATATGGTTAACTTGGCAAAGTTTATTTCGTCGGTGATGTAATACACACACGGCTGAACATTAAGATTTTATTTTGTTGATGACTTTAATAGTCTATCATTTTCTGAGTTCTCAGATAATGCTTATTTAACATATGGATTGAAATGTCAGATGGGTATATATTCATGTCAATATTAACAACTGATATACAAACAGAATAACTAAGAATTCTGAAAACCATGGAGATATTTTGTCAAATGTTTAGAAAGCACGGCGTATTTTTTCCGACATTATAGATCCCCTTTCTTCAAAATGTCAAAAGATATTGAAATACACGAATATAAATGCAACATTTTTTGAATGAACTATCATATCTGTTTTTCTGTTATACATCATCATCATCATTATTATCATTATTATCCTTGTTATTATCATAACCATTTCAATTTAAATTGTTTTCTCTGTCAATTATCATTCGAACCATTACCATCATCGCCACCATTACCATTGCTTTCAATATTGTTGATACTTTTTACCTCTGTAATTTATACCACCACAGCGTAACCAACACCAATAAAGAAATTACAATATCAAAATACATATTTTCACCAGCTAACCATTTCCAACAAATCCTCAGCATCATATTCGTACCAAGAAGTGAAGCGTTAAAAAGCACGAATTGATCAAACAGAAACTTAATCACGTACACCCGACTGGTCGCATTAATATGTAATAAGAAGAACAAGTCAAGGGAAACCGTCTATAAAGTTGGAGCGTCAATGTCTCCATACGATTCATTTGGGAATTTGCAAACCGTCTCGCCTCAAATCACCTCTATACTAGGATTGCGTAGGGCGACAGGGTTCGTTGCTGTTTAAATATCTTAATTAATCCAGAACGAAAGTTCGATCTATCCACTGATGCCCAAAATGTGTAGTTCCTACTTATTTGTTTAAAGTGGTTATGTAACGTTCGTTGAACGTTTATGCAAATAAGGAACCTAATGCATTGTTTGAGAGAACATGCTGGTATATATATAGACAACACAACCGCTCAGTGAACGACAGTGTTTTTCACTGATGGGATGTGTTTGCGTCTTTGAGAGGTTCATTTGCTCGGTTCGTTACAGTTATTTAACCCTTTCCCAAACAATAACGACCTTTGACCACTTTGTTGCAGACGACTTTAGAAAACATTGTGGGAAAGAGCAATTTCTCCTTTTTCCAAATGTTTTCTACCCTATCAGAAGATTACTTTCCAATTTCATCACATTTCGAAATGTCGTCTGCAAACTCTTTCAATATGGGACAGTCACAAATTAGTTGTTTGGGAAAGGGTTAAGCAAGATTAGTAAACAACGCGATTGTTTCTGATCGTGAAGGTAAAAATGAATATCACGGGCTCGTCACTCATTATGGGCGTAAATTTCAAAAGGATTTCACTGAGAGAAACACATTAACTATTTATGTCCATTAACTGATGAATGGTTTCTATTATAGATATTTTAATTCGCCGTTTTGAAAATCATTCGGAACGTTTTGCTAATGGTTATTCGGAACCAGACTATCGTGTTATTTATTCCTATATTTCTCAAACAAATATAACTGTGTGATTATACCTTCGTGTTTGTGATTGCTTTCCATGAAACATTTCTACTCATAGACACTACCAAAATCAAAGCCATGGAAGACTGGACTGTAACCTAAAATGATGACTCCGTACACACGTCCGAGGTTTAAATACATTACAGAAGTTAATGAGGAACAAACTCACACGCGAAACATTAACTAACGTCTTTTGAACACAAAACAGGAGCATGTTTATGTTTAGAAGAAATCGGTTAGTTTTACGTGCGAGTTGATCTCTCGAGAACTTCGGGCGGGAATAATTTACAGTTTCCCACACGGGTTTATAACGTAATAATGTAAGGTTACCGACCAAGTACAATACTTATGCTGATAAGTTTAAGAAAAAATACCCGTTTCCGTACTTATGATATATCATTTAAAGTTTTGTGTGAAATGTCATATTTCAGAAACTAATTGGTGTTCACTGACATATATATCCTTCTCCATCAGTTTGTCTAATTGTCCAGCACACTGTGTCTCTTGTCTCATGGACACCTCTTGTAATTATCATTGATTAACATCTATTGTATAACTTGTTTGAGCATTATGATGTTTTCTATTACAAAGAAAGAGAGAACGAGAAAGGGGATATATTTCCATTACCATGTCTAATGTTTACGTTATGCAGGAAGCAAAAAATTGACAACCTTAGTTACATGCTAACACAGGCAGGGAAAATGAACCGAACATTCAGAACGTCGAGATTTACAAATTGGTTTGTTATTATGATCGATGTATCTTTTGCTCTTTACCAATACAAGGTTAGGCTTAAAGCGCTTGTAGCTGACGAGATTTGTCATATAAAGCCGCCTATTGATGGCAACCATATGAGTCGTCACATCATCAATAATACATCACAAAGTTGTCAAGCGTAGCAGTCGACTTCTTCGGTTCATTTACATGTGTCGGGTGATCGGGAAACACATGTAAAATATACCCTTAAATTTATTGTTTAGCGGTTCCTTATACGCAATTCTGGTGGAGAAGTTTGACAATTCAAACGATGTACAGTGGTAGCTTCTTGTGGTTGTCGTGCTGCATCTTGATTGTGTTGATAGAAAGGACGGTACAGAAAACAGGTAATACGGGGAAGCCGCTAGGCGTGGTAAATGGGACGGGAAATAGACGCGAGTGCTCGTGTATACATATATAAGTATCGTAGATGTTTCGTTAGTCTGATTGTTTGCTTTGTATAAGAGAATCAAAATGTTTCATGATAGCATATTCTAAACACACTGTAACGCTGCATGAATATATTTTAAGACATTCTGAGTTAAATGTTAACGATGTACATGATATTTGTCTTGTACTCGCGGACTTGTTGATAACCGTTTAAAGGGAAGTTTTCAAACATGTGACAGGACATGACTAAATATCCAGTCCCAAAAGTTAATGTCTATGTCAGTTTCTCCACCATTGTATTAAGCCCGAACATATACAAGGGTTTCACAATGAGGTGGAAAAATGACTCCTGGAAATCTGTTCAAACTCTGAGAGCAGATCTAAGTCACAGCCCTCGTGCTATCATAACACAATACATGTACTTACAACTAAAATACACAACCATATCCATAAAACATAAGAGTTTCTTGAAATATTCGTCTTTGAGTATAATGTCCAAATATCCTTCCATTTCTTCCCAACCAGTGTGCACCCAGGGAGAAACACCCGTGTCGTGTGGCAGCGGACAGGACCAAACGGAAATATGCGTGCGTAAGTATACAGGAGGGTTTGTGTGGATACCATGCTTTACATACTGTTTATTACACTCGTGCAATAAAGTGTTAAACACACGATTTTGGGGGATTGTGCAATGAATTAATCATACGCAAATGGAAACAGATTCGCTTGCCAATACCTTATGCATACCGTTCAGCTGTAAGACAGAATATCAGCTTTATAAAGGATTCAGCTTTGTCTAAATGACAATTAACTTACGCTTTCTGTGAAAGGCTTTTCTTTTCTTTACTTTTATAATTTCATATCGAACATTCGATAACAACTATTGCAAGTTCAATTTTATTGATGCCCAAATGTTGTCAGTTTATCTGGATATTCAATGCTAGAAACAAACACAGACATATGGTGTTTAGCTGTGGAGGTAATGCTTTCTCGGTTTATGCTGATCGTTTGTGTGTTTTGTTTTAGAAACTATGTTACAAGAATGACATGAGCTTTGTTGGCGTCCAAACATTATGCTTCACTTAGCTTTAATAAATACGAGAATATTTCATACGATAACCGACGTAAACCATTTGTATTGTCCAAGTACATGTAACATCCTCGTTCTTTAACATCACTGGTACTGGACTTCATTTAGTCAAGTTACGATTCCTTTAAATCTTGAAACAGCTGGTAAGATTAAATCATAAATAAACGCATAAAGTATCCAATATGATTTACTTCATGCTTGATAACCGTCCTATGTGGGCCTATTTACTATGTATATAACTCTGGATGACTCAAAACAGAATTGTGGTTGCTTTAAACTTAGAACCTTTGCTTAGGAAGAAAAAATAGTATGTGCAGATATCTCTTAAAATATCTTAACACTTTTATTCGACTTCGCATACTTTTAACGATCTCAAGGAAACGTGTAGAGACAGAAAAATATTAGTAATAGTAAAGCATTTAGATTGAGGGTACCTTTTGAACTTATTTCGTTTTGTTATGAGCAGATCAGAACAGACGCTTACAAATACTTGTACAAAGCACATCTTCTATAACACATTCCAAGTACAGCTTTTTATTGACGTGACAAATATAAAATGATTGTTACAAAAAGTTGTTTGGAAAAGAAAATGTATTTCGCTATCCTTGAAGGTAAACATATTCCTCATTACAATTTAATATTCAAAGCATAATTATTAATGACAATGTTTTCTTTGATAGATAAATATAATGTATCTTAATCTGCTCATCTCTCTAGTCCGTAAACTATAACTTTTATTATTTTTTATATTGAATAAGATGCTTGTAAAATTTGGACACATACATGTGAAGTGATGTTCGGCTTCGATGTCGGGCAAATTCAGAAAAAGCACATTTTTTCGTCTATTGAAACCCGGTTTCTAGTATAACGTTTATTGAATATTTATGCAAATTTGGGAACCAGTCGTGCTGTAAGAGAAATTATGTAGATATATAAAGAAAGCACAACACTATAACCTATCAGTGGACGGTGGCGATTTCCGCTGGTCGGTTGTGGTTGTGGTTGTGGCTAAGTTCGCCACATTGGTGGCAGCAGTGGGATAAATATTCCTCCTTCAATCGGAGCTGCCTTGTCACTGTATTTCTCATATGGACTAGGGATAAGTGTTTTCGGAGGTGGAGGTTATGTTACGTGGAACGTTATACAAGTTTTAGAATCTAACACATTGTTTTAGGGAACGTGCAGTATATCCATAGACAACACAACCGATAAGTGGACGACGGTGCTTTTAAATGACCGGATGAGATTGTATCTTTAAGAGCGCTAATTACTCGGTGCCTTACAATTACATGTAATGTTTATCTGTTTGCTCAAGCAATGATTGAAATAATTACCTAACCCATTTCCAAAGATATAGATCGTAAACTAAGAGGTGCCTTTTGGAACTATTTTAAAGGAAATCCAAGTATGCTTAGTGCTTGTTGTCTACGGCATAGATAATTGTCAATTTCTCATAAACATATTTTAATTGTTCACGGTGGGGTGGTGAAACTGCGATACATATATCCAGTGCTGTACTAAACACATTATTGTAATATAGTAAAGTATTTGACTGCACGCATTCGTTCAAACAAAGTTTATTTTGGTGGAATAATTCATAAAAGGTTGCAGTCCCTGAATGATGTTTAATTTGTGAGGACATTATTAGTCTTTTGTCAATATTCTAATTGTTTATTGGGCCATGATCGTCATTAAAGTTGTACTTTTCTTACCTTTAATTTAGAATCGATACAAGACGTGCATTTAAACTGAGCTTATTTGCAAGACCGTGTTTCTATCATTAGATAGACTAATATTAGGTAGATTATATCATTTGTAGTATGTATAGTGTTGTCAAATCTCCAGTTTAGGCATTTCGTTTCTGCTAAACGTTTATAACAGGGGAATTGATTGACATTAAAATGCACGCACATATATATGTGTGTCTCTGTGTATATACACATACATTGTCTCTCTGTGAAATCATTTTGACATTTACGTCCATAATGAGTGACGAGCCCGTGATATTCCTTCTGTCTTCACGATCAGAAACAATCGCGTTGTTTACTAATCTTACTTAAACAAACGCTATAAACAAATAAGTAGGAACTACACATTTTGGGCATCAGAACTTTATTTCTGGATTAAAAAATGAATAATAATGTTTGAGTAAACCAAAAAAAAACCAAATCTTTGGTTTGAATTATTGAATATATGAGATATATTTCAGGCATGATCTATGAATAATAATGTTTCATAAAATATAGACATAGTTTATAATTAGTAACATTTGAGTATTCAAACTTGGTACCCAACCATCTAGACGTTATCTATGACTAGTTGTATGTGAGTATGCTTTTAAATGGTGATGCGGCCTTAACTGTGATCCATTCATGTGCGCTTATTTATGATAAAGCATAATGTTTGGTATTGTTTTGTTTTGTTGCTGTTATAGTTTAATTTCTGTTTCGTCTTTGTACGTCTTGTAGGCTTATAGTTTTAAATATATCTGTAAGTAATGTTTGTATGATTATACTGGTAAGCAAACATGCGTGTGCGCTCATGCACGTGACGGTAGAAGAGTGAGCATATACATGCGTTCTAACTTGTGGGCGCACGGGTGTATGTGCAAATGTAAAATTAAGGATCCTAGAGTGTAAATGAAAAAGTGTGGGTGAAATGCAAGATGAAAAGTATCTTGGTCATCGGGTATTGATATATACGTTTGTACGTAGCTAAGTATGTATTATAATAAGTATGTATGTAAATAGGTTTGTGTGCTTATAAGTTTGCTGATGTAAGTATGTTAACATGTAATTACAAACAAAAATTGTCGAATACGTATGAATTCGTATGAGTAACTGCAAGAATAAAGTGATCGTGCATTGAATAAATGATGTAAAATAAAGAATATGTTAATTCAGTATATAGTTAATGTAAAGATATCTATAAGTTGATATACAAGTTTGAGTAAGTGACTATCTAAGTATACGAGTGTATGTGTGAAGGTCTGTAACATGTCCGTATGAATGAAAGTAAAATTATATTTTCTTTCATTACATTCAGCAAAATATAAATCATTTATATAGTAATCTTTTACTACGGGTAAAAGGAAAACAGAACGATTAAGTGAAGTAGTGTCCGGAACGGGCCACAGTTTTATTAGCAATGTACTATCTCACTCATGATTCCAAACATATAACATATTACCAATTGACTACGGCAATATAATGTGTCCATGCATTTATGCATTATTAATATGAAAAACACAATAAGCACTCATAGACACTGATTGCTGAATAACTGTCCTTGGAATCCTCTTCCAAACCAACTCCACCCATACCAATCGCTACTTCTGAAACAGACAATCAGTAGTTATGCATTGGGAACGAGTAATTGTTTTTTCCCTGGTTAATGAGAACCATTGGTATTTCTCTGTACACCAAGCTGGTAATGCAAATGGAGGATGAACACCTCCCAGACAAATGGAACTTGTCTTTAATTTCTGAATAGTTTGGGCGGGAGGGAGGGCATCTGTACTACAGCCCGCTCTGAGCGTCGATGACCAATAAACCCGCGCTAGCGGTACATGTATGACCATACATTCCGGAAACACCCGAACGTATCCGTAATGAAAACGGATATTTCCGTAACACAACCGAGTAAACGGACCTCACATATATATATTTATATTTTCTTTCATTACATTCAGCCAAATATAAATAATTTATATAGTAATCCTTTACTACGGGTAAAAGGAAAACAGAACGATTAAGTGTAGTAGTGTCCGGAACGGGCCACAGTTTATCGAGCGAAAAAGTCCGGGATCTCGGGTTCTATCTGGTAATCAGCAATATCTGAATGTATTACATAATTAATACATCTAGTTTTATTAACTCATATAGATCTGTTCTTTTAGGATCCATTAACAGAATTATTCAGTACTCGATTGATAATTTGGGTATTTTACAGCAATTATCTTGCCGTAGTACATCAGAACAACGGTAATCCGGAATTCTTAAGATAACTAACACACCGGGCACGATAAGACCAATCTGTACGTACCAACCCATTCCGTAGTAATCAATCTGTTTAAGGAACCTGTACTACCTGACAACACATTTAATCGGATTACTGGCAATATGAGTACTATATATCTCGTTCATCTCTCCGAAGAGAACACAATGGCCTTTGTAACTTCGCCCGCTTTGTTTGGGGAATGCATGTTAATGAGGTGAATTAATCGCGTGTGTTCTATAGACAACTATATGGTGGAATTCGAATAGCCATTGTGTGGAGAACCTAGAACCTGCATACAAACAGTCAACTTACATTACGGCATTACTACTTATGTACACATAATTGTTTTGGGGAATGTGCTCTGGATTCCTGTATTTACAGGTCTCTTTTTGGCCCCGTATTCTTTCTGATGTATTACTAATCCTAAACGGTATCTATCAACCTAGCATTAGGTTTATGCATTTTTTATGAATCACGGAATAGAAATGAAATCACTATTTCTCAAAAAGCGTTTATCATCCCCGTCCCTTAGCCCGTTTCCTTATAGCAATGTTTAACCTGTATACGAATCCAATTGACTAAAACCGTTCCCGTTGAAACGCAATACTGAATTCGCCACACCCTCGTAGACAAGTATGTTTGGTCCCTTCGCTGCGTGCAACGTGAATTATTTTTCTGGAGTCGTATCAAGCAATTTCGTTTTCACTCATGGAAACCCATTGTTCTACTCGGGACATACATGTTAATGAGGTAACTTAATCATCTGTGTTCTACGACCAACTACGTGACAGAATTGAGAGAAGTCATACAAACAGGTTATTTACTCTGTATTCGGTTGAAATCAACTAAAACCTTTCCCATAGGAAATCGTAGTGTAATTCGCTGTAACCTCATATACAAGTAGATTTTGTCCCTTCGTTTCGTGTAATGTGAAATGCAATTAAATCAGGGAATTCCCTTTTAGCAATTTGAAACGCATTATCCAATTGGCCACAGCCTCATAGACAAATATCTTAAGTCCGTTCAATGTTAATTCATATCGTATCATCCATTTCTCTTTTCACTCTTCAAGTCATTGTATAATTCGCCGCAGCCTCATAGACAAGTATCTTAAGTCCCTTCGCTGCGTTCAATGTCAATTCATATCGTATCATCCATTTCTCTTTTCACTCTTGGAAAGTCGTTGTATAATTCGCCGCAGCCTCATAGACAAGTATCTTTAGTCCCTTCGCTGCTTACAATGCATGAATTCAATTCTACAATGTTCAAATACTGTAAGGACTATTTACAACAATCATGCCGTTGTAAATCCACACAACGTGAATCCGGAATTCTATGAGTTACTTTATTTACTCACTCTCGGACGAGAAACCCCGATTTGCACAGAACTGTTGCTTAGAAATCAGACCTAATAAGGTAACTTATACCGTTCTACGAATGTAATCCACCGATTGGTCTGACGGCAGAATGAATACTGAACAACTTGTCTGATTTCGTATTTTCCAGAGAAAAACCGAATGTCCTCTGTACACATAACTTCGTCCGCTCTATTCGGGAGCATGTGTTAATGAGTTAACTTAATCGTCTGTGTTCTACAACCAACTACTCTGCGGATTTGAAAAAAGGTTTTGTTTGGATTACGTCATACGAACAGGTTATTATTTTGGTATTGAATTGAATGAGGACTAAAACCGTTCCCGTCGGAAACCATAGTGTAATTCGCCGCAGCCTCATAGACAAGTGGATTTTACCCTCTCCTTTCGTGTAATGTCAAATGCAATTATATAGATTAATTTCCTCTACTGCATTTGAAACTCATTGTTTAATTCATTTCATCCTAGTCAAGAAGTATCTTTTGTCCGTTCTCTGCTTGCAATGTAACTCTTTATATGCAATAAAACTAAGGAATTTCCTTTTAACTCTTAGAGATCCATTGATAAATGCACCACAGCCTCATAGACAAATATCTTAAGTCCCTTCGCTGCGTTCAATGTTAATTCATATCGTATCAGCCATTTCTCTTTTTATTCTTGGAAAATCATTGTATAATTCGCTGCAGCCTCATAGACAAGTATCTTTAGTCCCTTCACTGCTTACAATGCATGAATTCAATTCAACAATGTTCAAATACTGTAAAGACTTTTTACAACAATCATGCCGTTGTAAATCCACACAACGTGAATCCGGAATTCTATGAGTTACTTTATTTATTAACTCTCGTACGAGAAAACCCCGATTTGCACAGAACTGTTGCTTAGAAATCAGACCTAATAAGGTAACTTATACCGTTCTACGAATGTAATCCACCGATTAGTTTGGCGACACGACAGTATGAGTTCTGAAGAGCTCGTGCGATTCTGTATTTTCCGGAGAAAACCGAATGGCCTTTGTACCCATATCCTTACCCGCACTTCTTGGGATACACATGTTAATGAGTTAGATTAATCGTATGTGTTCTACAGCCATCTGCTTTGTGGAATTTAGAAAAGTAATTGTGTGGATTACGTCATACGAACATTTATGTATTCAATTAGCAATCAATATCCAAATAAATCTATCGCATGGATCTTAGTTTAATTTCATTCAGAGAGGATTATTTTCTATTAAGATAAACTAATTTAATTCTGCAGTACTCAAATACTATAAAGAGTGTCTAAAACAATCATCTTGTGGTAACACTTCTGTGCAACAAGAATCCGGAATCCTTCAGATACCATGTTTACTAAGCACTCTCACGAAAAACCCGAGCTACACATACCCATTCCATTGTAAACAATCCTTATAAGGAAACTTTACTACCTCACTACAATGTGCTACAACAAACTTACTATTGGCAATATAAATGCAATAGGGTTCGTTCGTTTCCGCGTTCTCCGGAGAAAACCGAACGAACTTTGTACACAGAACTTCACCCGCTTTACTCAGGAAAAACATGCTAAAGAGGGAACTAATCGTGTGTGTTCTACCACCACCTATATGGTGTAATTCAAATAATAACTGTGTGGAATACGTATAACGAAACATACGAACAGGTAATGAACGTTGTTTATTTACACGTGCATGTAACCAAACATCATTGTTTTCATAGGTGCAGGCGAAATGCAATGAATAGAAGAGACCAATTTTAATCTACCGGATTCTTTCTGATATACCGATCCTTAGCAATAACAGTTGACCAAGCATTGGGATTAAATAACTTTGTATGAATCACGAAATAAAGAAATTCGCTTAAGACCTTATTAATGTAAGCCTCTGAACCCATTACCTAAGAACGGAGTTAACTCTATACTCGAATCGACTGAATTGAATTTCTGTCTCTTTAAATGCGATCTTATCGAACATTTCCTTTCTCTCTTGGAAAACCATTACAATGTTTTTTTCAGTTTATACAATTTTATTCCAAGTACAAGGTTACATAGCTTGACATTCATTTACATGTATTCATATTGATATACAATATCTTTTAGTATTAAGCCTATACACACATCCACTGACATATATCATTCATAATGCTTAAAGTATACACAATGACATACGTTCATACAAAGGAGGAAGAAACACACATACAACACAAAAGCGTATAGACAATGTGAATATGCATTTATTTTCTTACGCTCGTAATGTTAATCTAAATGTTAAACTACCATTAGATGGCATCGAGTTCGTTATTTGAATAACGAACTCGGTGCCAAATTCTGGTTGCCAATAATGGTATATATTTCTTTATAGTCATTCAACTATTCGCCAATCATACATGCACCACAAATATCTTTACGTTTGGAAATTATTTATACAGATATGAAATTATACAGACTGACAAAAATATTTACATAGATATAGAAGAAAGGAAAAGAGTAATAAAAGAGAGGAATAGCATGCTTTATACAACCAAGTTTGAACACCCCAATCATGAATGAGTCTATAGTAGATGTCTTACAATTGCCCAGTTAGCTGTTTCTATTGATGTTATATTTGTTGATTTATAAATATCCCAAGATAATCGTAAACTATTACTTAGACCGAGAACAGACGGTTGAACATTTTTTATTTTACATGTAAAGATATATCTTTTAACATTCAAGAATAAAATATCGAGCATTGCTTCTTTTTCCGAAAATCCTAAAAGCACATTTTCACTCTTTAAAAGAAAGTTTGGTATCTCTTCTTTTATTTTATTAGTAATATGCTCAAACAATGTTTTGATAATTGAACATTCAAAGAAAAGATGCAATAGTGTTTCTTCATTTGTTTGACAAAAAGTACATAAGTTGTTGTCTTTGATATTCATTTTGAAAAGTAAGGAGTTTGTCGGAAGAATTCTGTGTAAGATTCTTGTTTGCAACCATTGTATATATGTATCTTTTGTAATCTTAAAAACTGAATTATACTTCATTTTCCAGTTAATATCTAAATCATTGTATTCCGCAATCCATTTAATTTGACTGGACGGTAATTCTTGATTTCTAACTAAAGCATTATATATAACCTTATTAGAATCTGATCTTGTTAAAATTGGATAGAAATAACAGTTTATTGAAGGATTGTGATTTCTTAGGAGCATGCTGTAATCTTTGGTAACATTTGTACTCGACAAAAATGAACCTACTGCACTTTGCAGACTGTAGTAATGTAGAAATAATATGCGTTTTCCAGGGTACATATTCACAGTTTCTAAACTTTTAAAGTTTCCATTTGTACAAAGAATATCTTTGATGAATCTGAAACCAGCGTTATAAAAATCTTGAAAAAATACATATTTCATGTTTATAAGAATGTTCTCATTGTAGAAAAGAGGCATATTTAGAAGTTTACTCCAATCGTTTATGTCTGCTTTTTCAATATACTTTACATATGAATCTAACACATCCGACCAGAATTGGTTTTTGATGCTCTTAGCAAGTTGTGCACTATATATTTTCCCAAAGTTTAATACTTTTTCAATATTGAAAATACTTTTTGATAATTTGTAGCAGGCATGATCACTGTATAGAATAATATTTTTAATCCATTTCAGTTTCATACTGACAATGTAGCTATTTATATCAGGAATATTTAAACCCCCTTCAGCATGGCTTTTTATGTAAATACTCTTTTTTATTTTAGGTCTACCGTCCCATATGAAATTCGTTAACAAGTCATTTAATTCTTTAATAAATTCTTTTTTGGGATTTGGAATGCCTATCAAAAGATTAGTTAATACTGGCAGTAATAAGGATTTCACTACGATTATTCTTCCTATTGGTGTTAACTTTCGCCTTTTCCAAAATGTAATACAATTTTTAATACTTATCAATTTACTATTATAATTCAAATCACACATTTTATTAAGGTCTACATCAAACAGTATTCCTAATAATTTGAATTGTGTATCTCCCCAAGACAGTTTCCATTTTGTTTTTATTGAGCGCGTGCTGTATTTAAGAGTACCTATCCAAATTACCTTTGTCTTGTCAAAATTAACCTTTAATCCAGATATTTCTGTAAAAGTATTAAGAGTATCTAATACAGCATTTAATGATTCGTCTGATCCATCTAGTAACAATGATGTATCGTCCGCAAATTGGGATATAACATATTCTTCTCCGTCTATTTTTATACCTTTAATGGATTTGCAATTTTTTATTTTTATACTTAATATTTCTGAACAGAGGATAAATAAGTAGGCTGAAATTGGGTCACCTTGTCTGCAACCTCGCTTCACTTTAAAAAAGTCAGATATAAAACCATTTAGTTGAACACATACTTCCGTATTATTCAAAAATAATCTGATCCATTTCATAAAACTTTCTCCAAAATTAAAAAAAGCAAGTGTTTTTTCGATAAAATTAAATGATAGGGAATCAAAGGCCTTCTCGAAGTCAATAAGCATTAGAAGTCCTGGCATATTATTGTCTTCACAATACTTCATAGTATCATAGACCAAGCGTGTATTTTCTCCTATATACCTTCCTTTTATAAAACCTGTTTGATCTTTTGACACTAAATAATTCAAAACATATTTCAATCTATTGGCTATTGTACCAGAGGCTAACTTGTATAAAACATTTAATAAAGTAATTGGTCTCCAATTTTTTAAAAATTGCTTCGGCTTATTATCCTTTGGAATGCATGTTATAGTTCCTAGTTTGATGTTTTTAGAAAAAGAATTTGACTCAAAAGCATAGTTTAAAGCTCTGACAACAAAATGTCCTATCTTAGACCAAAATACTTTATAAAAATTCGATGAAAGCCCATCACATCCTGGACTTGTATCATTTTTCATGTGTTTCAATGTATTAGTTATTTCTTCAAATGTTAGGGTCCCTTCTAGATATAAATTGTGTTCATCTGTTAATTTGTTTACTTCAATGTTAGTAAATTCTTCATCTAAATTGAAATTTGTATTTTTATGTTTTTCATCATAAAGATTTTCATAGTAGTTTTTAGTTTCATTTAAGATATCGGTTTGGTTATAAATAAAAATTCCATTGTCCTTCTCTATGAAAGGCATTGATTTATTTATGGCGTTTTGTTTCTCTAAGTTACAGAAGTATTGAGTATTTTTTTCCCCATTTTCTATCCAAATGGATCTTGATCTGACAAATGCGCCTTTTAACTTGTTGCTTCTTTGCTTAAAACATTTAATTCTTCTTGTAGTGATAAAAGTCTTTCTTTATTAATCTCATTCAGTGATGATTCTAATAATAAGATTTCTGAAATAAGTTTTTCTTCATGTTTGTTACTTTGTTTCAATTTATGGCTTGAGTATGAAATAGTCATTCCTCGTATTTCCATTAACAATGTTTCTAAAAAAAGTTGGTCATCAATAACGAATTGCATTTTAGACTTATCCATGTCAAGAATAACTTCGGTATTATACACCGGTATGCAGTATTGTAATATTATTTCATTTATTTTTTCATTAATGCAATTTACATAATCGATATCTCCAAGAAGAGAATTATTAAATTTCCAAAACCCTTTTCCGTGTTGAATATCGGAAAATTGTAAATCTAATATAATAATCGAGTGGTCTGATTTATAACTTATATTAATGTCACAATTTCTTAAATATTGTTTAAGGTTGTTTGTTATTAAAAAGAAATCTAGTCTTCCTTGTTGGATGGGTGACAATCTTTTCCATGTGTACTTTCTTGTATCTCCATGAATTTCTCGAAAAGGGTCTATAAGGTCTCTATTTGAAATTTTAGAAATAAGGAGTTCTCTTGCATTCTTATTATGGCTTAAGCTTTTGTAATTGTTATAATCTACTATAGGATTAAGTACTAGATTAAAATCTCCGCATATGATAAAACGTTCATTAGACAAAGTGTCTATGGCATTAAACATCTCAATGAAAAAGTTTGGACTATCATCATTAGGTGCATATAAATTAACCAGAAGAAAACTAGTATCGCAGAACATCATATCTAGAATAATAAATCTCCCATTTGTGTCACTGACAGAACTATTTACTTTAATATCAACTTTCTTATTTATCAAGATTGAGACCCCCTTTGCATTAGCTTGACCATTGCTAAAGTAACATTTCCCATCCCATTCAGAGTAAATTGTTTTTTCCATATTTTCAACAAAGTGTGTTTCTTGTAAGCATACTATATCTGCATTTTTTTTCTTTTAACAATGTGAACAGGTCAATTCTTTTTTTATTTTTATTTAAACCTCGGCAATTGTAAGACACTATCTTTAGATTATCCACCATCAGTTATAAACGAGTTTAAAACCAAAACATAAATCTATCATAGACATTCTTATAACATCCACAAGAGCAGGTTGTCCAAAGCTTAAGTCTTGATAAAGCATGCTAGAGTATAAAGTTGCGAAATAAATAAAGTGGGGAAAAATCAGCATGGGAATGCGTATAAAGAGCAGTAATACCGGATAAACAAAGTGTACATAAAAACAGAATCTGAATCTAGCTTATTGTGGGAAAAGAGCAAATTAGTTGACAATGTTCAACATTCTTTGTCAACTTAAGAGATCACATGAAATACCTTGGTAAATTGATAACTTTAACAGGTGTCTACTTAATGTATTTATAAGAATGAGTATTTCTCTTTAAAAGTGATAGTGAACCCATTTTCCACGTTAGATTTCTTCGACTAGCCCATACCAACATAATCAGCAGATGCCAAATTTAATCTTTACAAATATTTTGATTTCTGATTGCATTTGATCGGAGACACTTTGATTGAGGAAGAAGTTGTTCGAACTGAGCAGCCTCCTATTCAGTCAACACGTTATATGTGCTTAAATCAATTTGGTATATGTGCATCATGGATTAACTAAAATCAGTGGATCATGTTATATCACTATTATGCTACAGACCACAAAGAAGTATAATATCAGTGAGAAATCAAAAGGCTTTGTGATTACCATAGGTAAAAAACAAATAATGCTTTAAACCAACACATGATGATGTTCCAATACCAGCGTTAACATGCATTAAAAAAACCAATATGACAAAATGAGACGTCTCTCACTGCGAGCAATATTCCAGCCCGTCACAACTAATTAAATAAATCATCATATGCTTCTCATCATTTACCATAATATCTAATACTTGCATTTACACTTAGACAAAAGAATATTACTATTATGTGATATAGGGGCATCAATTATTAAAACAATGTGACAAAAAGAGACATCAATAAAAAAAAAAACAAAAAAACAATATGACAAAATGAGACGTCTCTCACTGCGAGGAATATTCCCGTCCGTCACAACTAATTAAATAAATCATCTTATGTTTCTGATCATTTAACATAATGTTTAATATTTGCATTTACACTCTGACAAAAGAGTATAACTATTATGTGATAAAGGGACGTTAATCAAAACAATATGACAAAATGAGACGTCTCTCACTGCGAGCAATATTCCCGTCCGTCACAACTAATTAAATAAATCATCTTATGCTTCTCATCATTTAACATAATATCTAATATTTGCATTTACACTTTGACAAAAGAGTATAACTATTATGTGATAAAGGGACGTTAATCAAAAACAATATGACAAAATGAGACGTCTCTCGAGCAATATTCCCGTCCGTCACAACTAATTAAATAAATCATCTTATGCTTCTCATCATTTACCATAATTTCTTATATTTGCATTAACACTTAGACAAAAGAATATTACTATTATGTGATATAGGGGCATCAATTATTAAAACAATGTGACAAAAAGAGACATCAATAAAAAAAAACAATATGACAAAATGAGACGTCTCTCACTGCGAGCAATATTCCCGTTATTTGCATTTACACTTTGACAAAAGAGTATAACTATTATGTGATAAAGAAACGTTAATCAAAAACAATATGACAAAATGAGACTTCTCTCACTGCGAGCAATATTCCTGTCCGTCACAACTAATTAAATAAATCATCTTATGTTTCTGATCATTTAACATAATGTCTAATATTTGCATTTACACTTTGACAAAAGAGTATAACTATTATGTGATAAAGGGACGTTAATCAAAACAATATGACAAAATGAGATGTCTCTCACGGCGAGCAATATTCCCGTCCGTCATAACTAATTAAATAATTCATCTTATGTTTCTGATCATTTAACATAATGTCTAATATTTGCATTTACACTCCGACAAAAGAGTATAACTATTATGTGATAAAGGGACGTTAATCAAAACTATATGACAAAATGAGATGTCTCTCACGGCGTGCAATATTCCCGTCCGTCATAACTAATTAAATAAATCATCTTATGTTTCTGATCATTTAACATAATGTTTAATATTTGCATTTACACTTCGACAAAAGAGTATAACTATTATGTGATAAAGGGACGTTAATCAAAAACAATATGACAAAATGAGACTTCTCTCACTGCGAGCAATATTCCCGTCCGTCATAACTAATTAAATAAATCATCTTATGCTTCTCATCATTTACCATAATATCTTATATTTGCATTTACACTTTGACAAAAGAATATTACTATTATGTGATAAAGGAGCATCAATTATTAAAACAATGTGACAAAAAGAGACATCAATAAAAAAAACAATATGACAAAATGAGACGTCTCTCACTGCGAGCAATATTCCCGTTATTTGCATTTACACTTTGACAAAAGAGTATAACTATTATGTGATAAAGAGACGTTAATCAAAAACAATATGACAAAATGAGACTTCTCTCACTGCGAGCAATATTCCCGTCCGTCATAACTAATTAAATAAATCATCTTATGTTTCTGATCATTTAACATAATATCTAATACTTGCATTTACACTCTGACAAAAGAGTATAACTATTATGTGATAAAGGGACGTTAATCAAAAACAATATGACAAAATGAGATGTCTCTCACGGCGTGCAATATTCCCGTCCGTCACAACTAATTTAATAAATCATCTTATGTTTCTGATCATTTAACATAATGTCTAATATTTGCATTTACACTTTGACAAAAGAGTATAACTAATATGTGATAAAGGGACGTTAATCAAAACAATATGAAAAAGTGAGATGTCTCTCACGGCGAGCAATATACAACTAATTTAATTAATCATCTTATGTTTCTGATCATTTAACAGACAAAAGAGTATAACTATTATGTGATAAAGGGACGTTAATCAAAACAATATGACAAAATGAGATGTCTCTCACGGCGAGCAATAATCCCGTCTGTCACAACTAATTTAATTAATCATCTTATGTTTCTGATCATTTAACATAATGTCTAATATTTGCATTTACACTCCGACAAAAGAGTATAACTATTATGTGATAAAGGGACGTTAATCAAAAACAATATGACAAAATGAGACTTCTCTCACTGCGAGCAATATTCCCGTCCGTCATAACTAATTAAATAAATCATCTTATGTTTCTGATCATTTAACATAATGTCTAATATTTGCATTTACACTTCGACAAAAGAGTATAACTATTATGTGATAAAGGGACGTTAATCAAAAACAATATGACAAAATGAGACTTCTCTCACTGCGAGCAATATTCCCGTCCGTCACAACTAATTTAATAAATCATCTTATGTTTCTGATCATTTAACATAATGTCTAATATTTGCATTTACACTCCGACAAAAGAGTATAACTATTATGTGATAAAGGGACGTTAATCAAAACAATATGACAAAATGAGACGTCTCTCACTGCGAGCAATATTCCCGTCCGTCACAACTAATTTAATAAATCATCTTATGTTTCTGATCATTTAACATAATGTCTAATATTTGCATTTACACTCCGACAAAAGAGTATAACTATTATGTGATAAAGGGACGTTAATCAAAAACAATATGACAAAATGAGACTTCTCTCACTGCGAGCAATATTCCCGTCCGTCATAACTAATTAAATAAATCATCTTATGTTTCTGATCATTTAACATAATGTCTAATATTTGCATTTACACTTTGACAAAAGAGTATAACTATTATGTGATAAAGGGACGTTAATCAAAACAATATGAAAAAGTGAGATGTCTCTCACGGCGAGCAATATTCCCGTCCGTCACAACTAATTTAATAAATCATCTTATGTTTCTGATCATTTAACATAATGTCTAATATTTGCATTTACACTCCGACAAAAGAGTATAACTATTATGTGATAAAGGGACGTTAATCAAAACAATATGACAAAATGAGATGTCTCTCACGGCGAGCAATATTCCCGTTCGTCATAACTAATTAAATAAATCATCTTATGTTTCTGATCATTTAACATAATGTCTAATATTTGCATTTACACTTTGACAAAAGAGTATAGCTATTATGTGATAAAGGGACGTTAATCAAAACAATATGACAAAATGAGACGTCTCTCACGGCGAGCAATATTCTCGTCCGTCATAACTAATTAAATAAATCATCTTATGTTTCTGATCATTTAACATGATATCTAATATTTGCATTTACACTTTGACAAAAGAGTATAACTAATATGTGATAAAGGGACGTTAATCAAAACAATATGACAAAATGAGACTTCTCTCACTGCGAGCAATATTCCCGTCCGTCATAACTAATTAAATAAATCATCGTATGTTTCTGATCATTTAACATAATATCTAATATTTGCATTTACACTTTGACAAAAGAGTATAACTAATATGTGATAAAGGGACGTTAATCAAAACAATGTGACAAAATGAGATGTCTCTCACGGCGAGCAATATTCCTGTCCGTCACAACTAATTAAATAAATCATCTTATGTTTCTGATCATTTAACATAATGTCTAATACTTGCATTTACACTCCGACAAAAGAGTATAACTATTATGTGATAAAGGGACACATTGATCTGTCTGTCACAAACATAATAATATTCTTCCTTTCTATGTTATAATCACGTAATAATAAGCAGTTAGCACAAGGTATATTACTTGTATAAACAAAAGAGATAGTTATTATGTGATGAAGGGACATATTTGGCAGTCTTTCACAGATAAAACAATACTTTTTCTTTACATTGGATATAATGCAACATATTGCATACTAATTAGAATAATTGTATGTTACAGAGACCATAACAAACTTAGTCTGATACCAATTGAGATCAATAGAAACATTGTCACCAGAGTGAACTTTGCTCACTGTAAGCAAATTCCAATATTTGTTTAAACAGCAAGTGTTTGAAATGAATAGTAGTAACAATGTGACAAAGGAAGATATTCATGTTGAACTAAAAAGGATAAACATGTCTGTTACCTCAAAATCAATAGAGACAATATGAGAAAAGGAGACGAATCACACTGTAGGAAGTCTCACTACCCGTCACAATCAAATGAATGGCGCGTCCAAGGTCTGTTTATCTAAATTAAATGATTTATACTCAATTCAAATTTCAAACATTGCAACTAGTGTGACAAAATGTGGGAATGCCTTATTGTATAACAGCTTCTGCAACGTGTGTTTGTGTCGGTCAAGTTGGGATGATTTCATGGTCAGAGTAAACGTTATGAAAAACTAATCTATTGGAATGTCAAAGGCAAAAAGGATAGTTTGTGTTTATATCAGCAGGAGTCATGGCGACACTATTGTGGAATTATTTGGCACCACTTTTGGCTGCACGCACTTTGTCTCTGTGGTCAATAATCACCTGGGAGATACAGTCAAAGATATCAAACTTGATTCTCTCGTTCTCAGTTGTGAGTCCGTAAACGGAACCGTTGAAGAACCACGCACTGTTTATTTGTTCATGAGCAAAAAGCCTGTTTATAAGGCCACTATTAAGCCGGGTTACGTCGTCTGCCAACCTGTATCCGGATCCACTAACTTCTTTCCGCTTTCGCATTATCCTGGACTTTACAGAGTTGTTTGTGGTCTTGATAATCACTGGTTTTGGGTCGTTACTTCGTCCTGGTAATCGATGTATCGCTAGGATTTCAGATTTTCGAAGGTCTGTTCTGGCGTTCGTCAAAATAGAACAAACTTTTTTGACTAGTCCCTCTTCGGTTTCATCGCTGTCGTTAGGAATGTTTCTTAACTTGATATTATTCTTTCTCGAATACTGTTCATTATAATTTGCCATCTGAATAGCTTGGTTGATTTTCGAGGAATGTTCGTTTACCGTACTCAATGTTTCGGAGGTTGACTTGGTAATGCTTTCCGACTGTTGTTTGAGTCTTTCAGATAGCACATTGTTCTCGTGAGACAGGAAGTCAATCTGTTCTTGAAGAGGCGATAACATTTCCTTCATTTGAATCGTAATGTCGGTTCTCAACTTATTCTCAAGGGTTTGAAGGACACTACTTACTGTTTTCGACACAAGTTTTTCTATGTCCGCTTTTTTCAAGATGTCAGCCAGTTGTACCCTTATGCATTTTAGCTCAGACATTATTAATTCAGAGCTTACAGATTCACTAACACTGGTTTCGCCTACCTCAATGCAAAGGGATGAATCGTCTGTCGTCATGTCCTTGGTTGATTTCTTCTGTTTCGTGCCAGTTCCTCTTGGGGTGTCGGTTGTCTTTTGGATGGTTGAGGTTACTTTCCCTTTACCCGGCATGTTTAGGTTTTATTGTTGTACACGTTACACGAGTATATTTGGAATACACGTAACTGGACGAAAATATCCACGACTTATCAACGACCTATCGAGTTAAGGGATATTATGGTATTATGGGATACCTGTAGCACGAGGATCCCGATTTTTCGAGAGTTAACACAACTCAATACACTCTATTTTTAGAACAATCACAAAGGAAAACTCATAAATATCTCCTTTTCTCACAATACTGATAATTATTCCATTAAATATTATTAAAAACCATATCTTGGTACATTCCTTCACGTTTTTTATGTAAAATTCGTCATTATTCCATCACTTAAATCCGGTATAATTAAGCTTTTACGTTAGAGCATTGTTTTCGTGTCTTGCTCGAGCTAGACGGAAGACCATTACAATGTTTATTCATTTTCATTATTCCTACAATATATGCAATCACAATAAACAAGTTTCCTTTCGCTCTTGGAACCCCGTTGTGTAATTCCTCATCCTCATGGATCTGTGTCAATGGTCCCTTTGATGCTTATAATGTACGTTCTACAAAACAAGCATTATGCATGTTCCCTCTCGGGCTAAATACAACTATCGATCTGATGTATATGATATCAGACAAGATTAAAGCCTATTTCGATATAGCATTCTTAATATACAGTTTATTCTAAATGTTTTCAATAATGTCCAGAATCTCAGGATTTGTGTACCTAATTCCTTCTTGAATGATAAATATTCTGTTGAAGTCGACCTTTAAGCTTAGTATTTAATTCTGTATCTATTACTATACCATCCTGATTTTCGTAATTTGATAATTCATAGAACTACTTATCAGTGAATGTTCTTTCTTCCTCTACCTGCTGCACCCCCCGCCAAATACCATGACTGTCCCGACCGTCGTCTGTACACTCACTCCTGAAGTGGTCCTTGTAGCCACGAATCAGACGACGCCTTCTCTGTAGCTCTAACTATGTTTGGGATGGGAAGTGGATTACGCTGTCGGTTGAAACCTTTCGCCACTACCGCCATGTTCTGGACTGCTGTGTCTCGGCAGGCCATGAAAGCAGAATGAACATAACGTGAATAATGGTTTAATCATTGGGAATCGCTTGGAGACCTCTTTTTACTGTGTTTCTTAATGACTCTTGCTTCTGCTTGTTTAGCACGCTAATTATTTTCACTATCAGAACTTACTCTTGTGTTTTTTGTATTCTGACTCAGTGCCCCAGCTTACAGGGGATGTTTCTGTTAGTAGTACTAAGTTATTTGTCCTTTCCATCTTTTAAATCAAACTCTCTTAAAGAGCACCAATTTCTGTATGCGGCATAAGTTTATATTTAGCCGCAATTACTAGACCGTCTTGAATTTACATGTTGAACTCATACTGAAATGTATTTGGTTCATGTTTCAATTGAACAAGTGCGTTCTCTTTCTCTGCTTGAATAATGTAGACTGCTTGAAGTCTTTCAGTTGAGAATCAAGATAAATTCTGAATAATGAGAACGCCCCTATTAACAAATCCCCGGGGGACTTACTTGACTCCTCAAGTGTAGGCTTACTACCCAGTTCGTCCATGTTGACGTGGCAACTCTAGTTTCTTTATCATCTGTACTATAGCCCTCTCTGAACGTCGATGACCAATAAACCCGCGCTAGCGGTATATATATGACCATACATTCCGGAAACACCCGAACGTATCCGTAATGAAAACGGATATTTCCGTAACACAACCGAGTAAACGAACCTCACATAAATATATTTATGTATTGTTCACCATCATTCACCGTCTGTTGCCCTCTATGCATGAATAACTATGACGCGGTATATTCAATATTCGACAGTCTTCCGAACACAGTCGATGACTAATAGAGCCATACGCATTGCATATCAACAGGTAAGCTTAGAAACTTTTATCAAATAAAGCACGTGTGGAACCACGTGGTCGAACACTACGGACGGCCCCTAGGATATTTTTTTGATACTCAGCATAGCGGGTAATTCATTCTTATCAGGCAGGTCAACAGACGGTGAATGTTGGTGAACCATACGTATACATAGATAATTTTCAAGGCACATAAAAGGAGATTAATGCTATATAAAGCTTTATTAATTGGTAAACTTTTTGTCAGATTCAAATAGTTATCACCAAAAAAATAAGACCATAAGGACAACTTAAACGTGAAAGCCAACAAGAATTAATCCAGATTAACCAGTTTGATTGTGTAATTCTTCACCCCTGACCTTGACAGTTGATACACAAATGTTTGAACCGACCAATCAGAATTCGTTATTTTGAATATGTAAACAAACAGGTTTTTGATAAACATGATTGAATTGGAGACTACTATATTTCAAGCACAAAATAACTTATGTTAAAGGAGTCCATTTAATAGGGTCTCAATGCATTCGTAAATTTATTGTCATGACTTTTATGAAAATAATAAAAGAACTTCATATATTTTTTTAGTAATTTATTTCTACTTATCTCCTTTTATGTGCCTTTAAAGTGTCTCTACGTCTATAAATTTGCTTGTAAGTTTATACGGCAGTATGTATGTGCATATGTGTATGTTTTAGAGTGAGTGTGTTTAAATATGAATGTGGGTGTTCAAATGCAAGCTGTACGCGTGTCAAGTATCTTGTTAATTTCAGCGTCTGATATGACCACAGCTGAGTTCGTCAACTGTATTGTAGCAAACGGATGTAACAACAAGTATCGAATCGACACGTGTGCTATATGTGACCTTGATCCTGCCCAGTATAGCCTTGGCTCACAGTACAAGGACTGTACCGGAACATGCTATACGAAAGGTGAAGGTCACTTGTTTCTAGGATTGTCGTAATGCATCTACATCAACGAACGTTCAGGAAAACAACTTTATACCATAAACCATTGAATAAAATGTCCATGTTCTTTTCTTTCTTAGACGATTTTTTTTCTAAAAGGTTGGGTTATAGATATGCATTTGATAGTAACAACCATGTAGAAAACTAATAGAGCCCTGACACTAGAGTCAGGTCCATAGCGACGTATAGATTCTTCTAGATAGTTTTTATCAAACTGTCAATTTAAATTCAACATCGAGAGACCAAATTTTACTAGAGCTTACCTGTAGCTTTATACCGTAGTATTCTTTTCGCTTATCCTCATTTAAAGAGGATGTTGTGCTATTTAATTTGTTTTTAGTTAGAACCAAATACTCGTCTACTGCTTAAGGTTGCTTTGCTTGCTTGTTGTTTTTGTTTTGCCTACAATCGAATCATTGAACGAGAAGCATGTTGACGATTTAAAATGTAGAAACATAAGATTTGAAGCAATATATTAAAATCAGATAAATCCTATTTATGGGCCATTTAAAGACAGCGATTAAAGTACGCGAGACGACACAGAAATGATCTTTTTTCTTAATTTGCGATTTTAAGCTACTGGTATGCAAGCCGAAAAATATGCTTTTCCGGATTGCCATGATGTGAAACACCTAAGAAGGACGGATGCTGACTCTCATAGGTCATTTGTCAACCTCATACAGGTGAAATATAAACCAAGTTTGTAGTTAGCTTTAGATCCAATGATATAATCCATTGTTGATAAGTAGTTGTCCAAACTTTCCACTTCTATTGATGCAATTTGTCATGTCTTCTCTATAATCACCTCCCTCTGATATGGTTTATACTTGATAATCCATTCCGTTGTACATGGTTATAGAGACACGTGCAGACATGACGGTTGTGGACAAGTGCGGAGTTTGTGGAGGAGATACCACCACGTGTAATCCTGTTGTCGTGGAAACGGATGTCAAACTTGTGTCTAGCGAATCGACAACTGTGAGTTGTGTCCAATCAATACATGTACAATTCTTTTCAAGTGCAACAATACATACTCTAATGATATACCGTTTGCTTTGGTTTAAATAGTCACATGATCGAACTGTTTTGGAATTTGCTTACTTTTTTACGTTGTCGAATACGTTGTAAAATTACTCAGTGTGATTTTAAGTATGTTTTAATTTGAGAAAAGACAACTAGTTCAAAGTTCAAAAGTTTATTGCTGTAGATAAAGGCCACTGGCCCATAATACATCATACAATGAATACAAATATATAAACAAATAGTTTATAATAGTAATATACTAATGTATACACAAATAGCAGACATGTATAAAACAGCATGTGTTTAGGGGAATACAGCTCGGAGGTTTGAAGGCTTACTCAACAGAAGGAAACAAAGACCTTGATGGTTTCTTTTGCGATCGGAAGATATGTTAAACGTTCGAAACAGATAACAAACTGATATATAGAAAAAAACATGAATGAATCTCAGATCAAATTTGAGTTTCAAAATGACTAGGACAAGCATGTTTTCTACCCTCATAACTACGGACCTGGTGTGTGTATATTTCCAGCCGTTGCAAAACTTAAGTTATCAAACCACAGATCCATCTTCCTATTCAAAACAAGTTCATGGTTGCTGTAACGTCAAGTATTTTAACCCAAGTTAGAGCCCACATAACGTGTGTAAGGGAGAGAAAATGGAGAAAACTGCTACCCGTCTTGAGTCTCTCTATAGAAGAAATGTTGTTAATGGCACACATACATGTATCAAACAGACGGAGGCTGAAATAAAAAAGAGGCTGCGTATAAACTTATAAAGAAAACCGAATACATGTCTGATTTACATTGGTTGTATGTGATATCTTTTGTCAATATTTAGGAAAAGATCCATGTGTGGACTTGATGTAAAAAATGTCTTGTATTTCATCATAAGCTTGAAGTTTACCTGACCTTCCTACCACTATACCAATACATTTTAAACTAACACATGTATCATCGACCATCACTGTAACTAATAAATTCATCCCTTACCCTACACTGACCATGTACTATAACAGGAGCTGTGGTTGAGTGGACAAGGGTTCCTGACCCCGGACCTGCAGATTGTTATCTGGGTGCGGCGACAGAAGCAGGTCGTACAGCAAGCTAGCATATCTCAGGTACACAACGCCTCACGTATTGCCGTTACTGTTTCTCCTGGATTGACCACAGGTAAGCCACTTACTTGAATAAACTCGATACCGGTTTAATAAGCAAACCTTTCTGGCGTGCGTACACGAGTGATCTATTCAAGGAGCTGACAATGAGTTATTCCCATGTGAGTTTGGTACAGCTTCCCGTCAACTATTGCTTGTTTTACCTACATATAAAACGTTAACATGAATTGAATGTCGCTTTAGCTATCACTTCAGCACATTGAAAACACTGTCTAATAAAGAAAAAGCTGTAAATCGGGAATAATATAGAAAAATAGGTGTCTGGACTTTCGAAAGAACTGTTGCTATCTCTTCAATTATGCAACGAAACTCGGATTTCTAGACGTACTAGAATCGCGTTCAGTATTGTGCCGACTTCGACACCCACTACATATAAATATGACCCAATTGTGAAAACTGTTGATGTCCCACATGTAATGTACTAAAAACAACGTCCCCATTTAGAAACTTGTTCTGTAATGTGAATGTATTCGTATGTCGAGACCCGTTGATGTTGTTTGTGTGACGTTACCGTTATAGACCCACTGGTATATTTTGTGTCATGGAACGAAAGTAACTTCCCTCATTCATGACCTACTGGTATATTTTGTGTCACGTAACGAAAATAACTTCCCTCATTCATGACTTACTGGTATATTTTGTGTCACGTAACGAAAGTAACTTCCCTCATTCATGACCTACTGGTATATTTTGTGTCACGTAACGAAAATAACTTCCCTCATTCATGACTTACTGGTATATTTTGTGTCACGTAACGAAAATAACTTCCCTCATTCATGACCTACTGGTATATTTTGTGTCACGTAACGAAAGTAACTTCCCTCATTCATGACCTACTGGTATATTTTGTGTCACGTAACGAAGGTTATTTCCCTAATGCATGACCTACTGGTATATTTTGTGTCACGTAACGAAAGTTACTTCCCTCATTCATGACCTAATGGTATATTTTTTGTCACGTAACGAAGGCTATTTCCCTAAATCATAACCTACTGGTATATTTTGTATAATTAAACGAAAGGAACTTCCCCAGTTCATAACCTACTGGTATAATTTGTATAATTAAACGAAAGTTTCTTCCCTAATTCATGAAATACTGGTATATTTTACATAATTAAACGACAGTAACTTCCCTAATACATGAACTACTGGTCTATTTTGTATAATTAAACGAAAGTAACTTCCCTAAATCATGAAATACTGGTATATTTTGTATAATTAAACGAAAGTTTCTTCCCTAATTCATGAAATACTGGTATATTTTACATAATTAAACGACAGTAACTTCCCTAATACATGAACTACTGGTCTATTTTGTATAATTAAACGAAAGTAACTTCCCTAAATCATGAAATACTGGTATATTTTGTATAATTAAACGAAAGTTTCTTCCCTAATTCATGAAATACTGGTATATTTTACATAATTAAACGACAGTAACTTCCCTAATACATGAACTACTGGTCTATTTTGTATAATTAAACGAAAGTAACTTCCCTAAATCATGAAATACTGGTATATTTTGTATAATTAAACGAAAGTTTCTTCCCTAATTCATGAAATACTGGTATATTTTACATAATTAAACGACAGTAACTTCCCTAATACATGAACTACTGGTCTATTTTGTATAATTAAACGAAAGTAACTTCCCTAAATCATGAAATACTGGTATATTTTGTATAATTAAACGAAAGTAACTTCCCTAATTCATAACCTACTGGTATATTTTGCATAATTAATTGAAAGTAACTTTTATAATTCATAACCTACTGGTATAATTTGTATAATTAAACGAAGGTAACTTCCCTAATTCATAACCTACTGGGTATAAATTTTGGTATACTTTGTATAATTAAACGAAAATAACTTCCCAAGTCATGACTTACTGGTATCTTTTGCATAATTAAACGAAAGTAACTTCCATAATTCATAACCTACTGGTATATTTTGCATAATCAAACGAAAGTAACTTCCATAATTCATAACCTACTGGTATAATTTGTATAATTAAAGGAAAGTTACTTCCATAATTCATAACCTACTGGTATATTTTGCATAATTAAACGAAAGTAACTTCCATAATTCATAACCTACTGGTATAATTTGTATGATTAAACGAAAGTAACTTCCATAAATCATAACCTACTGGTATATTTTGTATAATTAAACGAAAGTAACTTCCATAATACAAGTCCTACTGGTATATGTTTGTCATGTAACGAAAGTGACATCCCTAATTCATGACCTACTGGTTTATGGTGTATCATGTAACGAAAGTAACTTCCATAATTCATAACCTACTGGTATAGTTTGTATCAAAAACGAAAGTTACTTTTTCCCTAATTCATGACCTACTAGTATATTTTGTATAATTAAACGAAAGTTACTTCCCTAATTCATAACCTACTAGTATATTTTGTATAATTAAACGACAGTAACTTCCTTAATTCATGATCTACTGATTTATGTTGTATCATGTAACGAAAGTTTTTTATCGATGTTCTACTACAACGTTTGTCTCATTCATATTAGGTATCTACTCCATTGGTGGCCGTGTCGGTAAGAATGGATTGGAACATGAGGACCACAGGTCTGTCTCGATCTACGCTTATAAACCTTCAGGTACGCTCCAATCCTCTCATTCCACTCCACGAGCAGTGTCTCTTGATACATACACAAACTTCTGTTTTGATTCGAGAACTAGTAGCACTTATCAATACATCCAACACGGTCTAAAAGCTAGAAATTTACAAACGCCGACATACCTGTTGTTTTTTTAAAATGAAACAGAGACACAAAGGGTATTTCAATATCAGCCACAAGCGACCGTTCGAGTTCGTCTACTTCCGTCGTCTTACTTCCGTTTTCGCTGTTTTCCAGGTCGAATAACGACGTTTCCTTTTTCAATAAGTATAACATATCTTTGGTCAATCTCAAGCTAGCTCGCAAGTCGTGATATCTGTTGTGTAGTCAGATAATGTCAATCAGTGTAATTAGACACGCGTACTTGCTATGGGATGCATACGCTCGGTCAAGGTCATACATATAAAGCATGTTGTTCTCTGAGTGAATTCTTTCGCCGCGCTAAACCATTCTTAGACGTTAGCTGAAATGGTTGAAGGGAAGCTGAAGCTAAAAACGACTGAAGTAATGAAACAATTGTACTAAGATGCAGGTTAGGGCCTACCCTGTGTTATTTAATTCCAGATTTCGTGATACGCACGATCTCCCCTAGTGAGGTTGACCTTGTGGTTCCAGGGGTCATCACGACTGTAAGGATAACTATAGAGCTGGAAAACATGGTCTTTTGGTCGTTCATTGATTCGGGACGCATGTATTGTATTCTCTCGGGTAAGTTTTCTTCACTATATATGCTATAATTCCTAGGGTAATGTATTTGTATGTATGTATGTATGTATGTAAGTCTGTGTGTTTGTATATGTTAATGTGACTATGTATGTAAATGCAACCGATTTGAAAGCGATACCAAGGGAATGTTAAAAGAAGAAGAAAAAATATGGTTTTGAGGTACGTACTAACATTTGTGTTCTGGGAGTAATTAAAATGCGAAATTAACAATCAATATCACTAAACCACAGACCATTTTAATTATTTTTACTTCTAATTTGCTGAAAACCTGTGTTTTCTTTACACATCTATAGGATAGCCGGTTTATGAATAAACACAAGAATTCTTTCTTGGGCAACTAACTAGCGTCACCTAGCATCACTTGACAAGAGCAGTCAAATGTTTCAAAAGACCCATGTGACAATGATGTCTCAAATTATCCTCTTTTTCTATGTCTAGATAGTAGTTTATGAAAAACTAGTTTAAACGGTTTGCAATGTCTGCAACATCTAAAATGCTGTTTATGTTTACTGTTTGGTCATGAGCGTGGTCGGAAAGCTTTCGATAAGCTAATCTTATATAACTTTAGAAATACATGTCGTCATTTTATCGGTAGAAGACAATTTATCTTAAAAAGTTTAAATGCAAATTTGTCAGATAGTCGTTATAAGACTTAACACCATTTCACGGTTACATACCTCTTACAGACCTGTTATTATTCACCAGTGCGACATGGAGGAATATTCACGAAAAGAATATTTTAAGAAAAATCAGACATTTTACTTCGTAATAATGTCTTTATAAAGGAAATATACCGTACAACGCTTTATTCCAGTTAAAGCCTCATTCTCGGCAATGAAGACGGTGTGAAACATCGATCACGTCGTCTTCTTTAAATTTTCAATGGTTTCTTATACAAGTAGACATTTCATTAACCCTTTACCGAACGTTAAATTTTCGACTCTCCCAAATTAAAAGAGTTTGCAGACCACATTTCAAAATGTTATGAGTTTGAAAAATAATCATCTGATAGGGCAGAAAACATAGTGTGAAAAGGAGTAATTGCTCGGTAAGAGCAATTTCTCCTTTTCCCACAATGATTTCCAAAATCGTCTGAAACAAACTGATGAAATGTCGTTATTGTTAGGTAATGGGTTAAACAGGTCATATATGAAAAAAATATTCGCGATCATATAAAAACACTTACTCTACGGATAAGTTATCTCGGGGGGAGGTTGAAATGGTAGTTAAAATGAAAATATCGCCAATTTAAAGGCACATAAAAGGAGATGAATGCTATATCAAACTATATCATTTGATAAACTTTTGGTCAGTTTCAAATATTTATCACCAAAAGAAAACCACAACTTAAACATGAAAGCCACCAACAATAACCCAGATAAACCAGTTTAATAATTCCGATTGTGTGATTCTTCACCCCTGGCCTTGACAGTTGATACACAAATGTTTGAACCGACCAATCAGAATTCGTTATTTTGAATATGTAAACAAACAGGTTGTTGATAAACATGATTGAATTGGAGACAACTATATTTCAGGCACAAAATAACTTATGGTAAAGGAGTCTATTTAATAGGATCTCAAAGCATTCGTAAATTAATTCTCATGACTTTTATGATCATAATTAAAGAACTCCATATATTTTTTCAGTAATTTATTTGTACTTATCTCCTTTTATGTGCATTTAATCAGAAATAAACTATGCAGTAGGGGGAATTGAGTCTTAGCTTGCGTTTGCGACAATTTTTATGTTATAGTTTTTCATGTATGAATTACATTAAAGATGATAATCATTATATGAACCTTTGTGAGACATGCCAAAGTGTTACTTCGTTGTATGTTAATGTGTAAAGTTGGCACACGGCATTGTTCATGTGTGTCTTGTTAAAAATGTCTTTACGATTCCAATTTCTTCAGTTCTTTTGGTAGAATTTATAGAAAAAGTGATTTCGAATAAATCAAATGATTGGGAACAATCGCTTGCTTCTCCTGTCCCAACCTGCTTCTACTGACCTTCACCTGCTGCTCGTAAGGGAAATCGGCCATAAATCATTAATGAGATTTTACTGAATATTGGATTTGAGACAACAGTGGAGTGGAGAAACCTCGGTAGTATGATGGCCTATAAGCTACTCAATGTCTGGTTAGAAAACTAAACCATGCGAGAACTATTGTTTCTTGGATAACTGTGCAACGGGAGAAAGGCTCCTACGCTTACAAACAAAGGTCAGATATGCAAACAACATGGTCTACTGATGGTTTGAACAATTTCCCGAAACATATAAATAATATATAACATAAAATTGAATTGTGATTGAAATATGATAACACAAGTTACCGTGTTGTATTATCTACAGCATTTTCCTGCTTCTCTGAAATGTCCTGGGCTTCCCTCCCACTCTGTTTATTTTTGAGAAGCAGTTAGAGATTCGAGGCCGTGTAGGGTTATAGGTATCTTCGTTTTATTCATTTCCCATATCAGTGTTTCGTGATAATACGTTGATTTATGAGTCGATGTAAGTCGGTTTCATGCCATATAGTGAACTTGTGTTTATAACGTAATGTTATGGGAAGGTTTTGTAAACGGTAAGTTCTATCACTACTGTTGAGTTCCGCCATTTTTACACTATACAGATCAGGAAGATGGTCACACCATTAACACACTGATACAGTCATTAGCGTCCATAGCGACCACAGCGTTAGAAACTTTGCTGCAAGTTGATGTTGAACTCGAGATGCCTACAGTATCCAGACAACTCTGGGTATGTCCTTCGCTGAATGGACAACAGAGTCTAGCCTGTACACCTTTCAAATTCTACAGACAAGCACCCAGCATCGTGAACAAAGAAGCCGTGTTTTCGACTCATGGTAAATATAGATTACATTAACGCTCTCGTTGTCCTTTAGTTCTTTTTAATGAATACGTGTCAGTTTCGGAGGTCGAAATATATTCATAGAGTGACCGCTGGTGCCATCTTTTCACGAGTTATGAAATTAGAGGTAATATATGTAATGACAAAGATAACGAGATTTTACACCAGACATACATTTTCTATTCTAATCATAAATTTAACTTAAACTTCTTTATCCACAAACTATTCCGTTTCAATTTAGCATCCAAAACTCGCTGTGTTTAGCTCAAATGTCGATGCAAGATCAAGAACAAAAATTCTTAATTGATTTAAACTATAGCCTCCGGTTTTTTGTTCAACAAACACATGTATGTAGAATAACAAGAAGAAAATGTTTTAAACACTATACATAGGTTTATAGTGATCGTTCAGATATCATAGCAGTTACTTAGCATATTAGCTTTTTCCAATGTCTGGAAGTAAAAGTTTCTTTAGAGATACAATGTATCACCGAAACCCCGTAGCTAACAGTGCACCCAGTGGATATGGTGCTATCGGGTGACTTTCGGTTTAAATTGATAGACACAGGAGTAGGCGACCTCATTTGTTAACCAGGGATTGTACACGTGAGTAAACCAGAAAAGATTTGACTGACGTAAAGTTTTACTATACTTACATGTATACATGTACTTGCTACTATGAAGATCGTTAGATTTTCTTTCAAGCAGTTTTAGACCTTCCATGTTTTCAATATGGTCATAATAATGTGTTGCTAAAGTCATAAATATCATACAAAAGACTCAAACTTTGACGTTTGCAAGATGATGATTTAAAATCTAAATAAACCATAAATGTACAGGGAGTATGTTTTTTTCCTATACTATCATTCATTCTTCCCAGATGTTGTGCGCTACAGCGATTAAAGGCGAAAAAAAAACATTAACCCTGACTATTAAAGCCGGATATAAGTTGAATACGGCCTTATACTCAGTTGATATATCTAGTAATCAAATAGGAAGATGTCATATACAATAATAATCGGACCTGAACACACGTTTTATCCCCTCACTACTTTACAACAACCCCTATTTTGAACATATATATATACAATCGCAGTGGCCGACATGTGAGGGAAAACAATATCTCCATTTAGTATATAATTGATTGGTAAAGACTTTCGTCGAATTCACATAAGTGTGTGGATGCTAGATATACGTTTCGTCAGTTGATGCAGATTGATTTAGGTGTGAAGCCTCCACAAAGTCATGCACTATGGCGCATGAAACTTGAAAGTTTAGTGATGGAATAGGCTATATGTTCATACAATATATTCTAATTTTAGTAAAAACTAATGTTAATCCGGAGAAACCCGTAATACATCACGTCCCATGAAATCATGTTTATATCTACAGGAGATTCACTGGTCATTTCCTTCGACATACCAGTGGCGATCCCTTCATCAAAGGGCCATGTGTGTAGAGATATCTTTAGTAACGTATCGTCTTTAGGCGCCAATCCCACATGTAGGCTGAACCTAGCAAAGGATGTGCTTACTGTTGAACTCGGCGACAAACCAACACTTGTGCCAGGTAATGCATGATCTTGGTCTATAGTAGTTAACACATACATTCTGTCAGTTCATGAGTTTTGATGATACCGATACAGGACGTCGCCACACGCATACTAATCCTTGTACTTCCTCGTGCGTACTTGTGTACAACAGGCTTCATAAGATTAAATTTATTAGAAAAGAAATAGTGGTGTATGACCCACATGAGGTTTGCAAATATTTCCGATGGTGTACTCCCAAAATGCTGTGACATCATTAGTTATGTTCCCCATTTATACAGGTGACAGACTTGCTGTTCGTGCAGGTTCGTTGTGACATCATTAGGTGTGTTACCCATTGATACAGGTGACAGACTTGTTGTTAGGATGGGTTTGTTGTGACATCATTAGGTATGTTCCCCATTTATACAGGTGACAGACTTGCTGTCAGGGCGGGTTTGTTAAGACATCATTAGGTATGTTCCCCATTGATACAGGTGACAGACTTGCTGTTCGTACAGGTTCGTTGTGACATCATTAGGTGTGTTACCCATTGATACAGGTGACAGACTTGTTGTTAGGATGGGTTTGTTGTGACATCATTAGGTATGTTCCCCATTTATACAGGTGACAGACTTGCTGTCAGGGCGGGTTTGTTAAGACATCATTAGGTATGTTCCCCATTGATACAGGTGACAGACTTGCTGTCAGGGCAGGTTTGTTTTGACATCGTTAGGTATGTTCCCCATTGATACATGTGACAGACTTGCTGTCAGGGCGGGTTTGTTGTGACATCATAAGGTATGTTCACCATTGATACAGGTGACAGGTTTGCTGTTAGGGCGGGTTTGTTGTGACATCATTAGGTATGTTCCCCATTGATACAGGTGACATACTTGTTGTTCGGGCGGGTTTGTTGTGACATCATTAGGTATGTTCCCCATTGATACAG
>OX401416.1:29056029-29228429 GCA_947846245.1 Cerastoderma edule | reverse complement strand
ATCATTAGGTATGTTCCCCATTGATACAGGTGACAGACTTGCCGTCAGGGGGGTTTGTTGTGACATCATTAGGTATGTTCCCCATTGATACAGGTGACATACTTACTTCAGGGCGGGTTTGTTGTGACATCATTAGGTATGTTCCCCATTGATACAGATGACAGACTTGCCGTCAGGGGGGTTTGTTGTGACATCATTATGTATGTTCCCCATTGATACAGGTGACATACTTACTTCAGGGCGGGTTTCTTGTGACATCATTAGGTATGTTCCCCATTGATACTGGTGACAGACTTGCTGTTAGGGCGGGTTTGTTGTGACATCATTAGGTATGTTCCCCATTGATACAGATGACATACCTGCTGACAGGGCGGGTTTGTTGTGACATCATTAGGTATGTTCCCCAATGATACAGATGACAGACTTGCTGTTAGGACGGGATTGTTGTGACATCATTAGGTATGTTCCCCATTGATACAGACGAGAGACTTGCTGTCAGGGCGGGTTTATTATGACATCATTAGGTATGTTCCCCATTGATACAGGTGACGGACTTGCTGTTCGGGCGGGTTTGTTGTGACATCATTAGGTATGTTCCCCATTGATACAGGTGACATACTTGCTGTTAGGGCGGGTTTGTTGTGACATCATTAGGTATGTTCCCCATTGATACAGGTGACATACTTGCTGTTCGTGCAGGTTCGTTGTGACATCATTAGGTGTGTTACCCATTGATACAGGTGACAGACTTGTTGTTAGGGCGGGTTTGACCGCTGCCACTGGGGAGTACCGTTGGCAGATGCCCACCACAGACATAGTCACGGTGCGGACCACAGTCACGACGGATGGGGAGGTAACTCCACCCTCACAGTTAGATGTAGTACCGAGAGGTTACTGGCCAACCGAACTGACCGGATGTTCGTCCAGCCACATCACCCTGGCAATCAGTGTTAGTCAGTCAGCATCGGGCAGACAGTCGGACATCTTGTGGAAGGTGAACGACATTAACCAAGGTTTGTAAAACACTATGTCGCTCAACTACCGTGTCTGCTTTGTCTCGTTAAGTAATCCGCCTGAATCACACTTCAAAAGTTTTAAGTCTTATTTTCATCTAATTTTCAAGCCTTTACATGAGTGACACAGATCCCGCTTCAATCACCGTGTAACGCTGTTTGCACACGTCATGTCGAACGTTATTTTAATCTTTATAAGCGTGTGGTGCGAAACACATCAGCATGTCAGATGTGTGTGTTGTCGGACAGACGCGTCTAGGCCATTTAATTAGACAACGACACTCTTTATGAGAAGAACACTGGGTTTGAAATACCAGAAACGTTGTTGAAAACAAGAATTGGTCATTATCCGAAAAAGATCGTGGGACAAGCTTTGGTGGTCTGTACACGCATTTTCATCAAGAAAGCAAGAATGTTTGATGCTTATTTTATTTGCGTATATAAACCCCTTTTAATTGTTATGAAGTGGGTTATGGTATGATAGTTTAAAGGCATATTTTAATAATCTATTTTATGATGACCAGTATTTCGTATTTACATGGATGACACATTGATGTATAACTGTTATCCTGACTTGTATACAGACAGTGCCCGGAATGTATAACTGTTATCCTTGTATACAGACAGTGCCCGGAATGTATAACTGTAATCCGTGTATACAGACAGTACCTGGAATGTATAACTGTTATCCTGACTTGTATACAGACAGTGCCCGGAATGTATAACTGTTATCCTTGTATACAGACAGTGCCCGGAATGTATAACTGTTATCCTTGTATACAGACAGTGCCCGGAATGAATAACTGTTATCCTTGTATACAGACAGTGCCCGGAATGGATAACTGTTATCCTTGTATACAGACAGTGCCCGGAATGAATAACTGTTATCCTTGTATACAGACAGTGCCCGTAACCGCCTGGAGCTGGACGCGGACGTGAGACTGTCAGGCACCTACACGATCAGCGTGACTGTGACCGACTTCCTGGGAAACTCCGTCACTCTTACACACAACATCACCAAGAACGATCTGCCGCTACCCGCCGTTATATTCGTACCACAGAGACTGGTGCCTATCTCCGCCAAACTCTTCTTCACACATCCAAACACCATGTGAGTTGGTCTATCTCTGCTTCAGAGGATAATCTCAAAGCTTGTGATCTATATCTTTTCAAAAAGCAAATGTCTTCTACAAATAAAATGAAAATACATATTTAGATTTTTACATTAAACCAATTATTACTTTTTTAGAAACCAAATTCATGGCTGTTTGGTAAAGATATAGGACACTACTAATGCATATAAAGTAAAATATTCAAATGGTTTATTTCGTAAACAATGATCCAATATTTTCATATTGCGAACACCATTGAGTAAGAGCTTCTGGGGATAGCAATGAGAAATAGGTTAACATTCTCATCACGTAACACTATCAATGAGCTATTCTCAACTGTGTTTTCCAATATTGTACTGATAGGCGCTATAATAATATCATGTTTCTCTCAATTTTAATGAAAACCCATGTTTTTAGGATCTTAAAGATAACCAAGTTGAATATGGCCATTTGTTTGGTGGCGAGGATTGTTTCAATACTTGTTTAACATAGAACAAGAACTATAATAATGATATGTGTGGTTTATACTCAAAACTACTATGTCTTAGATATAGTTGTTTTTTTGTATATGATTAAAACGTCTTACTGAACCCGTCATTAGCTTTGTTCGTTTGTACACGGTACCAGTATTAGACCTAATGTACCTTCACACTTAGTGACAAGCGAGAGACAGTCTTATATTTCCGTTGGTTGACACGCCACTATCACCAACTATAGAGATACACTGTAATGTGTGGACGCGGGCCATCCGTATCTATCTTCTCTTTAGTGTTTAACCTACATTTTCATCCAATGAGAATGGGTGAATTTGAATTTTTTTGTTGGTTTATTTTCCATAAACTACTATTCGAGCGTTCTATCTGGGCTCTATATATAGGTTAGAGGCTAGATAGTGAAATTTAAACGATATAGAAACCCCAAGGAAGGAGCGATAGCGACTGCCGGGGTTCTATGCCATTCAAATTTCACTATATAGCCTCTAAACAATTTAGTGTTTAACCTGCATTTCTATAGAGCGCTCTATTTGACGCTGGCAAACCACGCCTCTACGGGTATGATCTGCGAATGGCATAAAACTGCTGCTCAGTATTTTGAAATTCGACATAAACCACGCCTTCCGCGGCTGTCAATTGCATGCCAAGAATCTGCCATACCATATTTGGAAGAAGAAAACTGCACTACCCAGTGATGTAGATTGCAATGTAGTTTTGAGTTTAACCCGTTACTCCATAATTTATTCCTCACCTACAGCGAAAACTTGAGAAGCCCTTGTGACAAAGAAGAAATTGTCTTCTTTTGTCTGCTGATGCTTTCAATTTGTACCCGTCACATTATTCCTAATGGGGTAAAAGGTTAACATAATTCAGTTTCTTTTTTTTCCACAACATTGTTAGGATTAAACCCTTTAACCCAGTTAATTGTAATTCCTTTATATTTATTTCTGTGTCATAAAGCTTTTTAAAGCATTGTGACGAAAGGGGAAATTGTCTGCGACAAACGGGATCTCATTTTATCACATTGTTTTAACAGTTCATATGTCATAAGGAGTTCAAATAAGCCTTTATTCTCTCCCGTGACGTCACAGCGATCTTTCCATCGCTACCATAGGCTAGGCTTACACATGTCATTGATTCAGAGGTGGAGCCTAAAATTACCTATTTATGCGCATGCGTGATACCAGAGTAATAGTCTCATAGAGCCCAGATAGAATACTCGAATAGTAGTTTATGGAAAATAAACCAACAAAAAAATTCAAATTAACGCATTTTCATTGGATGAAAATGTAGGTTAAACACTAAATATAGGTTAAAGGCTAGATAGTGAAATTTAAACGATATAGAAACCCCATGAAGGAGCGATAGCGACTGATGGGGTTTCTATGTCGTTTAAATTTCACTATCTAGCCTCTAAATAATTTAGTGTTTAACCTACATTTCCATAGAGCGCTCTATTTGACGCTGGCAAACCACGCCTCTACGAGTATGATCGGCGAATGGCATAAAACTGATGCTCAGTATTTTGAAATTCGACATAAACCACGCCTTCCGCAGCTGTCAATTTCATGCCAAGAATCTGCCATACCATATTTGGAAGAAGAAAACTGCACTACCCAGTGAAGTAGATTGCAATGTAATTTTTTTTACGTCACATATCAACTTGATAGCATTCAGTTTATGTTTAAGTTTTGTTTATCAGTGATTGAGTTTAACCCTTTACTCCATAATTTGTTTCTCACCTACAGCAGAAAACTTGAGAAGCCCTTGTGACAAAAGAAGAAATTGAGCAGTTTCTCCTTTTGTCACAATATTTTCTTTTCAATTAAAAAAAGAAACAGTGATTTTTCATAATGTATATGTGTTGTCTGTTGATGCTTTCAATTTGTACCCGTCACATCATTCCTAATGGGGTAAAAGGTTAATATAACTCAGTTTCTTTTTTTCACAACTATGTAAGGATAAAAGATTTAACCCTATAACCCAGTTAATTGTAATAGCTTTTTATTTATTTCTGTGTTTATTTCTCCCCTGCGACGTCACAGCGATCTTTCCATCGCTACCGTAGGGTATGCTTACACGTGTCATTGATTTGGAGGTGGAGCCTAAAACTACACATTTATGCACATGCGTGGTACCAGAGTAATAGTCTCATAGAGCCCAGATAGAACACTCGAATAGTAGTTTATGGAAAATAAACCAACACAAAATTTCAAATTGACGCATTCTCATTGGATGAAAACGTAGGTTAAACACTAAATTATTTAGAGGCTAGATAGTGAAATTTAAACGATATAGAAACCCCGTCAGTCGTTTTCGCTCCTTCCTTGGGGTTTCTATATCGTTTAAATTTCATTATCTAGCCTCTAACTTATATATAAATGACAGAAAATGCGGTGTATTTCTATTTGTTAATGGATGATTTTAAGATTTGCCACGTTATGACGAAAAGTAATGGGTATTTTCAGATTTGCCACATTATGACAGAAAGTAATGGATATTTTCAGATTTATCACGTTATGACGGAAATAATGGATGATTTCAGATTCGCCACGTTATGACGAAAAGTAATGGGTATTTTCAGATTTGCCACGTTATGACGGAAAATAATTGATATTTTCAGATTTTCCACGTTATGACGGAAAGTAATGAGAATTTTCAGATTTGCCACGTTATGGCGGAAAATAATGGATAATTTCAGCTTTGCCACATTATTACGGATTGTAATGGGTATTTTCAGATTTGCGACGTTGTGACGGAAAATAATTGATATTTTCAGATTTGCGACGTTATGACGGAAGATAATTGATATTTTAATGTTTGCGACGTTATGACGGAAAGTAATGGATATTTTCAGATTTGCAACATTATGATAGATTGTAATGGGTATTTTCAGATTTGCCACATTATGACAGAAAGTAATGGATATTTTCAAATTTGCCACATTATGACGGATAGTAATGGGTATTTTCAGATTTGCCATTGGTACACAGATTCAGTTCAGTCAATGTACGGACGGATCCGGAGATACCCTTGAAAGTTTTAATTTTAACTGGACCCGAGCTGACGAGGCTGTGGCTGGACGGTATTTCTATAAGTCGACCAGCACGGAGAACACTATCGGCATGTGTGAGTAATTGTTCGAAAGTTTCAATGGGTATTCATGATGTCCTGATGTTCGATTTATATATACTCACGTTTCATAGAATCCTCTGATTGTCATTAACAACGTTTCAGAGTTTAAGATTACATACTAGTGGAAAATTATCTGAAAATTCTGTTTGATTAATTTGAAAAATATCAACGTTATCAATAAGTTGTGTGTACTTTTATGAACGTTGCTTTTAACTGTGACAGTTATAGGGTTAATGTATAAATGCTACTTCTACAGTCTCTCTGTGGAAGTTGGCTTTTATGGGTGATTCGGTAGAGTGGTTGGCTTTCTCTCGAAGTTTAGCAACGTACTAAGTGGTTAGTACCTGGATGGGTGACCCACGATGGCTTTACTCCAAGAGGGACCCGATACACGTTACAAAATATGGTGGCAGCGGTGGGATTTTGTTTGATATCACAAAATCCCGTACCCTTAAATGTTCGTCGCATGTCCTCGATCCTTGTTTCTGCTTTGAGGCAGTGTTTATAGTGGATTAGTACCTTCTTGAATTGTGAAAAGTCGGTAACTGCCCATGTATGTCTTGGAGACATTTGTGACTTCGGGACGAAGTTAAAAGAAAGGCGGGAGAAATGTGACGGTAATAGGGTTTATGTATAAATACTCTTTCTACAGTCTCGCTGAGGAGGCCAGGTTTTCTGGGTAATTCGGTAGAGTGGTTGGCTTTCTCTCGAAGTTAAACAACGTACTAAGTGGTTAGTACCTGGATGGGTGACCCACGATGGCTTATCTCCGAGAGGAAACCGATTCACGTTACAAAATTGGTGACAGGGATGGGATTTGGTTTGATATCACCATCATTCCTTTACCCTTAGTTGTGTGTCGCATGTTATCGATCCTTGTACAATTTAAACAGTGATTTATCGACACTCTCCTGGTTGACATTTTACACAGAAATATATTAACTTTCACTTGCACAGTTTGAACAGTGATATATCGAAACTATCCTGGTTGACATTTCACACAGTGACAAAATCAATTACACCTGCACAGTTTAAACAGTGATATATTAACACTCTCCTTGTTTACATTTTACACAGGGACAAATTAACTTACACTTGCACAGTTTAAACAGTGATATATTAACACTCTCCTGGTTGACATTTTACACAGGGACAAATTCACTTACACCTGCATAGTCTAAACAGTGATATATATCTACACTCTCCCGGTTGACATTTTACACAGTGACAAATTCGCTAAAACTTGTACAATTTAAACAGTGATATATCTACACTCTCCTGGTTGACATTTCACACAGTTATATATTCACTTTCACTTGCACAGTTTAAACCGTGATATATTAACACTCTCCTGGTTGACATTTCACACAGAAATATATTCACTTACACTTACACAGTTTAAACAGTGATATATTAACACTATCCTGGTTGATATTTCACACAGAAATATATTCACTTACACTTGCACAGTTTAAACAGTGATATATTAACACTCTCCTGGTTGACATTTCACACAGAAATATATTCACTTACACTTACACAGTTTAAACAGTGATATATTAACACTATCCTGGTTGATATTTCACACAGAAATATATTCACTTACACTTACACAGTTTAAACAGTGATGTATTAACACTATCCTGGTTGATATTTCGCACAGAAATATATTCACTTACACTTGCACAGTTTAAACAGTGATATATTAACACTCTCCTGGTTGACATTTCACATAGTGACAAATTCACTTACACTTGCACAGTTTAAACAGTGATGTATTAACACTTTCCTGGTTGATATTTCACACAGTGACAAATTTACTTTCACTTGCACAGTTTAAATAGTGATATATTAAAACGCTCCTGGTTGACTATATGGACAGTTTACAAAGGGACAAACTAACACATACCTGGACGGTTTTCAAAGTGACAAATTAGCTCGTTTTAGGACAGTTTACAAAGTGACGAACTTACTCACTCCTAAACATGTTTACAAAGGGACAAATGTATCCACTCCTGAACAGTTTATAGCATGACAAATTAACTTACTTCTGTGAAGTTTTTCAAAAGGACACATCAACACACACCTCGACAGTTTAAAAAGAGACATACCAACCCACTTCTGAACAGTTTTCAAAGTGACAAATTAACTTTTTTTCTGGACACTTTCAAAGTGACAAATTAATTTTTTTTCTGAACAGTTTACAAAGTGACGAATTAACTCATTCTTGGACAGTTTTCAAAGTGACGAATTAACTCATTCTAGGACAGTTTTCAAAGTGACGAATTAACTCATTCTAGGACAGTTTTCAAAGTGACGAATTAACTTTTTTTCTGGACACTTTCAAAGTGACAAATTAATTTTTTTTCTGAACAGTTTACAAAGTGACGAAGTAACTCATTCTTGGACAGTTTTCAAAGTGACGAAGTAACTCATTCTTGGACAGTTTTCAAAGTGACGAATTAACTCATTCTTGGACAGTTTTCAAAGTGACGAATTAACTCATTCTAGGACAGTTTTCAAAGTGACGAATTAATTTCTTTTTAGGTAGTTAAAATGTGACAAATTACCACACTCCTGAATATTTTATAAAGGGACAAATTGATTTTTTCCTAAACAGTTTACAAAGTGTCATATTAGCCCACTTCTGAACAGTTTACAAGGTGACAAATTAACACTCCTGCACAGTTTATAAAGTAACAATTACCACACTCTTGAATAGTTAAAGTGACAAATTAATTCATTCCTGAACAGTTTTCAAAGTGACCAATTAACACACTCTTGAACAGTTTACAAAGTGACACATTAATTCACTCCCGAACAGTTTACAAAGTGACAAATTAACACACCCCTGAACAGTTTACAATGGGACAAATTAATTAATTCCTGAACAGTTCACAAAGTGGCGAATTAACTTACTCCTTGGCAGTAAAAATAGGGACACATTAACTTTCTCTCAGAGTACTCACATAGTAAAGAATGAAATATTTCTCGAGAGACTCCTGGACATTTTACAAAAAGGCTTTATGAACTAATAATTCTTTCCGAGGAAGGCTACGCAGATGTCTCCCCGGAAAACGTTTCCTAAATCCCAACAAACCGACTCATAACTGTTTTAAATGTACATACCAATTGAGTCCGGACACTTCACTTACATGCCGACAGTACTACTGAGAGAGTTTTAACAGTTATTTCGTAAATTTTGGCTTTCCATTATGAATTGCGAGCACACCTTTTAAAGTCAATTATGGCTTATTTTCTGAAAGCTTCATTGTATTCACTCTACATTGTAAATTTCAGGCAACGATGTCGTCCAATACGCCCTGGTGGTGGGTCGCAAGGGGAATCCAGGTTCCACTGTACGAACATCCATCGACATCAAGATCGTGTGTAGAGACCCTTTGGCTGTTATTGTTGGTATGAAGTTAGCTTAAGTAATTTATTTCGTCATATTCTGTGCAGTAGCTGATTTCAATTAAAAGCAGGCAACATTAATTGAGTATATACACTTATTATACTGAGACAATGTATTTAGAAATGCTTCGTAAAGTGGGGTTTCACTACGAATTAAATAGATTGCCCTATCGTCAACACAGCGACGATGTTAGCGGTACAGATTTAAGGTCCAACGCAGTATAAAACAGGTGATACATGCTAAATGAAATAGTAGGTAACTCCGATCAGAACCCCTTATCTCAGGTATGGTATAAATCAATTGAAACATAAACATCTTTAATCATACAGCATGTCGTAGAATGAACGAAATTTCCGACATAGCCCATCCTGATCTTGTATGATATATCATTTTTACTTCTTTTACAGTTAGTGAAATAAACGAGATATGCATAATATATCCCGATCCTAAATGGTTGCTGATCTTGACTAATATTTCAGGAAGTAAAGTAAACGAGATATGCTTAACGTATTCTGTGTTTGTATGATTGCTCATCTTGACTAATATTTCAGGTAGTAAAGTAAACGAGATGTGCTTAATGTATTCCTTGTTTGTATGATTTCTGATCTTGACTATTATCATATTAAAGCGATTATGCCGGTATAAATACAAACAATTCACGTGGATCAAATCAGACACGACAGAAAGAAATCCCGTATTACACACAAGTATCGTCGCGCTAGACACACCTATTCTCATATGACTCGACGCAAATACAACTCCCGCGAAAGATGTTGCTGATTACTAGTATATATATCAGTGTTTGTATGACTGCTGATCTTCCATAATATTTCAGGTAGTAAAGTGAACGAGATATCCGTTATGTATCCCGATACAGATTACTCATATATATTTAAGGTAGTAAAGTGAATGAGATATCCGTTATGTATCCCGATACAGATTACCGGTATATATTTCAGGTAGTAAAGTGAACGGGATATCCGTTATGTATCCCGATATAGATTACTGGTATATATTTCAGGTAGTAAAGTGAACGGGATATCTGTTATGTATCCCGATACAGATTACCGGTATATATTTCAGGTAGTAAAGTGAACGGGATATCCGTTATGTATCCCGATACAGATTACCGGTATATATTTCAGGTAGTAAAGTGAATGAGATATCCGTTATGTATCCCGATACAGATTACTCGTATATATTTCAGGTAGTAAAGTGAACGGGATATCCGTTATGTATCCCGATACAGATTACCGGTATATATTTCAGGTAGTAAAGTGAACGAGATATCCGTTATGTATCCCGATATAGATTACTGGTATATATTTCAGGTAGTAAAGTGAACGAGATATCCGTTATGTATCCCGATACAGATTACCGGTATATATTTCAGGTAGTAAAGTGAACGAGATATCCGTTATGGATCCCGATATAGATTACTCGTATATATTTCAGGTAGTAAAGTGAACGGGATATTCGTTATGTATCCCGATACAGATTATCATTATATATTTCAGGTAGTAAAGTGAATGAATATCTGTTATGTATCCCGATACAGATTACCGGTATATATTTCAGGTAGTAAAGTGAACGAGATATCCGTTATGTATCCCGATATAGATTACTGGTATATATTTCAGGTAGTAAAGTGAACGAGATATCCGTTATGTATCCCGATACAGATTACCGGTATATATTTCAGGTAGTAAAGTGAACGAGATATCCGTTATGGATCCCGATATAGATTACTCGTATATATTTCAGGTAGTAAAGTGAACGGGATATTCGTTATGTATCCCGATACAGATTATCAGTATATATTTCAGGTAGTAAAGTGAATGAGATATCTGTTATGTATCCCGATACAGATTACTCGTATATATTTCAGGTAGTAAAGTGAACGGGATATTCGTTTTTTTTTTGTTTTTTTTCTTCAGTTTATACAATTTTATTCCAAGTACAAAGTTACATAGCTTGACATTCATTTACATGTATTCATATTGATATACAATATCTTTTATCAGGTTGTCCAAAGCTTAAGTCTTGATAAAGCATGCTAGAGTATAAAGTTGCGAAATAAATAAAGTGGGGAAAAATCAGCATGGGAATGCGTATAAAGAGCAGTAATACCGGATAAACAAAGTGTACATAAAAACAGAATCTAAATCTAGCTTATTGTGGGAAAAGAACAAATTAGTTGACAATGTTCAACATTCTTTGTCAACTTAAGAGATCACATGAAATACCTTGGTAAATTGATAACTTTAACAGGTGTCTACTTAATGTATTTACAAGAATGAGTATTTCTCTTTAAACGTGATAGTGAACCCATTATCCACGTTAGATTTCTTCGACTAGCCCATACCAACATAATCAGCAGATGCCAAATTTAATCTTTACAAATATTTTGATTTCTGATTGCATTTGATCGGAGACACTTTGATTGAGGAAGAAGTTGTTCGAACTGATCAACCTCCTATTCAGTCAACACGTTATATGTGCTTAAATCAATTTGGTATATGTGCATCATGGATTAACTAAAATCAATGGATCATGTTAAATCACTATTATGCTACAGACCACAAAGAATTATAATATCAGTGAGAAATCAAAAGGCTTTGTGATTACCATAGGTAAAAAACAAATAATGCTTTAAACCAACACATGATGATGTTCCAATACTAGCGTTAACATGCAATAGTATAGCATTATATCATTAGAAATATTGCAACGAAAGGATTTGTCATTAGAAATGCTGTTACATTTTATATAATTTATGTATACATGCTTTTGTTACATCAAAAAGGAGACATTTCCCTCTGTGTGCAATATCCCATTTTTTCAAATGTATTGTGACAAAAGGAGATATCGCCCACTGTAAGCAGCATCCAAGTTTATCACAAATAAATCAACAGTACGTCCTTGGATTGTTATCATGTAACATAATGTCTTTAAGTAAATTCTTAGTTGTAAATTCTTCGAGATATTGCAACAAAAAGGTGATGTTGTCCACAGTAAGCAGCATCCCAGTTTGTCAAAACTATATCTACAGTCTATCCTGCATTTGTTATCAGTAACATAATGTGTAATATTTGTATATACATGTTTAAGTGAGTTTTTTACTCTAAATCATTCGGAATATTTTGACAAAAGTAGATATTGCTCACTCTAGGCAGCATCCCAATTTGTCACAACTAAATAAACAGCTCTTCCTTTGTTATCATGTCTTATATTTGTATATAAACATATTTTGGTAGATTCATGGCTCCAGATCATTCGGAGTATTGTAACAAAAAGGAGATATTGCTCACTCTAGGCAGCATCCCAATTTGTCACAACTAAATAAACAGCTCTTCCTTTGTTATCATGTCTTATATTTGTATATAAACATATTTTAGTAGATTCATGGCTCCAGATCATTCGGAGTATTGTAACAAAAAGGAGATATTGCTCACTCTAAGCAGCATCCCAGTTTGTCGTATCTAATTCAGCAGTCCATCCTTTGTTTGTTATTATGTAACATAATGTCTTATATTTGTAAATATATGTTTAAGTAAAATTTTAGCTATCAATCATTCAAAACATTGCGACAAAAGGAGATAACGCTCGATTTAAGCAATACATTTTTTGGAAAATTCATGGGTCTAAATCATTTATTGTGTCAACCTAGAAAACACTCATTGTAAACAACCTAGCAATTATGTCATAACTAAAATTATCCCCTTTTATATGTTACTATCAAATAGCATAATGTTTTAACTTGCAGAAATAAACATGTAAATATACTTATGTACTTTTTACAACAACAGGATTCTTAGCTCTAAACCCTTTATTGTGTCAAACCGAAGCATCACTCATTATAGGCAACACAACAATTTTATCATAACTAGAATGTTCCCCCTTTATATGTTACAATCACATAACATAACGTCTTATATTTGCAGAAAAATGCATGTACAAGTATGTATGTATTTTTAAGACAACAGAATTCTTAGCTCTAAATCATTTATTGTGACAAACTAAAGCATCATCCCTTATGGGCTATATAAGATACCATCATAACTAAAAAGACCATTCCTTTTATCTAACATTTACATAGCATAACACCCTATACTTGCAGAAATATACATGTTCATGTATACATATGTATGTATTTTTAGGACTACATCAATGTAACATTGTGACAAAATGAGACGCTCCCCACTGCGAGCCATATCCTCGTCCGTCACAACTAATTAAATAAATCATCTTATGTTTCTAATCATTTACCATAATATCTAATACTTGCATTTACAATTAGACAAAATAGTCTAACTAATATGTGATAAAGGGACGTTAATCAAAACAATATGACAAAATGAGACGTCTCTCACTGCGAGCAATATTCCCGTCCGTCACAACTAATTAAATAAATCATCTTATGTTTCTGATCATTTACAATAATATCTTATATTTGCATTTACAATTAGACAAAAGAGTATTACTATTATGTGATAAAGGGGCATCAGTTATTAAAACAATGTGACAAAATGAGACGTCTCTCACTGCGAGCAATATTCCCGTCCGTCACAACTAATTAAATAAATCATCTATGTTTCTGATCATTTAACATAATGTCTAATATTTGCATTAAAACTTTGACAAAAGAGTGTAACTATTATGTGATAAAGGGACATCAATTATTAAAACAATGTGACAGAATGAGATGTATCTCACGGCGAGCAATATTCCCGTCCGTCACAATTAATTAAATAAATCATCTTATGTTTCTGATCATTTAACATAATGTCTAATATTTGCATTTACACTTTGACAAAAGAGTATAACTATTATGTGATAAAGGGACGTTAATCAAAACTATATGACAAAATGAGATGTCTCTCACGGCGTGCAATATTCCCGTCCGTCATAACTAATTAAATAAATCATCTTATGTTTCTGATCATTTAACATAATATCTAATACTTGCATTTACAATTAGACAAAATAGTCTAACTAATATGTGATAAAGGGACGTTAATCAAAACAATATGACAAAATGAGACGTCTCTCACTGCGAGCAATGTTCCCGTCCGTCACAACTAATTAAATAAATCATCTTATGTTTCTGATCATTTACCATAATATCTTATATTTGCATTTACAATTAGACAAAATAGTCTAACTAATATGTGATAAAGGGACGTTAATCAAAACAATATGACAAAATGAGACGTCTCTCACTGCGAGCAATATTCCCGTCCGTCACAACTAATTAAATAAATCATCTTATGTTTCTAATCATTTAATATAATATCTAATACTTGCATTTACAATTAGACAAAATAGTCTAACTAATATGTGATAAAGGGACGTTAATCAAAACAATATGACAAAATGAGACGTCTCTCACTGCGAGCAATATTCCCGTCCGTCATAACTAATTAAATAAATCATCTTATGTTTCTGATCATTTAATATAATATCTAATATTTGCATTTACAATTAGACAAAAGAGTCTAACTAATATGTGATAAAGGGACGTTAATCAAAACAATATGACAAAATGAGATGTCTCTCACGGCGAGCAATATTCCCGTCCGTCACAACTAATTTAATAAATCATCTTATGTTTCTAATCATTTAATACAATATCTAATACTTGCATTTACAATTAGACAAAAGAGTATAACTATTATGTGATAAAGGGACACATTGATCTGTCTGTCACAGACATTATGATATTCTTCCTTTCTATGTTATAATCACGTAATAATAAGCAGTTAGCACAAGGTATATTACTTGTATAAACAAAAGAGATAATTATTATGTGATGAAGGGACATATTTGGCAGTCTTTCACAGATAAAACAATACTTTTTCTTTACATTGGATATAATGCAACATATTGCATACTAATTAGAATAATTGTATGTTACAAAGACCATAACAAACTTAGTCTGATACCAATTGAGATCAATAGAAACATTGTCACCAGAGTGAACTTTGCTCACTGTAAGCAAATTCCAATATTTGTTTAAACAGCAAGTGTTTGAAATGAATAGTAGTAACAATGTGACAAAGGAAGATATTCATGTTGAACTAAAAAGGATAAACATGTCTGTTACCTCAAAATCAATAGAGACAATATGAGAAAAGGAGACGAATCACACTGTAGGAAGTCTCACTACCCGTCACAATCAAATGAATGGCGCGTCCAAGGTCTGTTTATCTAAATTAAATGATTTATACTCAATTCAGATTTCAAACATTGCAACTAGTGTGACAAAATGTGGGAATGTCTTATTGTATAACAGCTTCTGCAACATGTGTGTGTGTAGGTTAAGTTGGGATGATTTCATGGTCAGAGTAAACGTTATGAAAAACTAATCTATTGGAATGTCAAAGGCAAAAAGGATAGTTTGTGTTTATATCAGCAGGAGGCATGGCGACACTATTGTGGAATTATTTGGCACCATTTTTGGCTGCACGCACTTTGTCTCTGTGGTCAATAATCACCTGGGAGATACAGTCAAAGATATCAAACTTGATTCTCTCGTTCTCAGTTGTGAGTCCGTAAACGGAACCGTTGAAGAACCACGCACTGTTTATTTGTTCATGAGAAAAAAGCCTGTTTATAAGGCCACTATTAAGCCGGGTTACGTCGTCTGCCAACTTGTATCCGGATCCATTAACTTCTTTCCGCTTTCGCATTATCCTGGACTTTACAGAGTTGTTTGTGGTCTTGATAATCACTGGTTTTGGGTCGTTACTTCGTCCTGGTAATCGATGTATCGCTAGGATTTCAGATTTTCGAAGGTCTGTTCTGGCGTTCGTCAAAATAAAACAAACTTTTTTGACTAGTCCCTCTTCGGTTTCATCGCTGTCGTTAGGAATGTTTCTTAACTTGATATTATTCTTTCTCGAATACTGTTCATTATAATTTGCCATCTGAATAGCTTGGTTGATTTTCGAGGAATGTTCGTTTACCGTACTCAATGTTTCGGAGGTTGACTTGGTAATGCTTTCCGACTGTTGTTTGAGTCTTTCAGATAGCACATTGTTCTCGTGAGACAGGAAGTCTATCTGTTCTTGAAGAGGCGATACCATTTCCTTCATTTGAATCGTAATGTCGGTTCTCAACTTATTCTCAAGGGTTTGAAGGACACTACTTACTGTTTTCGACACAAGTTTTTCTATGTCCGCTTTTTTCAAGATGTCAGCCAGTTGTACCCTTATGCATTTTAGCTCAGACATTATTAATTCAGAGCTTACAGATTCACTAACACTGGTTTCGCCTACCTCAATGCAAAGGGATGAATCGTCTGCCGACATGTCCTTGGTTGATTTCTTCTGATTCGTGCCAGTTCCTCTTGGGGTGTCGGTTGTCTTTTGGATGGTTGAGGTTACTTTCCCTTTACCCGGCATGTTTAGGTTTTATTGTTGTACACGTTACACGAGTAAATTTGGAATACACGTAACTGGACGTAAATATCCACGACTTATCAACGACCTATCGAGTTAAGGGATATTATGGTATTATGGGATACCTGTAGCACGAGGATCCCGATTTTTCGAGAGTTAACACAACTCAATACACTCTATTTTTAGAACAATCACAAAGGAAAACTCATAAATCTCTCCTTTTCTCACAATACTGATACTTATTCCATTAAATATTATTAAAAACCATATCTTGGTACATTCCTTCACGTTTTTATGTAAAATTCGTCATTATTCCATCACTTAAATCCGGTATAATTAAGCTTTTACGTGAGAGCATTGTTTTCGTGTCTTGCTCGAGACGCATCCTTTCGAGTTTCTAGTTTTTAGTAAAGTGAACGAGATATTCGTTATGTATCCCGATACAGATTACTCGTATATATTTCAGGTAGTAAAGTGAACGAGATATCTGTTATGTATCCCGATACAGATTACCGGTATATATTTCAGGTAGTAAAGTGAACGGGATATCCGTTATGTATCCCGATACAGATTATCAGTATATATTTCAGGTAGTAAAGTGAACGAGATATCCGTTATGTATCCCGATACAGATTATCAGTATATATTTCAGGTAGTAAAGTGAACGAGATATCCGTTATGTATCCCGATACAGATTACCGGTATATATTTCAGGTAGTAAAGTGAACGAGATATCCGTTATGTATCCCGATACAGATTACTGGTATATATTTCAGGTAGTAAAGTGAATGAGATATCTGTTATGTATCCCGATACAGATTACCGGTATATATTTCAGGTAGTAAAGTGAACGGGATATCCGTTATGTATCCCGATACGGATTACTGGTATATATTTCAGGTAGTAAAGTGAACGGGATATCCGTTATGTATCCCGATACGGATTACTGGTATATATTTCATGTAGTAAAGTGAACGAGATATCCGTAATGTACCCCGATACGGATTACTGGTATATATTTCAGGTAGTAAAGTGAACGAGATATCCGTTATGTATCCCGATATAGATTACTGGTATATATTTCATGTAGTAAAGTGAACGAAATAACCGTTATGTATCCCGACAAAGATTACCGGTATATATTTCAGGTAGTTAAGTGAACGAGATATCCATTATGTATCCCGATACAGATTACTGGTATATATTTCAGGTAGTAAAGTGAACGGGATATCCGTTATGTATCCCAATATAGATTACTCGTATATATTTCAGGAAGTAAAGTGACCGAGATAACCGTTATGTATCCCGATCCAGATTACTCGTATATATTTCAGGTAGTAAAGTGAACTGGATATCCGTTTTGTAACCCGATATAGATTACCGGTATATATTTCAGGTAGTAAAGTGAACAAGATAACCGTTATGTATCCCGATCCAGATTACTCGTATATATTTTAGGTAGTAAAGTGAACGAGATATCCATTATGTATCCCGATACAGATTACTCGTATATATTTAAGGTAGTAAAGTGAATGAGATATCCATTATGTATCCCGATACAGATTGCTTACATATATTTCAGGTAGTAAAGTGAATGAGATATCCGTTATGGATCCCGATACAGATTACTCGTATATATTTCAGGTAGTAAAGTGAACGAGATATCCGTTATGTATCCCGATACAGATTACTCGTATATATTTCAGGTAGTAAAGTGAACGAGATATCCGTTATGTATCCCGATATTGTACCTATTGACGGTCGTTCATCAAGAGATCTTGATGGGGGTGAAGTGAATTTCTTGTGGAGCTGTCAATCTGATCAACAAGTAAAGTACCTTACATTCTGGTCTGGAACTTTCTACATCAGTTACATTAGAAAGACATTATCAAACAACGTTTGGTTTGTCAGTAAAACTAAATCTTTCATCTATTACAGTGTTTTAATCAAAATAACATGTTTGCCGCTAACGTTATAGCATTAAAACACTATCAACGCAGACCTAAGGCCAACTATATGGATAAACAAGTATGTGCAACTTGGGCGCGTTCTTTCAATGAATGTGCACATTATGTCTACATGGTAACAGCTTTATTAGCTAAATCACACATGGGGCACGGGAGTTTCTTACGTCACCGCAACGTGATCCATCTTCGCTACCAGCAGCTTTAATGCCGTTAAAAGATAACAATAAATGTTTCAGATGAATGCAATAGGTTATGTAAAGCGATGTTGAATAAAGTGTGATGTATTTATTCCCTTGTTAAGTGCCAAGTTTGTAACAGCGTATATTGCAACGTTCCAGGACTGCCTTGGACCATTGAATCTTGAGTCCTCCAGAACCAGTAATGTGTTACGGCTGAAGCCGTCCAGATTGAAAGTGGGATTCACGTATTCGTTCACCCTGACTGTAAGCGTGAACAAATCGGACGGCCTCCACACAGCTCGAACCACAGTACAGTATAAAGCCGTCGGGGGAGAACTACCTACAGTAAGTAAGACGTTCTCTACACAACTTGTACCTCCGTACAGTATATATCCGTCGGGGGAGAACTACCTACAGTAAGTTAGGCGTTCTCTACACAACTTGTACCTCTGTACAGTATATATCCGTCGGGGGAGAACAACCTACAGTAAGTAAGACGTTCTCTACACAACTTGTCCCTTCCTACAGTATATATCCGTCAGTAGAGAACTACCTACAGTAAGTAAGATGTTCTCTACACAACTGTACCTCCGTACAGTATATATTAGGGATGGGAACGAATAGTGAAATCACTATTCGAATATTCGACTAGAACTATTCGAATATATTCGAATATTCGATTTTAGAATTCGTTTTGATGTCCGAATGTCTGCATGTCCGAACACTAGTACACTAGTCCTCTGTTCAAACCTTTTGTGTATAGCCGATATCTGTATACAGAACGAGTAAAGTAATTCCAGACACGTGATGGAGACATTGTGATGTTTATCGAATAGATGTAGAAATTAGAATGAAGATAAGTTTGACAAATTATTCTGAAGAAATATATACTTTCTAACACATTATTTGATTGGTCTTCGTGCATATGCAATCATGATTACGATTGGTTATTGAAAGAGTAATTGTTTAATTTCACGACAAACAAGTTACGTGATTGGTTGACACTGACAATTGTCAATTAGCGTGATTGACTTGTTTTGGATAATAAGGAGCAAGTGCAGATCATTAAGGTGTTAGATTTAGCGGCTTAAAATCGACTATTTTCACACTTAGGAATTAATCGTTTTGCAAACTGTCAAAAGATGTGGTAATTTGTCACAGGTGTTTTACTGTGCGACATACGTTGTAAAAACATCGTAACTGCACCTGGGAGCTAGGCACGTTCTTCGATATTTGGGATCGGTTTAGAGGAAGAAAATGAAAATAAACCAACATTATTTCTGAATAAAATTTATGGTAAACATACAGTAATATGGGTTAATTAAAATCGAATATTCGAATACTATTTTGCTATTCGAATATTCGACCCGCTATTCGAATATTCGAATATTCGTTCCCATCCCTAGTATATATCCGTCAGAAGAGAACTACCTACAGTAAGTTAGATGTTCCCTACACAACTTGTACCTCCGTACAGTATATATCCGTCAGGGGAGAACTACCTACAGTAAGTAAGACGTTCTCTACACGCCTTGTACCTCCGTACAGTATATATCCGTCGGGAGAGACCTACCTACAGTAAGTAAGACGTTCTCTACACAACTTGTTCCTCTGTACAGTATATATCCGTCGGGGAAGAACAACCTACAGTAAGTAAGACGTTCTCTACACACCTTGTACCTCCCTACAGTATATATCCGTCGGGGGAGAACTCCATACAGTAAGTAAGGCGTTTTCTACACAACTTGTTCCTCCGTACAGTATATATCAGTCGGTAGAGAACTACCTACAATAAGTAAAACGTTCTCTACACAACTTGTCCCTCCGTACAGTGTATATCAGTCGGTAGAGAACTACCTACAGTAAGTTAGACGTTCTCTACACAACTTGTCCCTCCGTACAGTGTGTATCAGTCGGTAGAGAACTACCTACAGTAAGTAAGACGTTCTTTACACAACTTGTCCCTCCGTACAGTATATATTCGTCGGGGAGAACTACCTACAGTAAGTTAGACGTTCTCTACACAACTTGTACCTCCGCACAGTATGTATCCGTCAGGGGAGAACTACCTACAGTACGTAAGATGTTCTCCACTCAACTTGTACCTCCATACAGTATATGTCTGTCGGGGGAGAACTACCTACAGTAAGTAAGACGTTCTCTACACACCTTGTCCCTCCGTACAGTATATATCCGTCGGGGGAGAACTACCTACAGTAAGTAAGACGTTCTCTACACAACTTGTACCTCTGTACAGTATAAATCCGTCGGGGGAGACCTACCTACAGTAAGGAAGACGTTCTCTACACAACTTGTACCTCCGTACAGTATATATCCGTCGGGGGAGACATACCTACAGTACGTTAGACGTTCTCTACACGACTAGTACCTCTGTACAGTATATATCTTTCGGGGGAGAGCTACCTACAGTAAGTAAGACGTTCTCTACACAACTTGTCCCTCCGTACTATATATATCCGTCAGTAGAGAACTATCTACAGTAAGTAAGATGTTCTCTACACAACTTGTACCGCCGTACAGTATATATCCGTCAGAAGAGAACTACCTACAGTAAGTTAGATGTTCCCTACACAACTTGTACCTCCGTACAGTATATATCCGTCAAGGGAGAACAACCTACAGTAAGTAAGACGTTCTCTACACGCCTTGTACCTCCGTACAGTATATATCCGTCGGGGGGAGACCTACCTACAGTAAGTAAGACGTTCTCTACACAACTTGTTCCTCCGTACAGTATATATCCGTCGGGGGAGAACAACCTACAGTAAGTAAGACGTTCTCTACACACCTTGTACCTCCGTACAGTAGTTATCTGTCGGGGGAGAACTACATACAGTAAGTAAGGCGTTTTCTACACAACTTGTTCCCCCGTACAGTATATATCAGTCGGTAGAGAACTACCGACAGTTAGTTAGACGTTCTCTACACAACTTGTCCCTCCGTACAGTGTATATCAGTCAGTAGAGAACTACCTACAGCAAGTTAGACGTTCTCTACACAACTTGTTCCTCCGTACAGTGTATATCAGTCGGTAGAGAACTACCTACAGTAAGTAAGACGTTCTCTACACACTTTGTACCTCTGTACAGTATATATCCGTCAGTAGAGACTTACCTACAGTACTTAAGACGTTCTCTACACAACTTGTCCCTGCGTACAGTGTATATCCGTTAGGGAAAAACTACCTACAGTAAATAAAACGTTCTCTACACAACTTGTACCTCTATACAGTGTATATAAGTCGGGGAGAACTACCTACAGTAAGTAAGCCGTTCTCTACACAACGTGTTCCTCCGTACAGTATATATCCGTCGGGGGAGACCTACCTACAGTAAGTAAGACGTTCTCTACACACCTTGTACCTCCGTACAGTATATCCGTCAGAAGAGATCTACCTACAGTAAGTAAGCCGTTCTCTACACAACTTGTTCCTCCGTACAGTATATATCCGTAGAGGGAGACCTACCTACAGTAAGTGAGGCGTTCTCTACACAACTTGTTCTTCCCTTCAGTATATATCCGTCGGGGGAGAACTACCTACAGTAAGTAAGATGTTCTCTACACAACTTGTTCCTCCATACAGTATATATCCGTTAGAAGAGATCTACCTACAGTAAGTTAGACGTTCTCTACACAACTTGCACCTCTGTACATTATATATCCGTCAGTAGAGATCTTCCTACAGTAAGTTAGACGTTTTCTACACACCTTGAACCGCCGTACAGTATAAAACCGTCGGGGGAGACCTACCTACAGTAAGTAAGGCGTTCTCTACACAATTTGTCCCTCTGTACAGTATATATCCGTCAGTGAAGAACTTCCTACAGTAAGTTAGACATTCTCTACACACCTTGTACCTCCGTACATTATAAAGCCGTCGGGGGAGACCTACTTCCAGTAAGACGTTCTCTAGACAACTTGTCCCTCCGTACAGTGTATATCCGTCGGGGAGAAACTTCCTACAGTAAGTAAAACGTTCTCTACACACCTTGTACCTCCATACAGTGTATATCAGTCGGGGAGAACTACCTACAGTAAGTAAAACGTTCTCTACACACCTTGTACCTCCATACAGTGTATATCAGTCGGGGAGAAACTTCCTACAGTAAGTAAAACGTTTTCTACACACCTCGTACCTCCATACAGTGTATATCAGTCGGGGAGAAACTTCCTACAGTAAGTAAGACGTTCACTACACAGATTGTACCTCCATACAGTATATATCCGTCGAGGAAGACCTACCTTCAGTAAGTAAGACTTTTTCAACACAACTTGTACCTCCATACAGTATATATCCGTCGGGGAAGACCTTCAGTATGTTAGACGTTCTCTTCACAACTTGTCCCTCCGTACAGTGTATATCCGTCGGGGAAAAACTACCTACAGTAAGTAAAACGTTCTCTACACACCTTGTACCACCATACAGTGTATATCAGTCGGGAAGAACTACCTACAGTATGTAAGACGTTCTCTGCAGAACTTGTACCTCCATACAGTATATATCCGTCGGGGGAGACCTACCTACAGTAAGTAATGCGTTCTCTACACAACTTGTACCTCCGTACAGTATATATCCGTCGGGGGAGACCTACCTACAGTAAGTAAGACGTTCTCTACACAACTTGCCCCTCCGTACAATATATATCCGTCGGGATAGAATTACCTACAGTAAGTAAGGCGTTCTCTACACAACGTATACCTCCCTTCAGTATATATCCGTCAGGGGAGAACTACCTACAGTTATTAATACGTCTTTACACAACTTGTCCCTCCGTACAGTATATATCCGTCGGAGAGAACTACCTTCAGTAAGTAAGATGTTCTCTACACACCTTGTACCTCCGTACAGTATATATCCGTCAGGTGAGAACTACCTACAGTAAGTAGGATGTTCTCTACACATCTTGTCCCTCCGTACAGTATGTATCCATCGGGGAGAACTACCTATAGTAAGTAATGCGTTCTCTACACAACTTGTACCTCCGTACAGTATGTATCCGTCGGGGGAGAACTACCTACAGTAAGTAAGACGTTCTCAACACACCTTGTCCCTCCGTACAGTATATTTCCGTCGGGGGAGACCTACCTACAGTAAGTAAGGCGTTCTCTACCCAACCTGTACCTCCTTAAAGTATATATCAGTCTGGGAGAACTACCTACAGTAATTAAGGCGTTCTCTACAACTTGTACCTCCGTACAGTATGTATCCGTCGGGGAGAACTACCTACAGTAAGTAAGGAAGATGTTCTCTACACAACTTGTACCTCCGTACAGTATATATCCGTCGGAGAGAACTACCTTCAGTAAGTAAGGCGTTCTCTACACAACGTATACCTCCGTACAGTGTATATCCGTCGGAGAGAACTACCTTCAGTAAGTACGGCGTTCTCTACACAACGCATACCTCCGTACAGTATATATCCGTCGGAAAGAACTACCTACAGTAAGTAAGGCGTTCTCTACACAACGTATACCTTCGTACAGTATATATCCGTCGGAGAGAACTACCTTCAGTAAGTAAGATGTTCTCTACACAACTTGTACCTCCGTACAGTATATATCCGTCGGGGGAGACCTACCTACAGTAAGTAAGACGTTCTCTACACAACTTGTACCTCCGTACAGTATATATCCGTCTGGGGAGAATTACCTACAGTAAGTTAGGCGTTCTCTACACAACTTGTACCTCCGTACTGTATATATCCGTCGGGGGAGAACTACCTACAGGTAAGTAAGATGTTCTCTACACACCTTGTACCTCCGTACAGTATATATCCGTCAGTAGAGAACTACCTACAGTAAGGAAGATGTTCTCTACACAACTTGTACCTCCATACAGTATATATCCGTCGGGGGAGAACTACCTACAGTAATTTAGATGTTTTCTACACATCTTGTCCCTCCGTAGAGTATATATCCGTCAGTAGAGAACTACCTACAGTAAGGAAGATGTTCTCTACACAACTTGTACCTCCATACAGTATATATCCGTCGGGGGAGAACTACCTACAGTAATTTAGATGTTCTCTACACATCTTGTCCCTCCGTAGAGTATATATCCGTCAGTAGAGAACTACCTACAGTAAGAAAGATGTTCTCTACACACCTTGTACCTCCGTACAGTATATATCCGTCGGGGGAGAACTACCTACAGTAAGTAAGATGTTCTCTACACAACTTGTCCCTCCGTACAGTATATATCCGTCAGGGGAGAACTACCTACAGTAAGTAAAATGTTCTCTACACAACTTGTCCCTCCATACAGTATATATCCGTCAGGGGAGAACTACCTACAGTAAGTAAGATATTCTCTACACAACTTGTACCTCCGTACAGTATATATCCGTCGGGGGAGAACTACATACAGTAAGGAAGATGTTCTCTACACACCTTGTACCTCCATACAATATATATCCGTCAGGGGAGAACTACCTACAGTAAGTAAGATATTCTCTACACAACTTGTCCCTCCGTACAGTATATATCCGTCGGGGGAGAACTACCTACAGTTAGTAAGATGTTCTTTACACAACGTATACCTCCTTACAGTATATATCAGTCTAGTGAGAATTACCTATATTAAGTAACACGTTCTCTACACACCTTTAACATTATTTATGTTGTTACTTTTATCATTTACTCACTTTTATTACTTTTTTCATTTTAATGTCCACGCACTGATAGTATATTTAAAAACAGTGATTTAATTGGCTCTTGACATGCACGACAAAATCATCCATATTTTTTACTTGTTAATGATTCTAAATGCTTTCGAGCATTTGTAAAAAACAATCTTGTGAATGGGTTGTTTTGAGAATATGGCCCTTTATACATCCAAGTTATCCGAAAGGAGAGATCTCGACATAGATAGCATATTTTTACAATCGGCACTGTTGGTTAGAGACTCATAAACTCCTATTCTATCAGATCTCGGAATATCACCAAACCTTATATCCATCTTGTGATAGTTCTCCCCTTACAACATCATCATCAAACCTTATATCCATCATGTGATAGTTCTTTCCTTACAACATCATCAACAAACCTTATATCCATCTTGTGATAGTTCTCCCCTTACAACATCATCACCAAACCTTATATCCATCTTGTGATAGTTCCGCGCTTACAACATCATCACCAAACCTTATATCCATCTTGTGATAGTTCTCTCCTTACAACATCATCAGCAAACCTTATATCCATCTTGTGATAGTTCTCTCCTTACAACATCATCACCAAACCTTATATCCATCTTGTGATAGTTCCGCGCTTACAACATCATCACCAAACCTTATATCCATCTTGTGATAGTTCTCCCCTTACAACATCATCATCAAACCTTATATCCATCTTGTGATAGTTCTCCCCTTACAACATCATCACCAAACCTTTATCCATCTTGTGATAGTTCCGCGCTTACAACATCATCACCAAACCTTATATCCATCTTGTGATAGTTCTCTCCTTACAACATCATCACCAAACCTTTATCCATCTTGTGATAGTTCTGCGCTTACAACATCATCACCAAAACCTTATATCCATCTTGTGATAGTTCTCCCCTTACAACATCATCACCAAACCCTATATCCATCTTGTGATAGTTCTCCCCTTACAACATCATCACCAAACCTTATATCCATCTTTTTATAGTTCTCCCCTTACAACATCATCACCAAACCTTATATCCATCTTGTGATAGTTCTCTCCTTACAACATAATCACCAAACCGTATATCCATCTTGTGACAGTTCTCCCATAACAAAATCATCACTAAACCTTTATCCATCTTGTGATAGTTCCGCGCTTACAACATCATCACCAAACCTTATATCCATATTGTGATAATTCTCCATTACAACATCATCATCAAACCTTATATCCATCTTGTGATAGTTCTCTCCTTACAACATCATCACCAAACCGTATATCCATCTTGTGACAGTTCTCCCATTACAAAATCATCACTAAACCTTATATCCATCTTGTGATAGTTCTCCCCTTACAACATCATCAACAAACCTCATATCCATCTTGTGATAGTTCTCCCCTTACAACATCATCACCAAACCTTTATCCATCTTGTGTTAGTTCCGCGCTTACAACATCATCACCAAACCTTATATCCATCTTGTGATAGTTCTCTCCTTACAACATCATCACCAAACCGTATATCCATCTTGTGACAGTTCTCCCATTACAAAATCATCACTAAACCTTATATCCATCTTGTGATAATTCTCCATTACAACATCATCATCAAACCTTATATCCATCTTGTGATAGTTCTCCTCTTACAACATCATCACCAAACCTTATATCCATCTTGTGATAGTTCTTCCCTTACAACATCATCATCAAACCTTATATCCATCTTGTGATAGTTCTCCCCTTACAACATCATCACCAAACCTTATACCCATCTTGTGATAGTTCTCCCCTTACAACATCATCACAAAACCTTATATCCATCTTGTGATAGTTCTCCCCTTACAACATCATCACCAAACCTTTATCCATCTTGTGATAGTTCCGCGCCTACAACATCATCACCAAACCTTATATCCATATTGTGATAGTTCCGCGCTTACAACATCTTCACTAAACCTTATATCCATCTTGTGATACTTCTCCCCTTACAACATCATCACCAAACCTTTATCCATCTTGTGTTAGTTCCGCGCTTACAACATCATCACCAAACCTTATATCCATCTTGTGATAGTTCTCCCCTTACAACATCATCACCAAACCTTTATCCATCTTGTGATAGTTCTCCCCTTACAACATCATCACCAAACCTTATATCCATCTTGTGATAGTTCTCTCCTTACAACATCATCATCAAACCGTATATCCATCTTGTGACAGTTCTCCCCTTACAACATCTTCACTAAACCTTATATCCATCTTGTGATAGTTCTCCCCTTACAACATCATCACCAAACCTTTATCCATCTTGTGTTAGTTCCGCGCTTACAACATCATCACCAAACCTTATATCCATCTTGTGATAGTTCTCCCCTTACAACATCATCACCAAACCTTATATCCATCTTGTGATAGTTCTCTCCTTACAACATCATCATCAAACCGTTTATCCATCTTGTGACAGTTCTCCCCTTACAACATCATCACCAAACCTTTATCCATCTTGTGTTAGTTCCGCGCTTACAACATCATCACCAAACCTTATATCCATCTTGTGATAGTTCTCCGCTTACAACATCATCACCAAACCTTTATCCATCTTGTGACAGTTCTCTCCTTACAACATCATCACCAAACCTTATATCCATCTTGTGACAGTTCTCCCCTTACAACATCATCACCAAACCTTTATCCATCTTGTGTTAGTTCCGCGCTTACAACATCATCACCAAACCCTATATCCATCTTTTGATAGTTCTCTCCTTACAACATCATCAACAAACCTTATATCCATCTTGTGATAGTTCTCCCCTTACAACATCATCACCAAACCTTTATCCATCTTGTGTTAGTTCCGCGCTTACAACATCATCACCAAACCTTATGTCCATCTTGTGACAGTTCTCCCCTTACAACATCATCACCAAACCTTTATCCATCTTGTGTTAGTTCCGCGCTTACAACATCATCACCAAACCTTATATCCATCTTTTGATAGTTCTCTCCTTACAACATCATCACTAAACCTTATATCCATCTTGTGATAGTTCTCCCATTACAACATCATCATCAAACCTTTATCCATCTTGTGATAGTTCTCTCCTTACAACATCATCATCAAACCGTATATCCATCTTGTGATATTTTTCTGCTTACAACATCATCACCATCTTTCTGTCACCCAGTATCGGTCACCAAACATGAGAAAAGACCCTGTGATTTTCCCCTTATTTGGCCTGTGTTAACAGACGAGTCCTTAAAATATTTTTTCGCATATTGATTATTCAATCGTTTTCTAAATAATTGTCTTCTACAGATGAAAGGACAACATGTATATGTAGGAATATTTAAAACCATATCATTTGTACATGTATCAACACCACTTCAATAATCGTGCGTTGAAATACATGCGATTTATGTTGAAGATACAGTAAAAGCGTTTCAAAGGTTTTTTCGTAAACAATGATAAAAATTTGAATAAGCATAGCATCATGGGGTCTCACAAACGTTTGACTGTGCATCTGCATAACTTATTTCCATCATAGAAAATAATAATACTGGGAAAGAGTTCGTTTTGTATACTGAAACTTCTAAAGTCTAAAGATTGCAAGAGTTCTCACCTACGTTTTTATATGTTTTTGTCCGTAGGTACAGATCATAACATTAGAACACAACTTTCGACAGAATGTAAGGATCCTAGTTAAAGCGAATATCACGGTGGCTAGAGAGGGAAACAACTTGACGACCCAATGGAGGATGGTCCCAGGTCTAGAAGGTAACACGATACGCGTTCGCTTTGTGAAATACACATGTTCGTTAAGTAATAATTCTTATTAGAATTAACTATCTTTGTCATGGCTAGAATTTAAAATTTCAAGCGTTGAACTGTTGAATTTATGACTAATTAGTTTAAGTTTCATATCTTACTGATTTCATTTTATCAGTCATTTACACGAAGAACATTTTACATTTCGCTAGTCACAGATCGCCCAAGTATGCTTCCTATAACATCCCTACAGCAATGTTGATTTTGTCCCCACTACTCTATGTCTGGGATCGTCATTGATGAGATAGTTAGTGTCACTTCATCAAATTGACCAAGTTGACACCTTGCCAACAATGAGCAGTTTCGATTTACAACTTAGATAAAGGTATGCGAATAGTCCTTTCTGTGTTTTTTTGGGTAAGGAAAGTTCATTTTAGTGGTGTTAATAAATTTTGATCACTCTTGTTGAAAATTGGCGGCCAAAATAGCAACTTTTATGTAGCACTTCAATGATAATACGATTTCTTGTTAACAGACTAATATTGTCACATCTTGTTTACAGGCTTTTATTGCCACATTTCTTGTTTACCGTCTATGGTCGTACAAATTCTTGTTTACCGTCTATGATCGTATGATTTCTTGTTTACCGTGTTTGATCGTACGAATTCTTGTTTACCGGCTATGGTCGTACGAATTCTTGTTTACCGTCTATGGCCGTAAGAACTCTTGTTTTCCGTCTACAACCGTACACATTCTTGTTTACCGTCTATGATCGTACGATATTTTGTTTATCGTCTATGATCGTACGGTTTCTAATTTACCGTCTATGATCGTATGCTTTTTTGTTTACCGTCTTTTATCGTACGAATTCTTGATCGTATGGTTTCTTGTTTACAGGTTATGATCGTACAATTTCTTTTTTACCGTCTATGATCGTACGAATTCTTGTTAACTGTCTATAATCGTACGGTTTCTTGTTGATCGTCTATGATCGAACGGTTAATTGTTTACCGTCTATGATCGAACGACTCTTGTTTACCGTCTATGATCGTACGCTTTTTTGTTTATCGTCTATGATCGTACGCTATTATGTTTATCGTCTATGGTCGTACGAATTGTTGTTTACCGTCTATGATCGTACGAATTCTTGTTTACCGTCTTTGATCGTACGATTTCTCGTTTACCATCTATGATTGTACGAATTCTTGTTAACCTTCTATGTTCGTACGACTTTTTGTTTACTGTATATGATCGTACGGTTTATTGTTTTCTATTTATAATCGTACAATTTCTTGTTTACCGTCTTTGCTCGTACGGTTTATTGTTTATCATCTATGATTGTACGAATTCTTGTTTGCCGTCTATGATCGTACACATTTTAGATTACCGTCTTTGATCGTACGCTTTTTTGTCTACCGTCTATGATCGTACGAATTCTTGTTCGTCGTATATGATCGTACGGTTTATTGTTAAATGTTTATAATAGTACGATTTCTTGTTGACCGTCTATGATCATATGTTTCTTGTTCACCGTCAATGATCGTACGAAATCTTGTTTACTGTCTATGATCGTACGGTTTATTGTTTACAGGTTATGATCGTACAATTACTTTGTTACCGTCTATAATCGTACGAATTCTTGTTTACTGTCTATGATCGTACAGTTTCTTGTTTATCGTTTATGATCGTACGGTTAATTGTTTACCGTCTATGATCGTACGCTTTTGTGTTTATCGATTATGATCGAACGCTATTTTTTTATCGTCCATGATCGTAAGCTTTTTTGTTTAACGTATATGATAGTACAGTTTCTTGTTTACCATCTATGATCGTACGAATTCTTGTTAATCGTCTATATGATCCTATGCGTTTAACTTCTATGATCGTATGCTTTTTTGTTTACCGTCTATGATCGTACAAATTCTTGTTTACCGTCATTGTTCGTAAGCTTCTTTGTTTACCGTCTATGATCGTACGCTTTTTTTTGTGTACCGTCTATGATCGTACGTATTCTTGTTTACTGTCATTGATCGTAAGCTTTTTTTTGTTTATCTTCTATAATCATACGCTATTTTGTTTATCATCAAATTGTACAATTTCTTGTATATCGTCTATGATCGTAAACTTTTTTGTTTAACGTCTATGATCATACGCTTTTTTGTTTACCATCTATAATTGTACGAATTCTTGTTTAACGTCATTGATCGTAAGCTTTTTTGTTTATCGTCTATGCTCGTACGCTATTTTGTTTATCGTCTATGATCGTACGCTATTTTGTTTATCATCTATGATCGTATGCTATTTCGTTTACCGTCTATGATCGTACGCTTTTTTGTTTATCGTCTATGATCGTACGCTATTTTGTTTATCGTCTATGATTGAACGATTTCTTGTTTACCGTCTATGGTTGTACAAATTCTTGATTACTGTCTATAATTGTACGGTTTCTTGTTTACTGTCTATGATCGTACGGTTAATTGTTTACCGTTTATGATCGTATGATTTCATGTTTACCGTCTATGATTGTACGATTTCTTATTTTTCTTGTTTACCGTTGATGATCGTACGGTATTTTGTTTATCGTCTATGATTGAACGATTTCTTGTTTACCGTCTATGATCGTACAAATTCTTGTTTACCGTCATTGTTCGTAAGCTTCTTTGTTTACCGTCTATGATCGTACGCTTTTTTTGTGTACCGTCTATGATCGTACGTATTCTTGTTTACTGTCATTGATCGTAAGCTTTTTTTGTTTATCTTCTATAATCATACGCTATTTTGTTTATCATCAAATTGTACAATTTCTTGTATATCGTCTATGATCGTAAACTTTTTGGTTTAACGTCTATGATCATACGCTATTTTGTTTATCGTCTATGATCGTACCCTATTTTGTTTATCGTCTTTGAGCGTACGCTATTTTGTTTATCATCTCTGATCGTATGCTATTTCGTTTACCGTCTATGATCGTACGCTTTTTTGTTTATCGTCTATGATCGTACGCTATTTTGTTTATCGTCTATGATTGAACGATTTCTTGTTTACCGTCTATGGTCGTACAAAATCTTGTTTACTGTCTATAATTGTACGGTTTCTTGTTTACTGTCTATGATCGTACGGTTAATTGTTTACCGTTTATGATCGTATGATTTCTTGTTTACCGTCTATGATTGTACGATTTCTTATTTTTCTTGTTTACCGTTGATGATCGTACGGTATTTTGTTTATCGTCTATGATTGAACGACTTCTTGTTTACCGTCTATGATCGTACGGTTTATTGTTTACCGTCTTTGATCGTACGGTTTATTGTTTGAAGTCTATGATCGTACGATTTCTTATTTACTGTTAATTATTGTACGATTTCTTGTTCATCGTCTAGGATTGTGCGATTTCTTGTTTGCCGTCTTTGATCGTACGCTATTTTGTTTATCGTCTATGATTGCACGATTTCTTGTTTACCGCCTATGATTGTACGATTTCTTGTTTATCGTTTATGAACGTACGCTATTTTGTTTATCGTCTATGATTGCACGATTTCTTGTTTACCGTCTATGATTGTACGCTTTTTTGATTACCGTCTATAATCGTACGCTTTTTTGTTTATCGTCTATGATCGTACGCTATTATGTTTAACGTCTATTATCGTAATTGTTTTGTTTACCGTCTAATATCGTACGGTTTCTTGTTTACCGTCTATGATTGTACGATTTCTTGTTTATCATCTATGATTGTTAGCCTTTTTGTTTACCGTCTATGATCGTACGCTATTTTGTTTATCGTCTATGACTGTACGATTTCTTGTTTACCGTCTATGATTGTACGCTTTTTTGATTACCGTCTATAATCGTACGCTTTTTTGTTTATCGTCTATGATCGTACGCTATTATGTTTAACGTCTATTATCGTAATTGTTTTGTTTACCGTCTATTATCGTACGGTTTCTTGTTAACCGTCTATGATTGTACGATTTCTTGTTTATCGTCTATGATTGTTAGCTTTTTTGTTTACCGTCTATGATCGTACGCTATTTTGTTTATCGTCTATGACTGTACGATTTCTTGTTTACCGTCTATGATCGTACGATTTCTTGTTTACCGTCTATGATCGTACGCTTTTTTGTTTACCGTCTATGATCGTACGCTTTTTTGTTTATCGTCTATGATCGTACGGTTAATTGATTACCGTCTATGATCGTACGAATTCTTGTTTACAGGCTATGACTGGTTGGATCTGAGTGGGAAGGATGTCGGTAAATCTGTCACTCTGACCGGTTATACATGGTATACCATCTTTCCAAGTAAGTCAAGAATGACATAGTGCGTCCAACAATTTCACAAGCAAATACCAATAGATTAGAAGTTAAATGAAAACTAATCGGACACTGTTATACGACCGTACCGAACTAAACAATAGTCCTATTGCATTTTCAAGGAAAGAAAAAAATTATATTTAAATGCATGTTTGTCGAATAACCTTTTAAGGTATAGGCCTTTTCAGAAACTGTTGTTATCTTTTCTTGAATGCTCTTAATCGGAGATACGAAATTTTCGGTAGCTTCCGGTTTAAGACTTCCGGGTATTAAATAATAACAGCTGACATTGAGAAACATAGATAAACTGCTGCGGGTATTTTAACAATGCCGTCGAAAGTCGTGTTTGTAACAACTACATTGGAAAGATTGTTGAGGAGGGGAAATATCAAAGTATATCCTTACTTTGTGTTAACTCTCTAGCGGACAATTTAGCCCGTTTCCCGAGATAAAACACTGTATACCAACGCGGTTACAACGTTGCAATTCATTTCTAGTGAGAGGAGTCGATCCTCTGCTAAAACATTAATTCAAGTATAGAATACGATGATGAAGATCTGTTTGATTATTGCCTTAACTTATGATAACATAACTTAAAATCCATTTTGCAATCTAACATTTTCAAACGATGTTGTACCATGTAAATGCAAACACAATGAACAGATGATATGATGCAAGCTGCTCAAACCTACTTAATAAATGTTCCACTTATTTATGGGACATTCCATCAAATTATGTCCAACAAGAGTGGCAAATAAAAGTTAACTTATAAGAGATTATGGAAATGATTATATTCATGTTTAATTATCGGACTTCAATAATAATTACACCTACCGAGTCAACATTAGAATCCTCCGATTTAAAACATGTCCACACCATTCACTCTACTTAGAATAACTGTTTCCAAGACCCTTCAAGCAGAACGATTTACCCTAATCTGACTTTGCAACGCCAATCAAAATATGATTCCGTCATTATATAGCAACCAATGGCATGCCTCGAAGCCATAAAACACACAACTATGTGTCAACGAAACATGATGTGATGCGCGCCTGTGTATTTCGGCAAGCTTCAAAAGATACATATCTTTCACGTCGAGGGTTTTATTGCTTCTTTTATTGGTCAACTGCATAACGTAGGAAATAACATATACGATCTTTTTATACCCTCTATATTCGACCAAATACGCATCAACCCTTTATGAGTTAATTCCCTATGTTACTGAGTGTCAGGTCGTTTTGTTATGTACAAGGTTTATTCCCATTTTGTCTAAAGTCTATTTTACCAATTCTCACACCATTTCAGACAGAAGTTTCATCTCACCTACACGGAAAAATTTGGTTGCTTTTGACACTAATTGAGTAGAAAATCAATCAAACCTATAATCCCTTTTTCTATGGGGGGTTGGTGGGAAAGAAAAATATGTATAAAGTGTAGATCCAGAAAAGAATATTTTTCTTATGTTGGTCTACACTTTTTCTCGTAATATGCTTCTAACAACTTATGCAGATTCAGAATAATCTAAATCTTTTAAAGATATTTTAATCAATTAAAAATGAAATGAAAATATTTCTTTTAACTGTAGATCGTTTGGCAATTTAATCTGTAGACAACGTGGGAATTTAAACCTTTATGGGATGTAGACTAAATGGGAAGTCCTTATGTAGAAAATTCATTTGCCTATGTACTATGTTTCATATTTGTTGAACCCGTATGTCTTGATCTGCCGACATGTATGTTTAGTTTGTTCTGTTATGACTTTATGGTTCATGCGATGTAATACAGAATTACATTATGTAAAATGAGGCCTCTTTTAAGCAACGAAAAAAACCAAAAAAAAACCTTTGGACCACCCCTGGTCTTTGAAGTAAACTTTTAAACAGACTTTTAAGAGTCAGATTCGGCAATAAGGGTTTATTTGGAACATTTCACTTACTTTGTTGACGACTTTTTGCCTTGTAATCATATTGATAAATAGTTCAAAGATTTGCTAGAAAATATTGTTTCTCTTACTTTGAGCTTTAATTAATTGCGTAGTAATCTTTTGATTAAATGTCTCTTATAATTGTTGTTTAACAAGAACGATTGTGTTTTTGTTTGAGTTTTTTTTGTAATTATATATCATTAAAATGATAATTTACACATTTGTAATCTCTTTTCAATTCAATGGATTGTTGCCAGTTTTCCTTCTTAATTACATTCAAAGGGTCAATTAACAAACTTTGGCTATCACAGGGATTAAGAGTGTTGATGCAAATTAACACCAATCTGCCACGTTTGCACCATATGTTCTAGTCACACCCTTTATTGTTTAGCCAATCGAGAGATAGAGTAATTAACCATCGGCAATCTGAGGTCCTTTAAACATATGAAAGATCTCCACAACCCTGTGTCCCTCGTAATTTAGTAAGCGTTATTTGAATGTAGTTTCAACAGGTGGAAAAAATGGACTGGGACTGTTTTAATAGCCCGTAATATTTGGATACGATATATCATCAAAGGTAGGCTGACAGAGAACCTCATATAACGACTAATTCTCTATTTAAGGTACTTTATTTATACGACAAATTTCAATTTTAAGAAAAAATATATACTTATTGGAGAAACATAACATCTACACATTATTGACAAAAATGCTGATGTTTGTTCTATCTTATTTAAAATCCGTAAATCGAATTTAATGCAAATTTGTAATAACATTCTAGAAATATGTGTTCCATTCATTCTTTCCTTCCATCAACCAGCTGAGTAACACATTTTTGATCTGTCAAAGCATTTAATTCAGACAAAAACATATACTTATTTGCCTTTTTTCACACGGAATGTCATGTTTTAACTGAACTGCGGTGCGCTATTCGGGTCTCATTAAATTCAATTTAATCTAATTTCCTTTTATAACGAGGCTTGGCAACAGCCAACAACAAATCATTCTGTTGATGTTTTCGTATGTAAATCTCTGATTTTGGTACACGAAGCTTATAAATTTCAAAATCCGATCGATAGCGATCGTTTTCTTTGCCTTTGCCCACATACTTCTTTTGAAATTAATACCCGGAAGTGAAGGTATTCCGAATGTGGCCCGATTTTTCAAAGGGAGACAAACCACGTTTCTGAAAAGGCCTATAGAGCTAAGGCTTATCAGTGACACCATAGGTATAAACCATCCGATTATCGGAAACCATTAACGCATACATAATCAGTCACCCTAGGTACCTATTTGCACAGGATTATCTCCGATAGTTGTCACTGATTGGGGTACTGTTAATTTAACGAAGATTAATGCAAATTTCGTTAATCCAATGGATTTTCACAGAGGATAAAGGACGACGAGAACAAAATTTCCTTTAAGTGAGGATGTTTAAGGAATTTCACTTCAACACTGTTCACCCTTTGTGTGTAAATTTCAATGGTGAAGAGGGGGTACAATATTGGTCACGATAGATTCATGTTAACTATTTGATTTCATCAACACGTGTCTGTCCAGTAGTTTTTCGTAACCCATCAAGAGCCCTGTATACACGTCTCTTTACTGTAGATACCCTGACAGCTGGTCGACGTTACAAGATGCAGGTTCGAGTTACGTTGAACGGAATAGAGGATCTAACTACAACCCAGGATCACGATATCTATATCTACCAGACGTTACGTTCGTGTCAGCTGGACGCACGGGATATAACCGAGCTTCAACAGGTAGGTCCACATATACCGATAATCGTCCTACTGTGACAGTAATAGAGTTTTTATATAAAAACAGTCTCACTGGAGAAGCCAATGATGGTGATGCGGTAGAGTGGTTGGCTTTCTCTCGAAATTAAGCAACGTACATTGTGGTAAGTACCTGGATGGGTGACCCGCGAAGGCTTAACTCCGAGAGGGACCGATACATGTTTTCTCAACCATAAAAGATGAAGATACGTGTTGCATAGACAAAGGCAACGGGAAACGGTCAATAAATAAAGACAACGGGAAATGATCTATAGATAAAGATAACATCGCATGAAGTATGAATAAAGACATAAGACATGATATAGGTAAAGACAACGGGGCATGGTCTATAGGTAAAGCCAACGGTGTATTGATTAATGCAACAGAGCATGGTCTGTAGATAAAAGACAACGGAACATGGTCTATATATAAAGACAACGGGACATCGTATAGAGATAAAGACAACAAAACATGGTGTATAGATAAAGACAACGGAAAATGGTGTATAGATAAAGACAATGGTACATGGTTTATAGATAAAGACAACGGTACATGGTGTATAGATAAAGCTAACGGTACATGGTGTATAGATAAGGACAACGGTACATAGTGTAAAGATAAAGACAACGGAACATGGTGTATAGATAAAGACAACGGGACATGATGTATAGATAGACAACGGTACATGGTTTATAGATAAAGATAACGGGACATGGTGTATAGATAGACAACGGTAGATGGTGTATAGATAAGGACAACGGTACATGATGTATAGATAGACAACGGGACAAGGTGTATAGATAAAGACAACGGTACATGGTGTCTAGATAAAGCCAACAGGACATGGTGTATAGATAAGGACAACGGTACATGGTGTATAGATAGACAACGGTACATGGTGCATAGATAAGGACAACGGGACATGATGTATAGATAATGTCAACAGGACATGGTTAATGGATAAAGACAACGGAACATTGTGTATAGATAAAGACAACAGGACATGGTGTATGGAAAAAAGACAACGGTACAATGTGTTTATATAAAGTCAAAGGAGCATGGTTTATAGATAAAGACAACGGTACATGGTGTATGGATAATGACAACGGAACATGGTGTATAGATAAAGTCAACAGGACATGGTGCATAGATAAAGACAACGGTACAATGTGTATATATAAAGTCAACGGAACATGGTCTATAGATAAAGGCAACGGGTTGTTGAGTACAGATAAAGACAACGGGTTATTGAGTATAGCTTAAGATAACAGGACATGATGTATAGATAAAGATAACGGAACATGATATGTTACGGTACATGGTGTATTGATAAAGATAACGGAACATGGTTTATAGATAGAGACAACGGGACATGGTGTATGGATAAAGACAACGGCACATGGTGTATAGATAAAAACAATGGGACATGGTGTATATATAAATACAACGCCACATGGTGTATAAATAAGGAAAACGGTACATGGTGTATAGATAAAAACAACGGGACCTGGTTTTTAAGATAAAGACAATGGGACTTGGTTTATAGATAAAGACAATGACACATGATATTTTGGTAAAGATAACGGTACATGTTGTATCGATAAAGACAACAGTACATGGTGTATAGATAAGAAAAACGGGACATGGTTTATAGATAAAGACAATAGGGCATGGTTTATAGATAAAGATAATGTCACATGATGTTTAGGTAAAGACAACGGAACATGGTGTATAGATAAAGACAACGGTGCATGGTTTATAGATAAAGACAATAGGACATGGTTTATAGATAAAGACAATAGGACATGGTTTATATATAAAGACAACGGGACATGGTGTATAGATAAAGACAACAGTACATGGTGTATAGGTAAAGACAACGGTACATGGTTTATAGATAAAGACAACGGTACATGGTTTATAGGTAAAGATAACGGGACATGGTGAATAGATAAAGACAACGGTACATGGTGTATAGATAAAGTCAACGGTACATGGTTTATAGATAAAGACAATGGCACATGGTGATTAGATAAAGACAACGGTACATCGTCTAGATATAAAGACAACGGTACATGTTTCATAGATAAAGTCAACAGTACATGGTGTATAGATAAAGACAACGGTACATGATTCATAGATAAAGTCAACGGTACATGGTGTATATATAAAGACAACGGTACATGGTGTATAGATAAGGACAACGGGACATCGTGTATAGATAGACAACGGTACATGGTGTATAGATAAGGACAGCGGGACATGATGTATAGATAAAGACAATGGGACATGGTGTATAGATAAAGATAACGGGACATGGTGCATAGATAGACAACGGTACATGGTGTATAGATTTAGACAACGGGACATGGTTTTTTAGATAAAGACTGTACCTTCATGATCAGCAAAAATAGACACGAACTTGTCGTTGCATTATTGCTATCGACAATTAACGTGTCATATATTTACATTTCAATATTAATAGAAAGAAAGCTTTTCACACATAGACGTACACGGAAAATAATATATTTTACATTTTTGGTATACAACATAGGTCCTGGTTTATGCGAAAGACATGCTTTCCGAAAGAAAACAGCATTTTCGTGTTTACCAATGTGGCTATGTTGTTTTGTATTTCAGACGACTCTTACGTTACGCAGCTGTATCTCGGATCCCGCCTCGCTGAATGTAGATACTATGTGTAGTATAGGCGATACACATCTACCAAACAAAGGTGACATGACATTCTCAGTGCCAATCTTCAAAAATAGATCCATCACTACAGGCAGCTTTATTTGCGAGGTACTATTACGTGGGGGCTTGTTAATTAATATATAGAGTTAGCTGTATTGTGTGTAAATGTTTATATACTTTGTACATAATGTGTAATATATTATATGGTTAATGTGTATATTGGAATGTATTGGTTCACGATTACTGTTTATGTTGTTGATAGACATATTGTAGAGGTATCGACCTTTTTCATAAATTTCACATATGGTTAATTTGTATCTTTTAAACTACCACGTGCTTGATTTTGATGGATATGCTCATATATGGTTTATATGTATCATTTAAAGTAGTAATTAATGATTAATATCTTCTTACATATTATTATATTGATATGTTATCATGTTGATATGTGTGTTGTCAAGTATCAGTTTATGATTAATTTATTCACACATGCTTGATATGTATTTCTTGAAACATTTGTTCGATCATGTATCAGTTTATATATGTTTATATGTATGCCGTGAAGCGTCTGTTACGTTTTTAGTGTTTGTATATAATTTATTGTAGATTCCCGAGTGCTTTCCAGCGCAAATTTGTGACTCCCATCTTATGACATATGTTGATAAAAAAGGTTATTTAAAAGCATTAAATATGATATAATTCACCAAAATTGGACTCTGTGATATTGTCCAAATAGAAACAATAACATGCAACTAAGAAAAAAAAAAGAAAAGAGAAAACGGACATATTCTGTATGATATCTTGTATAAAAACATGCGACAAAGGGGCAAATGATCATTTGAATTAACTTATAAGATTGTTATCATGATTTCTCAAACGAGAAACCATGAGATGAGGGTTGAAAAAAAAACATGGCTGTATTCGCCTCCCTTATTAATGCCATGAGGCCGCAGACCATTCAAACATCGTATCCAGAATAGAACATGCTCTACAACCGGCAGACCGTTAGTTCTATTCTGCTTTTCGAGATGTGCCGATTGATACGGGTTAGTAATCTGCAAATCAGTATTACCTGTATGAATCAGTATTAACTTACGAATCGGTATACCCTGTATGAACCAATATTAACTGTATGAATCAGTATTAACTGTATGAATGCGTATTACCTGTATGAATCAGGATTAACTGTATGAATCTGTATTAACTGTATGAATCTGTATTACCTGTATGAATCAGTATTAACTGTATGAATGCGTATTACCTGTATGAATCAGGATTAACTGTATGAATCAGTATTAACTGTATGAATCTGTATTGATTGTATGAATCAGTATTGATTTTATGAGTCAGTATTACCTATATGAATCTGTATTACCTGTATGAATCCGTATTGATTGTATGAATCACTATTAACTGTATGAATATGTATTACCTCTATGAATCAGGATTAACTGTATGAATCGGTATTAACTATGTGAATCAGTATTAACTGTATGAATCAGTAATAAATGTATGAATCTGTTTTACCTGTATGAATCAGTATTAACTGTATGAATCGGTATTAACTGTATAAACCAGTATTAACTGTATGAATCAGTATAAACTGTATGAATCTGTATTACATGTATGAATCAGTATTAACTGTATGAATCAGTATTAACTGTATGAATCTGTATTAATTGTATGAATCAGTATTAACTGTATGAATCCGTATTACCTCTATGAATCAGTATTAACTGTATGAATCGGTATTAACTATATGAATCAGTATTAACTGTATGAATCAGTAATAACTGTATGAATCAGTATTAACTGTATGAATCTGTATTACCTGTATGAATCTGTATTACCTGTGTGAATCAGTATTAACTGTATGAATCAGTATTGAATTTATGAATCAGTATTACCTGTATGAATCTGCATTACTAATCAGTATTGAATTTATGAATCAGTATTACCTGTATGAATCTGTATTACCTGTATGAATCAGTATTAACTGTATGAACCGGTATTAACTATATGAATCAGTATTAACTGTATGAATCAGTAATAACAGTATGAATCAGTATTAACTGTATGAATATGTATTACTTGTATAAATCTGTATTGAATTTATGAATCAGTATTACCTGTATGAATCTGCATTACCTGTATGAATCAGTATTAACTGTATGAATCAGTATTGACTGTACGAATCAGTATTGAATTTATGAATCAGTATTACCTGTATGAATCTGTATAACCTGTATAAATCTGTATTACCTGTATGAATCAGTATTGAATTTATGAATCAGTATTACCTGTATGAATCTGTATTACCTGTATGAATCAGTATTAACTGTATGAATCTGTATTGATTGTATGAATCAGTATTACCTGTATGAATCCGTATTACCTCTATGAATCAGTATTAACTGTATGAATCAGTATTTAATTTATGAATCAGTATTACCTGTATGAATCAGTATTACATGTATGAATCAGTATTAACTGTATGAACCAGTATTGAATTTATGAATCAGTATAACCTGTATGAATCTGTATAACCTGTATGAATCAGTATTAACTGTAATCTGTATTGATTGTATGAATCAGTATTACCTGTATGAATCCGTATTACCTCTATGAATCAGTATTAACTGTATGAATCGGTATTAACTATATGAATCAGTATTAACTGTATGAATCAGTAATAACTGTATGAATCAATATAAACTGTATGAGTCAGTATTAACTGTATAAATCAGTGTTACCGTGTTACCTATATGAATCAGTATTACCTGTATGAATCAGAATTACCTGTATGAATCAGTATTAACTGTATGAATCAGTGTTGAATTTATGAATCAGTATAACCTGTATGAATCTGTATTACCTGTATGAATCAGTATTAACTGTATGAATCTGTATTGATTGTATGAATCAGTATTAACTGTATAAATCCGTTTTACCTCTATGAATCAGTATTAACTGTATGAATCAGTAATAAATGTATGAATCTGTTTTACCTGTATGAATCAGTATTAACTGTATGAATCGGTATTAACTGTATAAACCAGTATTAACTGTATGAATCAGTATAAACTGTATGAATCTGTATTATCTGTATGAATCAGTATTAACTGTATGAATCAGTATTAACTGTATGAATCTGTATTAATTGTATGAATCAGTATTAACTGTATGAATCCGTATTACCTCTATGAATCAGTATTAACTGTATGAATCGGTATTAACTATATGAATCAGTATTAACTGTATGAATCAGTAATAACTGTATGAATCAGTATTAACTGTATGAATCTGTATTACCTGTATGAATCTGTATTACCTGTGTGAATCAGTATTAACTGTATGAATCAGTATTGAATTTATGAATCAGTATTACCTGTATGAATCTGCATTACTAATCAGTATTGAATTTATGAATCAGTATTACCTGTATGAATCTGTATTACCTGTATGAATCAGTATTAACTGTATGAACCGGTATTAACTATATGAATCAGTATTAACTGTATGAATCAGTAATAACAGTATGAATCAGTATTAACTGTATGAATATGTATTACTTGTATAAATCTGTATTGAATTTATGAATCAGTATTACCTGTATGAATCTGCATTACCTGTATGAATCAGTATTAACTGTATGAATCAGTATTGACTGTACGAATCAGTATTGAATTTATGAATCAGTATTACCTGTATGAATCTGTATAACCTGTATAAATCTGTATTACCTGTATGAATCAGTATTGAATTTATGAATCAGTATTACCTGTATGAATCTGTATTACCTGTATGAATCAGTATTAACTGTATGAATCTGTATTGATTGTATGAATCAGTATTACCTGTATGAATCAGTATTACCTGTATGAATCTGTATTACCTGTATGAATCAGTATTAACTGTATGAATCTGTATTGATTGTATGAATCAGTATTACCTGTATGAATCCGTATTACCTCTATGAATCAGTATTAACTGTATGAATCAGTATTAACTGTATGAATCAGTATTTAATTTATGAATCAGTATTACCTGTATGAATCAGTATTACATGTATGAATCAGTATTAACTGTATGAACCAGTATTGAATTTATGAATCAGTATAACCTGTATGAATCTGTATAACCTGTATGAATCAGTATTAACTGTAATCTGTATTGATTGTATGAATCAGTATTACCTGTATGAATCAGTATTAACTGTATGAATCGGTATTAACTATATGAATCAGTATTAACTGTATGAATCAGTAATAACTGTATGAATCAATATAAACTGTATGAGTCAGTATTAACTGTATAAATCAGTGTTACCGTGTTACCTATATGAATCAGTATTACCTGTATGAATCAGAATTACCTGTATGAATCAGTATTAACTGTATGAATCAGTGTTGAATTTATGAATCAGTATACCCTGTATGAATCTGTATTACCTGTATGAATCAGTATTAACTGTATGAATCTGTATTGATTGTATGAATCAGTATTAACTGTATAAATCCGTTTTACCTCTATGAATCAGTATTAACTGTATGAATCAGTATTAACTATATGAATCAGTATTAACTGTATGAATCAGTAATAACTGTATGAATCAATATAAACTGTATGAGTCAGTATTAACTGTATAAATCAGTATTAACTATATGAATCTGAATTAACTGTATGAATCAGTATTAACTGTTTGAATGAGTATTTACTGTATGAATTAGTATTACCTGTATGAATGAATATTTACGGTATGAATTAGTATTAACTGTATGAATCTGTATTAACTGTATGAATCTGTATTAACTGTTTGAATCTGTATTACCTGTATGAATCAGTATTGATTGTATGAATCAGTATTAACTGTATGAATATTTATTACCTGTATGAATCAGTATTAACTGTATAAATCAGTATTACCTATATGAATCTGTATTAACTGTATGAATCAGTATTAACTGTTTGAATGAGTATTTACTGTATAAATTAGTATTACCTGTATGAATGAGTATTTACTGTATGAATTAGTATTAACTGTATGAATCTGTATTAACTGTATGAATCTGTATTAACTGTTTGAATCTGTATTACCTGTATGAATCAGTATTGATTGTATGAATCAGTATTAACTGTATGAATATGTATTACCTTTTTGAATCAGTATTAACTGTATGAATCAGTATTAACTGTATGAATCAGTATTAAGTTTATGAATCAGTAAAACCTGTATGAATCTGTATTACCTGTATGAATGAGTATTAACTGTATGAATTAGTATTAACTGTATGAATCTGCATAAACTGTATGAATCAGTATGGACTGTATGAATCAGTAATAACTGTATGAATCAGTAATAACTGTATGAATCAGTATTACCTGTATGAATCTGCATTACCTGTATGAATCAGTATTAACTGTATGAATCTGTATTGATTGTATGAATCAGTATTACCTGTATGAATCCGTATTACCTGTATGAATCAGTATTAACTGTATGAATCAGTATTAACTGTATGAATCAGTATTTAATTTATGAATCAGTATTACCTGTATGAATCAGTATTACATGTATGAATCAGTATTAACTGTATGAATCTGTATTGATTGTATGAATCAGTATTGATTGTATGAATCAGTATTACCTGTATGAATCCGTATTACCTCTATGAATCAGTATTAACTGTATGAATCGGTATTAACTATATGAATCAGTATTAACTGTATGAATCAGTAATAACTGTATGAATCAATATAAACTGTATGAGTCAGTATTAACTGTATAAATCAGTGTTACCGTGTTACCTATATGAATCAGTATTACCTGTATGAATCAGTATTACCTGTATGAATCAGTATTAACTGTATGAATCAGTGTTGAATTTATGAATCAGTATAACCTGTATGAATCTGTATTACCTGTATGAATCAGTATAACTGTATGAATCTGTATTGATTGTATGAATCAGTATTAACTGTATAAATCCGTTTTACCTCTATGAATCAGTATTAACTGTATGAATCGGTATTAACTATATGAATCAGTATTAACTGTATGAATCAGTAATAACTGTATGAATCAATATAAACTGTATGAGTCAGTATTAACTGTATTAATCAGTATTACCTATATGAATCTGTATAAACTGTATGAATCAGTATTAACTGTTTGAATGAGTATTTACGGTATGAATTAGTATTACCTGTATGAATGAGTATTTACTGTATGAATTAGTATTAACTGTATGAATCTGTATTAACTGTATGAATCAGTATTAACTGTTTGAATCTGTATTACCTGTATGAATCAGTATTGATTGTATGAATCAGTTTTAACTGTATGAATATGTATTACCTGTATGAATCAGTATTAACTGTATAAATCAGTATTACCTATATGAATCTGTATTAACTGTATGAATCAGTATTAACTGTTTGAATGAGTATTTACTGTATAAATTAGTATTACCTGTATGAATGAGTATTTACTGTATGAATTAGTATTAACTGTATGAATCTGTATTAACTGTATGAATCAGTATTAACTGTTTGAATCTGTATTACCTGTATGAATCAGTATTGATTGTATGAATCAGTATTAACTGTATGAATATGTATTACCTGTATGAATCAGTATTAACTGTATGAATCAGTATTAACTGTATGAATCAGTATTGAATTTATGAATCAGTATAACCTGTATGAATCTGTATTACCTGTATGAATGAGTATTAACTGTATGAATTAGTATTAACTGTATGAATCTGCATAAACTGTATGAATCAGTATGGACTGTATGAATCAGTAATAACTGTATGAATCAGTAATAACTGTATGAATCAGTATTACCTGTATGAATCTGCATTACCTGTATGAATCAGTATTAACTGTATGAATCAGTATTGACTGTATGAATCAGTATTGAATTTATGAATCAGTATTACCTGTATGAATCTGTATAACCTGTATGAATCTGTATTACCTGTATGAATCAGTATTGAATTTATGAATCAGTATTACCTGTATGAATCTGTATTACCTGTATGAATCTGTATTACCTGTATGAATCAGTATTAACTGTATGAATCTGTATTGATTGTATGAATCAGTATTACCTGTATGAATCCGTATTACCTCTATGAATCAGTATTAACTGTATGAATCAGTATTAACTGTATGAATCAGTATTTAATTTATGAATCAGTATTACCTGTATGAATCAGTATTACATGTATGAATCAGTATTAACTGTATGAATCTGTATTGATTGTATGAATCAGTATTGATTGTATGAATCAGTATTACCTGTATGAATCCGTATTACCTCTATGAATCAGTATTGACTGTATGAATCGGTATTAACTATATGAATCAGTATTAACTGTATGAATCTGTATTACCTGTATGAATGAGTATTAACTGTATGAATTAGTATTAACTGTATAAATCTGCATAAACTGTATGAATCAGTATGGACTGTATGAATCAGTATTAACTGTATGAAACAGTATTGAATCTATGAATCAGTATTACCTGTATGAATCTGCATTACCTGTATGAATCAGTATTAACTGTATGAATCAGTATTGACTGTATGCATCAGTATTGAATTTATGAATCAGTATTACCTGTATGAATCTGTATAACCTGTATGAATCTGTATTACCTGTATGAATCAGTATTGAATTTATGAATCAGTATTACCTGTATGAATCTGTATTACCTGTATGAATCAGTATTAACTGTATGAATCTGTATTGATTGTATGAATCAGTATTACCTGTATGAATCAGTATTACCTCTATGAATCAGTATTAACTGTATGAATCAGTATTAACTGTATGAATCAGTATTTAATTTATTAATCAGTATTACCTGTATGAATCAGTATTACATGTATGAATCAGTATTAACTGTATGAATCTGTATTGATTGTATGAATCAGTATTGATTGTATGAATCAGTATTACCTGTATGAATCGGTATTACCTCTATGAATCAGTATTAACTGTATGAATCGGTATTAACTATATGAATCAGTTTTACCTGTATGAATCAGTAATAACTGTATGAATCAATATAAACTGTATGAGTCAGTATTAACTGTATAAATCAGTGTTACCGTGTTACCTATATGAATCAGTATTACCTGTATGAATCAGTATTACCTGTATGAATCAGTATTAACTGTATGAATCAGTGTTGAATTTATGAATCAGTATAACCTGTATGAATCTGTATTACCTTTATGAATCAGTATTAACTGTATGAATCTGTATTGATTGTATGAATCAGTATTAACTGTATAAATCCGTTTTACCTCTATGAATCAGTATTAACTGTATGAATCGGTATTAACTATATGAATCAGTATTAACTGTATGAATCAGTAATAACTGTATGAATCAATATAAACTGTATGAGTCAGTATTAACTGTATAAATCAGTATTACCTATATGAATCTGTATTAACTGTATGAATCAGTATTAACTGTTTGAATGAGTATTTACTGTATAAATTAGTATTACCTGTATGAATGAGTATTTACTGTATGAATTAGTATTAACTGTATGAATCTGTATTAACTGTATGAATCTGTATTAACTGTTTGAATCTGTATTACCTGTATGAATCAGTATTGATTGTATGAATCAGTATTAACTGTATGAATATGTATTACCTGTATGAATCTGTATTGATTGTATGAATCAGTATTAACTGTATAAATCCGTTTTACCTCTATGAATCAGTATTAACTGTATGAATCGGTATTAACTATATGAATCAGTATTAACTGTATGAATCAGTAATAACTGTATGAATCAATATAAACTGTATGAGTCAGTATTAACTGTATAAATCAGTATTACCTATATGAATCTGTATTAACTGTATGAATCAGTATTAACTGTTTGAATGAGTATTTACTGTATAAATTAGTATTACCTGTATGAATGAGTATTTACTGTATGAATTAGTATTAACTGTATGAATCTGTATTAACTGTATGAATCTGTATTAACTGTTTGAATCTGTATTACCTGTATGAATCAGTATTGATTGTATGAATCAGTATTAACTGTATGAATATGTATTACCTGTATGAATCAGTATTAACTGTATGAATCAGTATTAACTGTATGAATCAGTATTGAATTTATGAATCAGTATAACCTGTATGAATCTGTTTTACCTGTATGAATGAGTATTAACTGTATGAATTAGTATTAACTGTATGAATCTGCATAAACTGTATGAATCAGTATGGACTGTATGAATCGGTAATAACTGTATGAATCAGTAATAACTGTATGAATCAGTATTTACTGTATGAATCAGTATTAACTGTTTGAACGAGTTTTTACTGTATGAATGAATATTACCTGTATGAATGAGTATTAACTGTATGAATGAATATTAACTGTATGAATGAGTATCAAGTGTATTAATCAGTATTAACTGTTTGAATGAGTATTAACTGTATGAATGAGTATTACCTGTATGAATCAGTATTAACTGTTTCAATGAGTATTAACTCTATGAATCAGTATTAACTGTATGAATGAGTATTGACTGTATGAATCAGTATTAACTGTTTCAATGAGTATTAACTGTATGAATCAGTATTAACTGTATGAATGATTATTGACTGTATGAATCAGTATTAACTGTTTGAATGAGTATTAACTGTATGAATGAGTATTATCTGTATGAATTAGTATTAACTGTATGAATCTGTATTAACTGTATGAATGAGTATTGACTATATGAATCTGTTTTAACTGTATGAATGAGTATTAACTGTATGAATTAGTATTAACTGTATGAATCTGTATCAACTGTGTGAATCTGTATTAACTGTTTGAATATCTATTTACTGTATGAATCTGTATTAAATGTATGAATCTGTATTAACTGTTTGAATCTGTATTAACTGTATGAATCAGTATTAACCGTATGAATCAGTATTAACTGTTTGAATGAGTATTTACTGTATGAATCAGTATTAACTGTATGAACCAGTATTAACTGTATGAATCAGTATAAACAGTATGAATCTGTATTTCCTGTATGAATCAGTTTTAACTGTATGAATATGTATTACCTGTATGAATCTGTATTACCTGTATGAATCTGTATTGATTGTATGAATCATTATTACCTGTATGAATCAGTATTAACTGTATGAATATGTATTACCTGTATGAATCTGTACTACCTGTATGAATCGGTATTGATTGTATGAATCAGTATTACCTGTATGAATCTGTATTACCTGTATGATTGAGTATTAACTGTATGAATCTATATTACTTGTATGAATCACTATTAACTGTATGAATCTGTATTACATGTATGAATCAGTATTGATTTTAGGAATCAGTATTACCTATATGAATCTGTATAACCTGTATGAATCAGTATGGATTGTATGAATCAGTATTACCTGTATGAATCTGTATTACCTGTATGAATCTGTATTAACTGTTTGAATCAGTTTTATCTGTATGAATCTTTAACGACAGAAATCCAATGTAAATCCAAATATATTTTTTCTATGTTGAATATTTATCACCTATTTCTGCAAACTTCTGTGTTTAACAGAATCGTCAACCTCAAAGACAAAAAGATGTTTTACCCAATCAACGAAAATTACATAAGTAGTCGACACTTAAAACCATTACAAAAAGAATGGCATTTTGAGTTGAGTGAAGGTACTATTATTTCCAGGTACGTGATAACTTGGGTCACATGCTAAATGTGACGAGTAACGAAGTCACTGTGACACTTCTCCCAGAAAGCACTATCAACACCGTATTACAGGAGAGAATCGACGAGGAAACATCGAAAGGTAACAAAACTACCAACTCGTTCATCGTCTATCCTTTATTTTATACGAGTACTCACTAGGAACACGAAATGTAGAACTTTTACAGAAAATGTCTTAATGTTCGCCGTAAACTTGGCTTATTACTTCAAGGGATTTATACCAATCCAAACTTTTAATAAATACATCGGGTCTTATCCATTTGAAATCCACATCAGTATTATACGATTTCATTTTGAATACACCCGGTACATTTGTTTCTGTTTCTCTCCTCACTCGAAGTTTTGATAGCCAACTCTATCCAAGCAAAAACTATTATACATAAATCTGTTTATAATCATTTCATATGGCTCTCCGTTATAGTTTCATACCAGATATCTGATTGCACTAGTTAACAAGATACAGTCAGACTGCCTCTGTTATTTTAGGGTGGTATAGGAAAGGTCTAAGAGATATGCTTGTCAAACATGAAAAACAAAATTACCAAGCACACTGGTATGATGTGAGACGGTGTATACAATGTACTATATACGAGAGCTGCCATTGCTTGTGGCGATGCAAATACTTTTTCCACGCAAATCAAATAACACACGATAGGATAAATGTTTGACCATGCAACCAATTACGGTCCAAAATATGTTCCTTACATCCCAAGAATAAATCTCTGGTATTGACGGTTTCTTGCGTTCTTATTAGAAATATCGTTCTATCAGTCACAACGCTCGTGTATTCCAATGTTTTAACGATTCAGTAAACACCTACCACACAACGATAGTTGAAATTGTCTAGCGTGGTGATATGTTTTAGCTACAGCCACTGGCCCTAATTCTTCCACACATACGTCTGTGTCGCTGGTAAACACCACTGTGTCAGTATCTGTTATCAAAGCACACTAGACATATAATGCAAAATGCAAGATTTATAAACTAACTGTTATTAAAAACTCACCGATCGATGTACTGAAAGTTATTGAACTGACAATGAATAATTTCCTTTCCAAGTTCCTGTTTGAAAATCCAATACACTTCTCATTGTTAGGTAGGCTACATTCGTTTAGTTGAATCGAAGCGGAGTTGTTGTTTTATTTTTGCACAAGTTGAAATAGGTAGAGGTTGAGTACCCTAAATTATTTCGTAATCAATTCATCCGCCGTTCATGAATCAAAACCATTTGAACAGGTTTTATCATTTCATACAACAAAAGTAGCTTGAAATGATTTTGATTTTATCTTTGTTAACGAAAATATATGTAAAAAGAATGAATATGATGACAAAGTATCTTTTCAAAGGTTTGTATTTGCTCATCGTTGCATGAATAAAAGAATGCACAAACATTTCCCCCGCGTTACGCAGCAAATTGAACCCCGGAAAAGCTACTCCGTTATCATGTGACATATAAACGAAGGCAATTAATCGTTGTCAAGATCTATTGAGCCATAGTTTACCCGTATCCCGCTAACCAAATGCTCTACCACCCTGTGATAGTGCAGGACGCCGTTCAACACGTGGACACGAGAACAGCACGGGGCAGGATACTCATTGCTCAATTGATAACCACTTTGATACCGTCGTATTTCAGATAACGTAATTGACACACTGGAGCTTAAGACCTCGAAAATCGCTATCAATGGTCAAGGTGCATCTAACTCGGATATTCAGGAAGTTCTTAAACTGATGACGACGATTCGTAAGAATAACCCCAATCCAAGAGACCTAAGTATGTAATGTCAAACAATTCACAAAAATATAAATTTTCGAAATGAATGCAGTCTTTTGAGGAGATAAGGTAGTTACCATAGTTAATGTTAATTTATTCTTCCATTGAAAATACAAATATAGCAAATTCAGGACCCTGCGACTAAGGTAATGATATAGTTTGAAGTGTCATTTCGGACGAGTCTAGCGTGTAATATCCTTTACAGTACTTTTAATGCACCATGCCCCGGTGGCGGCATTTGGGCTTTCATGAGAGCTGATCTCCCGGTTGACTTACGAAATGATATTGTTTCTTCCATGGCTTGCCCTACCTTTTGGAGTCTTTTTCAATCATTGTAAACCGGGCATAGGGACATAATTGAAATAATGTAGACAAGACACCATATCAAATGCACAATGGCCGTTCCGACTGAGCTAATCTCAAGTATGAATTTTGGAGAAACATGCCGACGATCAGGTGTCAATAAAAGGCACTGGATTTTGATGAACTGGAACATGGCTTGATGTCCAGATAACCTTTATTTTCAACTTTTTCTATTTAACTTTTACCTAACAACACCGAGTGATTTGTTTGTCTCTTAAATGATATAAAAAACTAAAGTTTCTGTTTATTCGTTTCATCAGAAAGAGCTATTCGAAGCCCGCTAGTGTTGGAGCCAGAACGGTTGTCACGTGACGATATCCGAGCAGTACTGACAGATGTATCCAAGATGGTGGACAGTTTGAGTGAGAGCGATGTCTCAGAGAACATTCGATTGTCTCAATCAGAAAGAAAGGTACCTACTGACGAACAAATGAACAATTAAATTGCGAATATAATCACAACCTATGTAATGCATAGCTCTGAAAAGCATATTGATTAAAATATTTCAGCCCATGACATGCACTATGTTTTCTAAAAACAAATATCTTGTTTTAATGGCGTTTTTTGCCATTTTATTATTCAGCAAATGTTCCTAAAATTCTCTTGATTAGAGTGGATGCCTCTCTTTTGTCTGCTGATTATGATATGAACCCTAGTGAATGGGCATACAATTCTGAATAAGAAACCCAAACCATGTTGTTTTAAAAATAAGTTTCATCTGTCAAGTGTTGTTATTTGAGTGACAAAAAATGTTTGATTGATTTTTATACTATTACTTGGATGATCTCAGCTTTCTGCAACTAAATTCAATACTTCCTACTTTTTTATTTGATACATCTAATAAAAAAACGATCCAGAGAGCCTTTGTGATGGGAGCACACTTCATCGAAATGAAGATTGCTTTTCTGTCACAGCCACTTAGGCCGTCGAACAAGTTTTCCCTTAATAATTAATAAAAGTTCAGCTTCGAACAATGTCTGTCTGTATTAATCATAAACACAATTCGGCCATCGAACAACACCAGTCTATATTAATCATAGACACAATTAGGTCTTCGAACAAAATCCGTCTATAAAAATCATAGACCAAACTAATTATTCTAATTATAACTACAACGTCCGTCCATATAAAACATAGACAAAAGTAAGCCTTCAAACAAATTCTGTTAATATTAATTATAGACACAAATAGGTCATCGAATGACATCTGTCTATATACATCATAGGCACAATTAGATCATCGAACACGGACTGTCTATATTATTCATTGACACAAGTAAGCCTTCAAACAACGTTCATCTATATCAATCATAGACACAAGTAAGCCTTCAAACAACGTCCATCTATATTAATCATTGACACAAGTAAGCCTTCAAACAACGTTCATCTATATTAATCATAACCACAAGTAAGCCTTCAAACAACGTTCATCTATATTAATCATAGACACAAGTAAGCCTTCAAACAACGTTCATCTATATTAATCATTGACACAAGTAAGCCTTCAAACAACGTCCATCTATATTAATCATAGACACAAGTAAGCCTTCAAACAACGTCCATCTATAGTAATCATTGACACAAGTAGGTAGTAGGTATTCGAACACGGACTGTCTATATTAATCATAGACAAAAGTAAGCCTTCAAACAACGTCCATCTCTAGTAATCATAGAAACAAGTAAGCCTTCAAACAACGTCAATTTATTGCAATCATAGACACAAGAAGGTATTCGCACACCGACTGTCTATATTAATCATAGACACAAGTAAGCCTTCAAACAACGTTCATCTATATTAATCATTGACACAAGTTAGCCTTCAAACAACGTCCATCTATATTAATCATGGACACAAGTAAGACTTCAAACAACGTCCATTTATAGTAATCAGTGACACAAGTAGGTATTCGAACACGGACTGTCTATATTAATCATAGACAAAAGTAAGCCTTCAAACAACGTCCATATCTAGTAATCATAGACACAAGTAAGCCTTCAAACAACGTCAATTTATTGCAATCATAGACACAAGTAGGTATTCGAACACCGACTGTCTATATTAATCATAGACACAAGTAAGCCTTCAAACAATGGTTCATCTCTAGTAATCATAGACACCAGTTAGCCTTCAAACAACGTCCATCTATATTAATCATAGACACAAGAAAGCCTTCAAACAACGTTCATCTATATTAATCATAGACACAAATAGGTATTCGAACACCGACTGTCTATATTAATCATAGACAAAAGTAAGCCTTCAAACAACGTTCATGTATATTAATCATAGACACAAGTAAGCCTTCAAACAACGTTCATTTTTATTAATCATAGACACAAATAAGCTTTCAAACAACGTTTATCTATATTAATCATAGACACAAGTAAGCCTTCAAACAACGTTCATCTATATTAATCATAGACACAAGTAGGTATTCGAACACCGACTGTCTATATTAATCATAGACAGAAGTAAGCCTTCAAACAACGTTCATCTATATTAATCTTTGACACAAGTAAGCCTTCAAACAACGTTCATTTTTATTAATCATAGACACAAATAAGCTTTCAAACAACGTTTATCTATATTAATCATAGACAGAAGTAAGCCTTCAAACAACGTTCATCTATATCAATCATAGACACAAGTAAGCCTTCAAACAACGTTCATCTATAGTAATCATAGGCAGAAGTAGCCTTCAAACAACGTTCATCTATATTAATCATAGACAGAAGCAAGCCTTCAAACAACGTTCATCTATATTAATCATAGATAGAAGTAAGCCTTCAAATAACGTTCATCTATAGAAATCATAGACACAAGTAAGCCTTTAAACAACGTTCATTTATATTAATCATAGACAGAAGTAAGCCTTCAAACAACGTTCATCTATATTAATTATAGACAGAAGTAAGCCTTCAAACAACGTTTATCTATATTAATCATAGACAGAAGTAAGCCTTCAAGCAACGTTCATCTATTTTAATCATAGACACAAGTAAGCCTTCAAACAACGTTCATCTATATTAATCATAGACACAAGTAAGCCTTCAAACAACGTTCATCTATATTAATCATAGACACAAGTAAGCCTTCAAACAACGTTCATCTATATTAATCATAGACAGAAGTAAGCCTTAAAACAACGTCCATCTATATCAATCATAGACACAAGTAGGCCTTCAAACAACGTTCATCTATATTAATCATAGACACAAGTAAGCCTTCAAACAACATTCATCTATATTAATCATAGACACAAGTAAGCATTAAAACAACGTTCATCTATATTAATCATAGACAGAAGTAAGCCTTCAAACAACGTTCATCTATATTAATCATATACAGAAGTAAGCCTTCACACAACGTTCATCTATATTAATCATAGACACAAGTAAGCCTTAAAACAACGTTCATCTATATTAATCATAGACAGAAGTAAGCCTTCAAAGAACGTTCATCTATATTAATCATAGACATAAGTAAGCCTTCAAACAACGTTCATCTATATTAATCATAGACAGAAGTAAGCCTTCAAACAACGTTCATCTATATTAATCATAGACAGAAGTAAGTGCTCAAACAACGTTCATCTATATTAATCATAGACAGAAGTAAGCCTTCAAACAACGTTCATCTATATTAATCATAGACAGAAGTAAGTGCTCAAACAACGTTCATCTATATTAATCATAGACACAAGTAACCCTTTAAACAACGTTCATCTATATCAATCATAGACACAAGTAAGCCTTTAAACAACGTTCATCTATATTAATCATAAACACAAGTTAGCCTTCAAACAACGTTTATCTATATTAATCATAGACACAAGTAACCCTTTAAACAACGTTCATCTATATTAATCATAGACACAAGTAAGCCTTCAAACAACGTTCATCTAAATTAATCATAAACACAAGTTAGCCTTCAAACAACGCTTATCTATATTAATCATAGACACAAGTAAGCCTTCAAACAACGTTTATCTATATTAATCATAGACACAAGTAAGCCTTCAAACAACGTTTATCTATATTAATCATAGACAGAAGTAAGCCTTCAAACAACGTTTATCTATATAAATCATAGACACAAGTTAGCCTTCAAACAACGTTTATCTATATTAATCATAGACACAAGTAAGCCTTCAAACAACGTTTATCTATATTAATCATAGACACAAGTAAGTGCTCAAACAACGTTCATCTATATTAATCATAGACACAAGTAACCCTTTAAACAACGTTCATCTATATTTATCATAGACACAAGTAAGCCTTCAAACAACGTTCATCTATATTAATCATAAACACAAGTTAGCCTTCAAACAACGTTTATCTATATTGATCATAGACACACGTAAGCCTTCAAACAACGTTTATCTATATCAATCATAGACAGAAGTAAGCCTTCAAACAACGTTTATCTATATTAATCATAGACACACGTAAACCTTCAAACAACGTTTATCTATATTATTCATAGACACACGTAAGCCTTCAAACAACGTTCATCTATATTAATCATAGACAGAATTAAGCCTTCAAACAACGTTCATCTATATCAATCATAGACACAAGTAAGCCTTAAAACAACGTTTATCTATGTTAATCATAAACACAAGTTAGCCTTCAAACAACGTTTATCTATATTAATCATAGACACACGTAAGCCTTCAAACAACGTTTATCTATATTAATCATAGACACAAGTAAGCCTTCAAACAACGTTCATCTATATTAATCATAGACAGAAGTAAGCCTTCAAACAACGTTCATCTATATTAATCATTGACACAAGTAAGCCTTCAAACAACGTTCATCTATATTAATCATAAACAGAAGTAAGCCTTCAAACAATGTTCATCTATATTAATCATTGACACAAGTAAGCCTTCAAACAACGTTCATCTATATTAATCATAGACAGAAGTAAGCCTTCAAACAACGTTCATCTATATTAATCATAGACACAAGTAAGCCTTAAAACAACGTTCATCTTTTAATCATAGACACAAGTAAGCCTTAAAACAACGTTCATCTATATTAATCATAGACAGAAGTAAGCCTTTAAACAACGTTCATCTATATTAATCATATACAGAAGTAAGCCTTCAAACAACGTTCATCTATATTAATCATAGACAGAAGTAAGCCTTAAAACAACGTTCATATATATTTATCATAGACAGAAGTAAGCCTTAAAACAACGTTCATCTATATTAATCATAGACAGAAGTAACCCTTCAAACAACGTTCATCTATATTAATCTTTGACACAAGTAAGCCTTAAAACAACGTTCATCTATATTAATCATAGACACAAGTAAGCCTTCAAACAACGTTCATCTATATTAATCATAGACACAAGTAAGCCTTCAAACAACGTTCATCTATATTAATCATAGACACACGTAAGCCTTCAAACAACGTCCATCTATATTAATCATAGACACACGTAAGCCTTCAAACAACGTTTATCTATATTAATCATAGACACAAGTAAGCCTTAAAACAACGTCCATCTATATCAATCATAAACAGAAGTAAGCCTTCAAACAACGTCCATCTATATTAATCATAGACAAAAGTAAACCTTCAAACAACGTTCATCTATATTAATCATAGACACAAGTAAGCCTTAAAACAACGTCCATCTATATCAATCATAAACAGAAGTAAGCCTTCAAACAACGTCCATCTATATTAATCATAGACAAAATTAAGCCTTCAAACAACGTTCATCTATATTAATCATAGACACAAGTAAGCCTTCAAACAACGTTCATCTATAGTAATCATAGACACAAGTAAGCCTTTAAACAACGTTCATCTATATTAATCATAGACAGAAGTAAGCCTTCAAACAACGTTCATCTATATTAATCATAGACAGAAGTAAGCCTTAAAACAACGTTCATCTATATTAATCATAGACAGAAGTAACCCTTCAAACAACGTTCATCTATATTAATCTTTGACACAAGTAAGCCTTAAAACAACGTTCATCTATATTAATCATAGACACAAGTAAGCCTTCAAACAACGTTCATCTATATTAATCATAGACACAAGTAAGCCTTCAAACAACGTTCATCTATATTAATCATAGACACACGTAAGCCTTCAAACAACGTCCATCTATATTAATCATAGACACACGTAAGCCTTCAAACAACGTTTATCTATATTAATCATAGACACAAGTAAGCCTTAAAACAACGTCCATCTATATCAATCATAAACAGAAGTAAGCCTTCAAACAACGTCCATCTATATTAATCATAGACAAAAGTAAACCTTCAAACAACGTTCATCTATATTAATCATAGACACAAGTAAGCCTTAAAACAACGTCCATCTATATCAATCATAAACAGAAGTAAGCCTTCAAACAACGTCCATCTATATTAATCATAGACAAAATTAAGCCTTCAAACAACGTTCATCTATATTAATCATAGACACAAGTAAGCCTTCAAACAACGTTCATCTATAGTAATCATAGACACAAGTAAGCCTTTAAACAACGTTCATCTATATTAATCATAGACAGAAGTAAGCCTTCAAACAACGTTCATCTATATTAATCATAGACAGAAGTAAGCCTTCAAACAACGTTTATCTATATTAATCATAGACAGAAGTAAATCTTCAAACAACGTTCATCTATATTAATCATAGACAGAAGTAAGCCTTCAAACAACGTTTATCTATATTAATCATAGACAGAAGTAAGTGCTCAAACAACGTTCATCTATATCAATCATCGACAGAAGTAAGCCTTCAAACAACGTTCATCTATATTAATCATAGACACAAGTAAGCCTTTAAACAACGTTCATCTATATCAATCATAGACACAAGTAAGCCTTAAAACAACGTTCATCTATATTAATCATAAACACAAGTTAGCCTTCAAACAACGTTTATCTATATTAATCATAGACAGAATTAAGCCTTCAAACAACGTTTATCTATATTAATCATAGACAGAAGTAAGCCTTCAAACAACGTTTATCTATATTAATCATAGACACACGTAAGCCTTCAAACAACGTTTATCTATATTAATCATAGACACACGTAAGCCTTCAAACAACGTTTATCTATATTAATCATAGACACACGTAAGCCTCAAAACAACGTCCATCTATATCAATCATAAACAGAAGTAAGCCTTCAAACAATGTCCATCTATATTAATCATAAACAAAAGTAAGCCTTCAAACAACGTTCATCTATATTAATCATAGACACAAGTAAGCCTTTAAACAACGTTCATCTATATTAATCAAAGACAGAAGTAAGCCTTCAAACAACGTTCATCTATATTAATCATAGACACAAGTAAGCCTTCAAACAACGTTCATCTATATTAATCATAGACAGAAGTAAGCCTTCAAACAACGTTCATCTATATTAATCATATACACAAGTAAGCCTTCAAACAATGTTTATCTATATTAATCATAGACAGAAGTAAGTGCTCAAACAACGTTCATCTATATTAATCATAGACAGAAGTAAGCCTTCAAACAACGTTCATCTATATTAATCATAGACAGAAGTAAGCCTTCAAACAACGTTCATCTATATTAATCATAGACACAAGTAAGCCTTCAAACAACGTTCATCTATATTAATCATAGACAGAAGTAAGCCTTCAAACAACGTTCATCTATATTAATCATAGACACAAGTAAGCCTTTAAAGAACGTTCATCTATATTAATCATAGACAGAAATAGGCCTTCAAACAACGTTCATCTACATTAATCATAGACACAAGTAAGCCTTCAAACAACGTTCATCTATATAAATCATAGACAGAAGTAAGCCTTCAAATAACGTTCATCTATATTAATCATAGACACACGTAAGCCTTCAAACAACGTTTATCTATATTAATTATAGACAGAAGTAAGCGCTCAAACAACGTTAATCTGTATTAATCATAGACACAAGTAAGCCTTCAAACAACGTTCATCTATATTAATCATAGACACAAGTAAGCCTTAAAACAACGTTCATCTATATTAATCATAGACACAAGTAAGCCTTAAAACAACGTTCATCTATATCAATCATAGACACAAGTAAGCCTTAAAACAACGTTCATCTATATCAATCATAAACACAAGTTAGCCTTCAAACAACGTTCATCTATATCAATCATAGACACAAGTAAGCCTTAAAACAACGTTCATCTATATTAATCATAAACACAAGTTAGCCTTCAAACAACGTTTATCTATATTAATCATAGACACAAGTAAGCCTTCAAACAACGTCCATCTATATTCTCGGTTTTAATGATATTTTAAATAGCTATGATGACAATATAGATTATTTCCAATACTTAAACAGCACCTTAGAGATCAATATATTTAAAACTGGAATAGTTCAATACAATCGATGTCTCAACTAGATTTTTATAAACGTTTTAAACCCGAATTTTGTTGTGAAAACTATATCGGTGTTATCAAGGGTGATATGTTAGGAAAATACATAAGCCGTTTTAGATTAAGTTCTCATTCATTAGTAATTGAAACTGGAAGGTATAATGGAACTGAAAGACAACATCGATTTTGTAATTTATGTAATCTTAACCAAACAGAGTCTGAATATCACTTTTTACTATGTTGTCCAGCTCAGTCAAATATAAGGTTTAAGTACTTTGGAAATATACCATGGACTAATATACATATCTTTACAAACATAATGTCGTCTTAAGGCAGAAAGGCTATTTTTAAACTTTCCCATTATTTAAGGGAAGCTTTGAATTACGGAATACAATGACTAAATAGAATGCTCTTCTTTCCGGAGGGAGTTGATATATGTATGTATGTATGTATGTATGTTGATTTATATGAGTGTTTATGTTATTGATTGAATATACTTGTAGATAGATTGAAACTGTATATTTAATTTGTATGCATAGTCTACTAAAATGTTATGGCCACAGGCATGTTTGTGCTGAATTTGCCGAATAAAATATTTTAAGAAATATAAATATTAATCATTTACACAAGTAGGTCTTCGAACACCGACTGTTTATATCAATCAAAGACACACGTGGGTCTTCCAACAGCACATCTCTATATTGATCAAACGTTCTTCTTTAGAACATACATAGATAAAACGGCTATAAAATAAGGACATAAGTAAAGGTAAGGCCATACTTAGAGGTTATGGCATACAGAGAGGTTAGGGTATATGTAGATTTAAGGGCATACTTAGAGGTAAGGACATACTTAGAGGTTAGGACATACTTAGAGGTTAGGACATACTTAGATGTTATGGCGTACAGAGAGGTTAGGACATACTTAGATGTTATGGCGTACAGAGAGGTTAGGACATACTTAGAGGTTATGGCGTACAGAGAGGTTAGGGTATACGTAGATTTAAGGGCATACTTAGAGGTAAGGACATACTTAGAGGTTAGGACATACTTAGAGGTAAGGACATACTTAGAGGTTAGGACATACTTAGATGTTATGGCGTACAGAGAGGTTAGGACATACTTAGAGGTTATGGCGTACAGAGAGGTTAGGGTATACGTAGATTTAAGGGCATACTTAGATGTAAGGACATACTTAGAGGTTATGGCATACAGAGAGGTTAGGGTATACGTAGATTTAAGGGCATACTTAGAGGTAAGGACATACTTAGAGGTTAGGACATACTTAGATGTTAGGACATACTTAGAGGTTAGGACATACTTAGAGGTAAGGACATACTTAGAGGTTAGGACATACTTAGATGTTATGGCGTACAGAGAGGTTAGGACATACTTAGAGGTTATGGCGTACAGAGAGGTTAGGGTATACGTAGATTTAAGGGCATACTTAGATGTAAGGACATACTTATTCATATTGTGAATTGGCGCCTTCATGGAGATACGATTGGTAATGTTACATGTATAACCCATAATGGCTCCAGTACTATTGATTACCATATTGCTTCAACAGAATTGTTTGATTTTGTCACTCAGTTTGAGATATCACATCGGGATGACTCTGATCACTTTCCTTTTACTGCATGTTTGACATTGCCATGTACTATTCATAATGATCAACCGACGAATGACAGACATTTTTGACATTTTCGACGACTTAGACACTTTTGACAAGTACAATTGGAATGAGTTGTATAAAAACAGATTTTTGGATAATTTAACGGTATTGCTTGACGATGTAAAAGACACACATTTAAATAACTTAAGCCTTAGTTTAAATGCTCGTACAGAAGCTTTGCTAAATGTTTATAAACAGGCAGCTGAGAGATCCAATCTTCGACAAAGACAAATGCAGGGACAAAATGAGCTTACTATTAATAGTCAACCATGGTGGGATAATGATTGTGCTTCTGCTAAACAACGCAAATATTCTGCGTTAAGACGATTTAGGTTGACTAATTCTGATGATGACTTATCTTTATACAGGGAAAATAAAAATGTTTTTAAGCATGTTATATAAAAAGGTGCCAATATCAAAGCAATATGAGAAATGAACTTTTAGAAGCAAGATCAAATCCAAAAACATTCTGGAAAATACTCAGAAGAAATTCTTCGAAACAAGAGAGTATGCATCATTATATTGACACAAAAGATTGGTTAAACTATTTCAAAGCTCTTTTGTTCAAACCAAACCAACATCCAATTCCTGTTTTTGAGGAAGAGGTAAACTTAGAATATGACCAAATCCTTAACTGTTCAATTACTATAGATGATGTTAACAATAGTATTAGAAAATTGAAATCTGGGAAATCTCAAGGTATAGACGGCATAGGGGCTGAGTTTTATAAAAATACTTGTCAAATAATATGTCCTTTATTATGCGAACTCTTCAATGATATACTTGATTGTGATTGTTTACCAAATTGTTGGTCCGAAAGAATCATTGTGCCTATCCATAAATCGGGATCAAAGACAGACCCTTCTAATTATAGGGGAATCTCTTTAATTAACACTATGTATAAAATATTTTCAAACATTGTCTTTAAAAGAATTTGCAACTGGGCAGAACAATTTCAAAAAATAGATGAGTCACAGGCCGGATTTAGAGCTGCCTATTCAACAACAGATAACATGTTTATACTTCAATGTATGGTTCAAAAGTACATCTGCAAGCCAGAAGGTAGATTCTATGTTCTTTATGTTGATTTTCAAAAAGCGTTTGATGGATTACAACACGATAAACTTTTTTCTACATTACATGATATCGGTCTTAGAGGGAAATTATATAATGTACTAGCATCACTATATTCTGATATTTATTGTCGTATACGTGTATCGAATGGAAAATTGACTAAACCAATGAAGTGCAACATTGGTGCAAAACAAGGGGATGTGACAAGCACGATAATTTTTAATCTTTACATCAATGAGCTATCACGCGTATTACGAGAAAAGGGTCATAGAGGCATTTTCATTACAGAACAAATTACTAACGTTTTATGTATTCTTTTTGCAGACGACGTTGCCAACTGCGCTGATTCTGTTATTGAACTACAAAGACAATTAAATACAATATCAGAATTTTGTAATACTTATGGCATGACACTAAACGAACAAAAGACAGAAAGCATTGTTTTTCGACGAGGCGGTCCTTTGCGTCATACTGAAAATTGGTTTTACAATGGAAAAGCAGTAAATGTAACTTCTGTTTATAAATACATGGGGCTTCTTTTCACCCCTAAATTGTCATGGTCTAAAGGAAAAGCAAAGCTTGTAGCCCAAGCAAAGAAATCAATAAACACAATAAAGGCTTATCACAGAACTTTTGGAAATTTTAATCTTAGAGAACATTTTAAACTATTCGATTCTATGGTGAAACCTATTCTTTTAAACGAGGGAGAAATTTGGGGAAATGAATTTTCAAGTAGCATAGAACAAGTACAAATACAATACTGTAAAGAATTTCTTGGGACAAACCAATCAATAAATGAGTGTATGGTTCTTGGTGAATGTGGCAGACTTCCATTATGCTGTGATTATTACTTTAAAGTTATTAAGTATTGGTGTAAACTCTTAAGAATGCCCGAATATAGATATCCAAGAATTGTTATTTAATGTTAAAGAAACATGATAATATTGGAAGAATTAATTGGGTGACAAGTGTAAAAAATCTTCTTTATCAGTATGGTTTTGGGTATGTGTGGATAAGCCAGGACATAGGTGACCTTGACATGTTTTTAAAATATTTCAAAATGAGACTTAATGACTGCAAAACACAGGACTGGTCTGCTAGTGTGAATGAGTCATCTCGATGTGATACCTACAAACATTTTAAATCATTATTAGAACCTGAAAACTATTTATCTATTGGACTCTCTTATCAATTTAAAAAGGCATTGTCAGGATTTAGATGTTCGAACCATAAATTTACGATAGAAACTGGGAGACACCAAAACATTCCAAGAGAAGAGAGAATCTGTACTTTTTGTTTCAATGAATCTAACACTAGAATAATAGATAACGAATACCATGCCTTCTTTCATTGCGAAAAATATGTACATCAACGTTATTCATATCTCTACAATTGGTATCACGGAAATGATGGTGAAGAAAATTTTTATAGCCTCCTCAGAACAGAAAATGAAGTCCAAATACGAAAAATAGCTTTATATGTTTTTATGATAATGAAACAATCTTAAATGCGCAAACTGGTTAAGAATCCAGGAACAATTGTTTAATCTCAAAAACTTAGAAAGTATGAAGCACAAAGATGTTTAGTCTTTTGTATTATAAACAACTCTTACAAATTTGTATATTTTAACATGTAAATTGTATTATGGGCCAGAAGCCTTTGGCTGAATAAACTTATTGTATTGTATTGTATTGCATAGACAGGTGAAAATAAAAAACTTAGAGGTAAGGACATACTTAGATGTTATGGCGTACAGAGAGGTTAGGACATACTTAGAGGTAAGGGCATACTTAGAGGTAAGGGTATACTTAGATGTTAGGACATTCTTAGATGTAAGGACATACTTAGATGTAAGGGCATACTTAGATGTTAGGATATACTTAGATGAAAGGACATACTTAGATGTAAGGGCATACTTAGAGGTTATGGCATACTTAGAGGTTAGGACATACTTAGATGTTAGGACATACTTAGAGGTTAGGATATACTTAGATGTTAGGACATACTTAGATGTTAGGACATACTTAGAGGTAAGGACATACTTAGATGTTAGGACATACTTAGATGTTAGGACATACTTAGAGGTAAGGACATACTTAGATGTTAGGGCATACTTAGATGTAAGGACATACTTAGATGTAAGGGCATACTTAGATGTTAGGGCATACTTAGATGTAAGGGCATACTTAGATGTAAGGGCATACTTAGATGTAAGGACATACTTAGAGGTAAGGACATACTTAGAGGTAAGGACATACTTAGAGGTAAGGGTATACGTAGATTTAAGGACATACTTAGGGGTAAGGACATACTTGGAGGTTAGGACATACTTAGATGTTAGGACATACTTAGATGTTAGGACATACTTAGAGGTAAGGACATACTTAGATGTTAGGACATACTTAGATGTTAGGACATACTGAAAGGTAAGGACATACTTAGATGTAAGGACATACTTAGAGGTAAGGACATACTTAGAGGTAAGGACATACTTAGAGGTAAGGACATACTTAGAGGTAAGGACATACTTAGAGGTAAGGTAAGGGCATACTTAGAGGTAAGGACATACTAAGAGGTAAGGGCATACTTAGATGTTAGGGCATACTTAGAGGTAAGGACATACTTAGAGGTAAGGACATACTTAGAGGTAAGGTAAGGGCATACTTAGAGGTAAGGACATATTAAGAGGTAAGGGCATACTTAGATGTTAGGGCATACTTAGAGGTAAGGGCATACTTAGAGGTTAGGACATACTTAGAGGTAAGGACATACTTAGAGGTAAGGGCATACTTAGAGGTAAGGACATACTTAGATGTAAGGACATACTTAGATGTAAGGACATACTTAGATGTAAGGACATACTTAGATGTAAGGACATACTTTGAGGTAAGGACATACTTAGATGTTAGGACATACTTAGAGGTAAGGGCATACTTAGAGGTAAGGACATACTTAGAGGTAAGGACATACTTAGAGATAAGGGCATACTTAGATTTTAGGACATACTTAGATGTAAGGGCATACTTAGATGTTAGGGCATACTTAGAGGTAAGGGCATACTTAGATGTTAGGATATACTTAGAGGTAAGGACATACTTAGAGATAAGGGCATACTTAGATTTTAGGACATACTTAGATGTAAGGGCATACTTAGATGTTAGGGCATACTTAGAGGTAAGGGCATACTTAGATGTTAGGATATACTTAGAGGTAAGGACATACTTAGAGGTTAGGACATACTTAGAGGTAAGGACATACTCAGATGTAAGGACATACTTAGATGTTAGGACACACTAAGAGGTTAGGACATACATAGATGTTAGGACATACTTAGAGGTAAGGGCATACTTAGAGATAAGGGCATACTTAGATGTTAGGGCATACTTAGAGGTAAGGGCATACTTAGAGGTAAGGACATACTTAGATGTTAGGACATACTTAGAGGTAAGGGCATACTTAGAGGTAAGGACATACTTAGATGTTAGGACATACTTAGATGTTAGGACATACTTAGAGGTAAGGGTATACTTAGATGTTAGGACATACTTAGATGTTAGGACATACTTAGATGTAAGGATATACTTAGAGGTGGGACATACTTAGAGGTTAGGACATACTTAGAGGTAAGGACATATTCAGATGACATACTTAGATGTTAGGACACTAAGAGGTTAGGACATACTAGATGTTAGGACATACTTAGAGGTAAGGGCATACTTAGAGATAAGGGCATACTTAGATGTTAGGGCATACTTAGAGATAAGGGCATACTTAGAGGTAAGGACATACTTAGATGTTAGGACATACTTAGAGGTAAGGGCATACTTAGAGGTAAGGACACTTAGATGTTAGGACATACTTAGAGGTAAGGGCAGAGGTACATACTAGAGATAAGGACATACTTAGATGTAAGGACATACTTAGAGGTAAGGACATACTTAGAGGTTAGGACATACTTAGATGTAAGGACATACTTAGATGTAAGGACATACTTAGATGTAAGGACATACTTAGATGTAAGGACATACTTAGAGGTAAGGACATACTTAGATGTTAGGACATACTTACAGGTAAGGGCATACTTAAAGATAAGGGCATACGTAGATGTAAGGGCATACTTAGATGTAAGGGCATACTTAGAGGTAAGGGCATACTTAGATGTTAGGATATACTTAGAGGTAAGGACATACTTGGAGGTTAGGACATACTTAGATGTTAGGACATACTTACAGGTAAGGGCATACTTAAAGATAAGGGCATAGGTAGATGTAAGGGCATACTTAGATGTAAGGGCATACTTAGAGGTAAGGACATACTCAGATGTAAGGACATACTTAGATGTTAGGACATACTTAGAGGTTAGGACATACTTAGATGTTAGGACATACTTAGAGGTAAGGGCATACTTAGAGATAAGGGCATACTTAGATGTTAGGGCATACTTAGAGATTAGGGCATACTTAGAGGTAAGGACATACTTAGATGTTAGGACATACTTGGAGGTAAGGGCATACTTAGATGTTAGGGCATACTTAGATGTAAGGGCATACTTAGAGGTAAGGACATACTTAGAGGTAAGGACATACTTAGAGGTAAGGGCATACTTAGAGGTTAGGACATACTTAGAGGTTAGGACATACTTAGATGTAAGGACATACTTAGAGGTAAGGACATACTTAGAGATAAGGGCAAACTTAGATTTTAGGACATACTTAGATGTAAGGGCATACTTAGAGGTAAGGACATACTTAGAGGTAAGGGCATACTTAGAGGTAAGGGCATACTTAGATGTTAGGACATACTTAGAGGTAAGGGCATACTTAGAGATAAGGGCATACTTAGATGTTAGGACATACTTAGATGTAAGGGCATACTTAGAGGTAAGGACAAACTTAGAGGTAAGGGCATACTTAGAGGTAAGGGCATACTTAGAGGTTAGGACATACTTAGAGGTAAGGACATACTTATAGGTAAGGAAATACTTAGAGGTAAGGACATACTTAGATGTAAGGACATAATTAGAGGTAAGGGCACACTTAGAGATAAGGGCATACTTAGATACTAGGACATACTTAGATGTAAGGGCATACTTAGATGTAAGGAAATACTTAGAGGTAAGGACATAATGAGATGCTAGGACATAATTAGAGGTAAGGACATACATAGAGGTAAGGACATACTTAGAGGTAAGGGCATACTTAGAGGTAAGGGCATACTTAGAGGTAAGGACATACCTAGAGGTAAGGGCATACTTAGAGGTAAGGACATACTTAGAGGTTAGTCATACTTAGATGTTATGACATACTTAGATGTTAGGACATACTTAGAGGTAAGGGCATACTTAGATGTTAGGACATACTTAGAGGTAAGGGCATACTTAGAGGTAAGGACATACTTAGAGGTAAGGGCATACTTAGAGGTAAGGACATACTTTGAGGTTAGGCATACTAAGATGTTAGGACATACTTAGATGTTAGGGCATACTTAGAGATAAGGGCATACTTAGAGGTAAGGACATACTTAGATGTTAGGACATACTTAGAGGTAAGGGCATACTTAGAGATAAGGGCATACTTAGATGTTAGGACATACTTAGAGGTAAGGGCATACTTAGAGATAAGGGCATACTTAGATGTTAGGACATACTTAGAGGTAAGGACATACTTAGAGGTTAGGACATACTTAGATGTAAGGACATACTTAGATGTAAGGACATACTTAGATGTAAGGACATACTTAGATGTAAGGACATACTTAGAGGTAAGGACATACTTAGATGTTAGGACATACTTACAGGTAAGGGCATACTTAAAGATAAGGGCATACGTAGATGTAAGGGCATACTTAGATGTAAGGGCATACTTAGAGGTAAGGGCATACTTAGATGTTAGGATATACTTAGAGGTAAGGACATACTTGGAGGTTAGGACATACTTAGATGTTAGGACATACTTACAGGTAAGGGCATACTTAAAGATAAGGGCATAGGTAGATGTAAGGGCATACTTAGATGTAAGGGCATACTTAGAGGTAAGGACATACTCAGATGTAAGGACATACTTAGATGTTAGGACATACTTAGAGGTTAGGACATACTTAGATGTTAGGACATACTTAGAGGTAAGGGCATACTTAGAGATAAGGGCATACTTAGATGTTAGGGCATACTTAGAGATTAGGGCATACTTAGAGGTAAGGACATACTTAGATGTTAGGACATACTTGGAGGTAAGGGCATACTTAGATGTTAGGGCATACTTAGATGTAAGGGCATACTTAGAGGTAAGGACATACTTAGAGGTAAGGACATACTTAGAGGTAAGGGCATACTTAGAGGTTAGGACATACTTAGAGGTTAGGACATACTTAGATGTAAGGACATACTTAGAGGTAAGGACATACTTAGAGATAAGGGCAAACTTAGATTTTAGGACATACTTAGATGTAAGGGCATACTTAGAGGTAAGGACATACTTAGAGGTAAGGGCATACTTAGAGGTAAGGGCATACTTAGATGTTAGGACATACTTAGAGGTAAGGGCATACTTAGAGATAAGGGCATACTTAGATGTTAGGACATACTTAGATGTAAGGGCATACTTAGAGGTAAGGACAAACTTAGAGGTAAGGGCATACTTAGAGGTAAGGGCATACTTAGAGGTTAGGACATACTTAGAGGTAAGGACATACTTATAGGTAAGGAAATACTTAGAGGTAAGGACATACTTAGATGTAAGGACATAATTAGAGGTAAGGGCACACTTAGAGATAAGGGCATACTTAGATGTTAGGACATACTTAGATGTAAGGGCATACTTAGATGTAAGGAAATACTTAGAGGTAAGGACATAATTAGATGCTAGGACATAATTAGAGGTAAGGACATACATAGAGGTAAGGACATACTTAGAGGTAAGGGCATACTTAGAGGTAAGGGCATACTTAGAGGTAAGGACATACCTAGAGGTAAGGGCATACTTAGAGGTAAGGACATACTTAGAGGTTAGTCATACTTAGATGTTATGACATACTTAGATGTTAGGACATACTTAGAGGTAAGGGCATACTTAGATGTTAGGACATACTTAGAGGTAAGGGCATACTTAGAGGTAAGGACATACTTAGAGGTAAGGGCATACTTAGAGGTAAGGACATACTTTGAGGTTAGGCATACTAAGATGTTAGGACATACTTAGAGGTTAGGACATACTTAGATGTTAGGACATACTTAGAGGTAAGGGCATACTTAGAGATAAGGGCATACTTAGATGTTAGGACATACTTAGATGTAAGGACATACTTAGATGTAAGGACATACTTAGAGGTAAGGACATACTTAGATGTTAGGACATACTTACAGGTAAGGGCATACTTAAAGATAAGGGCATACGTAGATGTAAGGGCATACTTAGATGTTAGGACATACTTGGAGGTAGGGGCATACTTAGAGACAAGGGCATACTTAGATGTTGGGACATACTTAGATGTAGGGCATACTTAGAGGTAGGACATACTTAGAGGTTAGGACATACTTAGAGGTAAGGACATACTAAAAGGTAAGGGCATACTTAGAGGTAAGGACATACTTAGAGGTAAGGGCATACTTAGAGGTAAGGACATACTTAGAGGTAAGGGCATACTTAGAGGTAAGGACATACTTTGAGGTTAGGCATACTTAGATGTTAGGACATACTTAGAGGTTAGGACATACTTAGATGTTAGGACATACTTAGAGGTAAGGGCATACTTAGAGATAAGGGCATACTTAGATGTTAGGACATACTTAGAGGTAAGGGCATACTTAGAGGTAAGGACATACTAAGAGGTAAGGGCATACTTAAAGATAAGGGCATACTTAGATGTTAGGGCATACTTAGAGATTAGGGCCTACTTAGAGGTAAGGACATACTTAGATGTTAGGACATACTTGGAGGTAAGGGCATACTTAGAGATAAGGGCATACTTAGATGTTAGGACATACTTAGAAGTAAGGGCATACTTAGAGGTAAGGACATACTTAGAGGTAAGGACATACTTAGAGGTAAGGGCATACATAGAGGTTAGGACATACTTAGAGGTTAGGACATACTTAGAGGTAAGGACATACTTAGAGGTAAGGACATACTTAGAGATAAGGGCATACTTAGATTTTAGGACATACTTAGATGTTAGGGCATACTTAGATGTTAGGACATACTTAGATGTAAGGGCATACTTAGAGGTAAGGACAAACTTAGAGGTAAGGGCATACTTAGAGGTAAGGGCATACTTAGAGGTTAGGACATACTTAGAGGTAAGGACATACTTTAAGGTAAGGAAATACTTAGAGGTAAGGACATACTTAGATGTAAGGACATAATTAGAGGTAAGGGCATACTTAGAGATAAGGGCATACTTAGATGTTAGGACATACTTAGATGTAAGGGCATACTTAGAGGTAAGGAAATACTTAGAGGTAAGGACATACTTAGATGCTAGGACAAAATTAGAGGTAAGGACATACATAGAGGTAAGGACATACTTAGAGGTAAGGGCATACTTAGAGGTAAGGGCATACTTAGAGGTAAGGACATACCTAGAGGTAAGGGCATACTTAGAGGTAAGGACATACTTAGAGGTTAGTCATACTTAGATGTTAGGACATACTTAGATGTTAGGACATACTTAGAGGTAAGGACATACTAAAAGGTAAGGGCATACTTAGAGGTAAGGACATACTTAGAGGTAAGGGCATACTTAGAGGTAAGGACATACTTAGAGGTTAGGCATACTTAGATGTTAGGACATACTTAGAGGTTAGGACATACTTAGATGATAGGACATACTTAGAGGTAAGGGCATACTTAGAGATAAGGGCATACTTAGATGTTAGGACATACTTAGAGGTAAGGGCATACTTAGAGGTAAGGACATACTAAGAGGTAAGGGCATACTTAAAGGTAAGGACATACTTAGATGTAAGGGCATACTTAGATGTTAGGGCATACTTAGAGGTAAGGGCATACTTAGAGGTAAGGACATACTTAGGACCTAGGACATACTTAGAGGTAAGGGCATACTTAAAGATAAGGGCATACATAGACTTAGATGTTAGGACATACTTAGAGCTAAGGGCATACTTAGAGATAAGGGCATACTTAGATGTTAGGACATACTTAGAGGTAAGGACATACTTAGAGGTTAGGACATACTTAGATGTTAGGACATACTTCGATGTAAGGGCATACTTAGATGTTAGGACATACTTAGAGGTAAGGGCATACTTAGAGGTAACGGCATACTTAGAGGTAAGGGCATACTTAGATGTTAGGGCATACTTAGAGGTAAGGACATACTTATAGGTAAGGAAATACTTAGAGGTAAGGACATACTTAGATGTAAGGACATAATTAGAGGTAAGGACATACTTAGAGGTAAGGGCCTACTTAGAGGTAAGGGCATACTTAGAGGTAAGGGCATACGTAGAGGTAAGGGCATACTTAGAGATTAGGGCCTACTTAGAGGTAAGAGGTGTGTGTGTGGGACATAGAGGTAAGGGCATACTTAGAGGTAAGGACATACTTAGATGTAAGGGCATACTTAGAGGTAAGGGCATACTTAGATGTTAGGACATACTTAGAGGTTAGGACATACTTAGAGGTAAGGACATACTTAGATGTTAGGGCATACTTAGATGTTGGGCATACTAAGAGGTAAGGACATACTTAGAGGTAAGGACATACTTAGAGATAAGGGCCTACTTAGAGGTAAGGACATACTTAGATGTTAGGACATACTTAGAAGTAAGGGCATACTTAGAGGTAAGGACATACTTAGATGTAAGGGCATACTTAGATGTTAGGGCATACTTAGATGTAAGGGCATACTTAGAGGTAAGGACATACTTAGATGTTAGGACATACTTAGATGTTAGGACATACTTAGAGGTAAGGGCATACTTAGATGTTAGGGCATACTTAGAGGTTAGGGCATACTTAGAGGTAAGGGCATACTTAGAGGTAAGGGCATACTTAGAGGTAAGGACATACTTAGGGGTAAGGACACACTTAGAGGTAAGGACATACTTAGAGGTAAGGACATACTTAGAGGTAAGGACATACTTAGAGGTAAGGACATACTTAGAGGTAAGGACATACTTAGAGGTAAGGACATACTTAGAGGTTAGGGCATACTTAGAGGTAAGGACATACTAAGAGGTAAGGGCATACTTAGAGGTAAGGGCATACTTAGAGGTAAGGACATACTTAGATGTAAGGGCATACTTAGATGTTAGGACATACTTAGAGGTAAGGACATACTTAGATGTTAGGACATACTTAGATGTTGGGCATACTAAGAGGTAAGGACATACTTAGATGTTAGGGCATACTTAGATGTTAGGACATACTTAGAGGTAAGGACATACTTAGATGTTAGGACATACTTAGATGTTGGGCATACTAAGAGGTAAGGACATACTTAGAGGTAAGGACATACTTAGAGGTAAGGGCATACTTAGAGGTAAGGACATACTAAGAGGTAAGGGCATACTTAGAGGTAAGGGCATACTTAGAGGTAAGGAAATATTTAGATGTAAGGGCATACTTAGATGTTAGGGCATACTTAGATGTTAGGACATACTTAGAGGTAAGGACATACTTAGATGTTAGGACATACTTAGATGTTAGGACATACTTAGAGGTAAGGACATACTTAGATGTTAGGGCATACTTAGATGTAAGGACATACTTAGATGTAAGGGCATACTTAGATGTTAGGGCATACTTAGATGTAAGGGCATACTTAGATGTAAGGGCATACTTAGATGTAAGGACATACTTAGAGATAAGGGCATACTTAGATGTTAGGACATACTCAGATGTAAGGACATACTTAGATGTTAGGGCATACTTAGAGATTAGGGCATACTTAGAGGTAAGGACATACTTAGATGTTAGGACATACTTGGAGGTAAGGGCATACTTAGAGATAAGGGCATACTTAGATGTAAGGACATACTTAGATGTAAGGGCATACTTAGAGGTAAGGACATACTTAGAGGTAAGGACATACTTAGAGGTAAGGGCATACTTAGAGGTTAGGACATACTTAGAGGTTAGGACATACTTAGATGTAAGGACATACTTAGAGGTAAGGACATACTTAGAGGTAAGGGCAAACTTAGAGGTTAGGACATACTTAGAGGTTAGGACATACTTAGATGTAAGGACATACTTAGAGGTAAGGACATACTTAGAGATAAGGGCATACTTAGATTTTAGGACATTCTTAGAGATAAGGGCGTACTTAGAGGTAAGGACATACTTAGAGGTAAGGGCATACTTAGAGGTAAGGGCATACTTAGAGATAAGGGCATACTTAGATGTAAGGACATACTTAGATGTAAGGGCATACTTAGAGGTAAGGACATACTTAGAGGTAAGGGCATACTTAGAGGTAAGGGCAAACTTAGAGGTTAGGACATACTTAGAGGTAAGGACATACTTATAGGTAAGGAAATACTTAGAGGTAAGGACATACTTAGATGTAAGGACATGATTAGAGGTAAGGGCACACTTAGAGATAAGGGCATACTTAGATGTTAGGACATACTTAGATGTAAGGGCATACTTAGATGTAAGGAAATACTTAGAGGTAAGGACATAATTAGATGTAAGGGCATACTTAGATGTAAGGAAATACTTAGAGGTAAGGACATAGTTAGATGCTAGGACATAATTAGAGGTAAGGACATACATAGAGGTAAGGACATACTTAGAGGTAAGGGCATACTTAGAGGTAAGGACATACTTAGAGGTTATTCATACTTAGATGTTAGGGCATACTTAGAGGTAAGGACATACTTAGAGGTTAGTCATACTTAGATGTTAGGACATACTTAGAGGTAAGGGCATACTTAGAGGTAAGGACATACTTAGAGGTAATGGCATACTTAGAGGTAAGGACATACTTTGAGGTTAGGCATACTTAGATGTTAGGACATACTTAGAGGTTAGGACATACTTAGATGTTAGGACATACTTAGAGGTAACGGCATACTTAGAGATAAGGGCATACTTAGATGTTAGGACATACTTAGATGTTAGGACATACTTAGAGGTAAGGACATACTTAGATGTTAGGGCATACTTAGATGTAAGGACATACTTAGATGTAAGGGCATACTTAGATGTTAGGGCATACTTAGATGTAAGGGCATACTTAGATGTAAGGGCATACTTAGATGTAAGGACATACTTAGAGATAAGGGCATACTTAGATGTTAGGACATACTCAGATGTAAGGACATACTTAGATGTTAGGGCATACTTAGAGATTAGGGCATACTTAGAGGTAAGGACATACTAAGATGTTAGGACATACTTGGAGGTAAGGGCATACTTAGAGATAAGGGCATACTTAGATGTAAGGACATACTTAGATGTAAATGCATACTTAGAGGTAAGGACATACTTAGAGGTAAGGACATACTTAGAGGTAAGGGCATACTTAGAGGTTAGGACATACTTAGAGGTTAGGACATACTTAGATGTAAGGACATACTTAGAGGTAAGGACATACTTAGAGATAAGGAGCATACTTAGAGGTTAGGACATACTTAGAGGTTAGGACATACTTAGATGTGGGACATGCTTAGAGGTAAGGACATACTTAGAGATATAAGGGCATACTTAGATTTTTAGGACATTCTTAGAGATAGGGCATTACTTAGAGTAGGACATGCCAGAGGTAAGGGCATACTTAGAGGTAGAGGCATACTTAGAGATAAGACATACTTAGATGTAGGACATACTTAGATGTAAGGGAACATACTTAAGTGAGACATACTACTTAGAGGTAAGGGCATACTTAGGAGTAGAGACAAACTGAGATTAGGACATATAGAGGTAGGACATACTTATAGGTAAGGGACATACTTAGAGGTTAGGACATACTTAGATGTTAGGACATACTTAGAGGTAAGGGCATACTTAGAGATAAGGGCATACTTAGATGTTAGGACATACTTAGATGTAAGGGCATACTTAGATGTAAGGAAATACTTAGAGGTAAGGACATAATTAGATGTAAGGGCATACTTAGATGTAAGGAAATACTTAGAGGTAAGGACATAGTTAGATGCTAGGACATAATTAGAGGTAAGGACATACATAGAGGTAAGGACATACTTAGAGGTAAGGGCATACTTAGAGGTAAGGACATACTTAGAGGTTAGTCATACTTAGATGTTAGGGCATACTTAGAGGTAAGGACATACTTAGAGGTTAGTCATACTTAGATGTTAGGACATACTTAGAGGTAAGGGCATACTTAGAGGTAAGGACATACTTAGAGGTAATGGCATACTTAGAGGTAAGGACATACTTTGAGGTTAGGCATACTTAGATGTTAGGACATACTTAGAGGTTAGGACATACTTAGATGTTAGGACATACTTAGAGGTAACGGCATACTTAGAGATAAGGGCATACTTAGATGTTAGGACATACTTAGAGGTAAGGGCATACTTAGAGGTAAGGACATACTAAGAGGTAAGGGCATACTTAGAGATAAGGGCATACTTAGATGTTAGGGCATACTTAGAGATTAGGGCATACTTAGAGGTAAGGACATACTTAGATGTTAGGACATACTTGGAGGTAAGGGCATACTTAGATGTTAGGGCATACTTAGATGTAAGGGCATACTTAGAGGTAAGGACATACTTAGATGTTAGGACATACTTATATGTTAGGACATACTTAGAGGTAAGGGCATACTTAGATGTTAGGGCATACTTAGAGGTAAGGGCATACTTAGAGGTAAGGGCATACTTAGAGGTAAGGGCATACTTAGAGGTAAGGACATACTTAGGGGTAAGGACACACTTAGAGGTAAGGACATACTTAGAGGTAAGGACATACTTAGAGGTAAGGACATACTTAGAGGTAAGGACATACTTAGAGGTAAGGACATACTTAGAGGTAAGGACATACCTAGAGGTAAGGGCATACTTAGAGGTAAGGACATACTAAGAGGTAAGGGCATACTTAGAGGTAAGGGCATACTTAGAGGTAAGGACATACTTAGATGTAAGGGCATACTTAGATGTTAGGGCATACTTAGATGTTAGGACATACTTAGAGGTAAGGACATACTTAGATGTTAGGACATACTTAGATGTTAGGACATACTTAGAGGTAAGGACATACTTAGATGTTAGGGCATACTTAGATGTAAGGACATACTTAGATGTAAGGGCATACTTAGATGTTAGGGCATACTTAGATGTAAGGGCATACTTAGATGTAAGGGCATACTTAGATGTAAGGACATACTTAGAGGTAAGGACATACTTAGAAGTAAGGACATACTTAGAGGTAAGGGTATACGTAGATTTAAGGACATACTTAGGGGTAAGGACATACTTGGAGGTTAGGACATACTTAGATGTTAGGACATACTTAGATGTTAGGACATACTTAGAGGTAAGGACATACTTAGATGTTAGGACATACTTAGATGTTAGGACATACTTAGAGGTAAGGACATACTTAGATGTAAGGACACACTTAGAGGTAAGGACATACTTAGAGGTAAGGACATACTTAGAGGTAAGGACATACTTAGAGGTAAGGACATACTTAGAGGTAAGGACATACTTAGATGTTAAGGCATACTTAGAGGTAAGGGCATACTTAGAGGTTAGGACATACTTAGAGGTAAGGACATACTTAGAGGTAAGGGCATACTTAAAGGTAAGGACATACTTAGAGGTAAGGACATACTTAGATGTAAGGACATACTTAGATGTAAGGACATACTTAGATGTAAGGACATACTTAGATGTAAGGACATACTTAGAGGTAAGGACATACTTAGATGTTAGGACATACTTAGAGGTAAGGGCATACTTAAAGATAAGGGCATACGTAGATGTAAGGGCATACTTAGATGTAAGGGCATACTTAGAGGTAAGGGCATACTTAGATGTTAGGATATACTTAGAGGTAAGGACATACTTAGAGGTTAGGACATACTTAGAGGTTAGGACATACTTAGAGGTAAGGACATATTCAGATGTAAGGACATACTTAGATGTTAGGACATACTAAGAGGTTAGGACATACTTAGATGTTAGGACATACTTAGAGGTAAGGGCATACTTAGAGATAAGGGCATACTTAGATGTTAGGGCATACTTAGAGATAAGGGCATACTTAGAGGTAAGGACATACTTAGATGTTAGGACATACTTAGAGGTAAGGGCATACTTAGAGGTAAGGACATACTTAGATGTTAGGACATACTTAGATGTTAGGACATACTTAGAGGTAAGGGTATTCTTAGATGTTAGGACATACTTAGATGTTAGGACATACTTAGGGGTAAGGGCATACTTAGAGGTTAGGACATACTTAGATGTAAGGACATACTTAGAGGTAAGGACATACTTAGAGGTTAGGACATACTTAGAGGTAAGGACATACTCAGATGTAAGGACATACTTAGATGTTAGGGCATACTTAGAGATTAGGGCATACTTAGAGGTAAGGACATACTTAGATGTTAGGACATATTTGGAGGTAAGGGCATACTTAGAGATAAGGGCATACTTAGATGTAAGGACATACTTAGATGTAAGGGCATACTTAGAGGTAAGGACATACTTAGAGGTAAGGACATACTTAGAGGTAAGGGCATACTTAGAGGTTAGGACATACTTAGAGGTTAGGACATACTTAGATGTAAGGACATACTTAGATGTAAGGGCATACTTAGAGGTAAGGACATACTTAGAGGTAAGGGCATACTTAGAGGTAAGGGCATACTTAGATGTTAGGACATACTTAGAGGTAAGGGCATACTTAGAGATAAGGGCATACTTAGATGTTAGGACATACTTAGATGTAAGGGCATACTTAGAGGTAAGGACAAACATAGAGGTAAGGGCATACTTAGAGGTAAGGGCATACTTAGAGGTTAGGACATACTTAGAGGTAAGGACATACTTATAGGTAAGGAAATACTTAGAGGTAAGGACATACTTAGATGTAAGGACATAATTAGAGGTAAGGGCACACTTAGAGATAAGGGCATACTTAGATACTAGGACATACTTAGATGTAAGGGCATACTTAGATGTAAGGAAATACTTAGAGGTAAGGACATAATGAGATGCTAGGACATAATTAGAGGTAAGGACATACATAGAGGTAAGGACATACTTAGAGGTAAGGGCATACTTAGAGGTAAGGGCATACTTAGAGGTAAGGACATACCTAGAGGTAAGGGCATACTTAGAGGTAAGGACATACTTAGAGGTAGTCATACTTAGATGTAGGACATACTTAGATGTTAGGGCATACTTAGAGATTAGGGCATACTTAGAGGTAAGGACATACTTAGATGTTAGGACATACTTGGAGGTAAGGGCATACTTAGAGATAAGGGCATACTTAGATGTAAGGACATACTTAGATGTAAGGGCATACTTAGAGGTAAGGACATACTTAGAGGTAAGGACATACTTAGAGGTAAGGGCATACTTAGAGGTTAGGACATACTTAGAGGTTAGGACATACTTAGATGTAAGGACATACTTAGAGGTAAGGACATACTTAGAGATAAGGGCATACTTAGATTTTAGGACATACTTAGAGATAAGGGCATACTTAGAGGTAAGGACATACTTAGAGGTAAGGGCATACTTAGAGGTAAGGGCATACTTAGAGATAAGGGCATACTTAGATGTTAGGACATACTTACATGTAAGGGCATACTTAGAGGTATGGACATACTTAGAGGTAAGGGCAAACTTAGAGGTTAGGACATACTTAGAGGTAAGGACATACTTATAGGTAAGGAAATACTTAGAGGTAAGGACATACTTAGATGTAAGGACATGATTAGAGGTAAGGGCACACTTAGAGATAAGGGCATTCTTAGATGTTAGGACATACTTAGATGTAAGGGCATACTTAGATGTAAGGAAATACTTAGAGGTAAGGACATAATTAGATGTAAGGGCATACTTAGATGTAAGGAAATACTTAGAGGTTAGGACATACTTAGAGGTAAGGGCATACTTAGATGTTAGGACATACTTAGAGGTAAGGGCATACTTAGAGGTTAGGACAAACTTAGAGGTAAGGGCAAACTAAGATGTTAGGACATACTTAGAGGGACATACTTAGAGGTAAGGGCATACTAAGATGTTAGGACATACTTAGAGGTAAGGGCATACTTAGAGGTAAGGGCATACTTAGATGTTAGGACATACTTAGAGGTAAGGGCATACTTAGAGGTTAGGACAAACTTAGAGGTAAGGGCATACTAAGATGTTAGGACATACTTAGAGGTTAGGGACATACTTAGAGGTAAGGGCATACTAAGATGTTAGGACATACTTAGATGTTAGGACATACTTAGAGGTAAGGGCATACTTAGAGGTTAGGACAAACTTAGAGGTAAGGGCATACTAAGATGTTAGGACATACTTAGAGGTTAGGGACATACTTAGAGGTAAGGGCATACTAAGATGTTAGGACATACTTAGAGGTAAGGGACATACTTAGAGGTAAGGGCATACTTAGATGTTAGGGCATACTTAGAGGTAAGGGCATACTTAGAGGTTAGGACATACTTAGAGGTAAGGACATACTTAGAGGTAAGGACATGAGGTAAGGACATACTTAGAGGTAAGGACATACTTAGAGGTAAGGACATACTTAGAGGTAAGGACATACTTAGAGGTAAGGACATACTTAGAGGTAAGGACATACTTAGAGGTAAGGGCATACTTAGAGGTAAGGGCATACTTAGAGGTAAGGGCATACTTAGATGTTAGGACATTCTTATAGGTAAGGGCATACTTAGAGGTTAGGACAAACTTAGAGGTAAGGGCATACTAAGATGTTAGGACATACTTAGACGTTAGGACATACTTAGAGGTAAGGACATACTAAGATGTTGGGACATACTTAGAGGTAAGGGCATACGTAGAGGTAAGGGCATACTTAGAGATTAGGGCCTACTTAGAGGTAAGGGCATACTTAGAGGTAAGGGCATACTTAGATGTTATGGCGTACAGAGAGGTTAGGACATACTTAGAGGTAAGGACATACTTAGAGGTAAGGGCATACTTAAATGTTAGGACATACTTAGAGGTAAGGGCATACTTAGAGGTAAGGGCATACTTAGATGTAAGGTCATACTTAGAGGTAATGGCATACTTAGATGTTAGGACATACTTAAAGGTTAGGACATACTTAGAGGTAAGGACATACTTAGATGTTAGGGCATACTTAGATGTTGAGCATACTAAGAGGTAAGGACATACTTAAAGGTAAGGACATACTTAGAGATAAGGGCCTACTTAGAGGTAAGGACATACTTAGATGTTAGGTCATACTTAGAGGTAATGGCATACTTAGAGGTAAGGACATACTTAGATGTAAGGGCATACTTAGATGTTAGGGCATACTTAGATGTAAGGGCATACTTAGAGGTATGGACATACTTAGATGTTAGGACATACTTAGAGGTTAGGGCATACTTAGAGGTAAGGACATACTTAGAGGTAAGGAAATACTTAGATGTTAGGACATACTTAGAGGTAAGGGCATACTTAGATGTTAGGGCATACTTAGAGGTAAGGGCATACTTAGAGGTAAGGGCATACTTAGAGGTAAGGACATACTTAAGGGTAAGGGCGAACTTAGAGGTAAGGACATACTTAGAGGTAAGGACATACTTAGAGGTAAGGACATACTTAGAGGTAAGGACATACTTAGATGTTAGGGCATTCTTAGACGTTAGGAAATACTTAGATGTAAGGGCAAACTTAGAGGTAAGGGCATACTTAGAGGTAAGGGCATACTTAGATGTTAGGGCATACTTAGATGTAAGGGCATACTTAGAGGTAAGGACATACTTAGATGTAACGGCATACTTAGAGGTAAGGGCATACATAGAGGTAAGGGCATACTTAAAGGTAAGGACATATTTAGAGGTAAGGGCATACTTAGATGTTAGGACATACTTAGAGGTAAGAACATACTTAGAGCTAAGGGCATCCTTAGAGATAAGGGCATACTTAGATGTTAGGACATACTTAGAGGTAAGGGCATACTTAGATGTAAGGGCATACTTAGAGGTAAGGACATACTTAGATGTAAGGGCATACTAAGAGGTAAGGACTTACTTAGACGTTAGGACATACTAAGAGGTAAGGGCATACGGTAAGGGCATACTTAGATGTTAGGGCATACTTATAGGTAAGGGCATACTTAGAGGTACGGACATACTTAGAGGTTAGGACATACTTAGAGGTTAGGACATACTTTGATGTTAGGGCATACTTAGAGGTATGGGCATACTTAGACGTAAGGACATACTTAGATGTTAGGGCATACTTAGAGGTAAGGACATACTTAGAGGTAAGGGCATACTTAGATGTTAGGGCATACTTAGAGGTAAGGACATACTTAGAGGTAAGGACATACCTAGATGTTAGGGCATACTTAGAGGTAAGGACATACTTAGAGGGAAGGGCATACTTAGATGTTAGGGCATACTTAGAGGTAAGGGCATACTTAGAGGTCAGGGCATACTTAGATGTTAGGGCATACTTAGAGGTAAGGGCATACTTAGAGGTAAGGGCATACTTAGATGTTAGGGTATACTTAGAGGTAAGGACATACTTAGAGGTTAGGACATACTTAGATGTAAGGACATACTTAGATGTAAGGGCATACTTAGAGGTAAGGACATACTTAGATGTTAGGACATACTTAGATGTAAGGGCATACTTAGAGGTAAGGGCATACTTAGAGGTAAGGGCATACTTAGATGTAAGGACATACTTAGAGGTAAGGACATACTTAGAGGTAAGAGGTACATACTTAGAGGTAAGGACATACTTAGAGGTAAGGACATACTTAGAGGTAAGGACATACTTAGAGGTAAGGACATACTTAGATGTTAGGGCATACTTAGGAGCATACTTAGAGGTAAGGACATACTTAGATGTAAGGACATACTTAGATGTAATACTTATACATACTTAGATAAGGGCATACTTAGAGGTAAGGACATACTTAGAGGTAGGAGCATACTTAGAGGTAAGGACATACTTAGAGACTTAGGACATACTTAGAGTACATACTTAGAACATACATACTAGAGGGGCATACTTAGGGCATACTTAGAGGTAAGGACATACTTAGATGTTAGGACATACTTAGAGGTACTTAGAGGTTAGGACATACTTAGAGGTAAGGGCATACTTAGATGTAAGGACATACTTAGAGATAAGGACATACTTAGATGTTAGGACATACTTAGAGGTAAGGGCATACTTAGATGTTAGGACATACTTAGAGCTAAGGGCATACTTAGAGATAAGGGCATACTTAGATGTTAGGACATACTTAGAGGTAAGGACATACTTAGAGGTTAGGACATACTTAGATGTTAGGACATACTTAGAGGTAAGGGCATACTTAGATGTTAGGACATACTTAGAGGTAAAGGCATACTTAGAGGTTAGGACAAACTTAGAGGTAAGGGCATACTAAGATGTTAGGACATACTTAGACGTTAGGACATACTTAAAGGTAAGGACATACTAAGATGTTGGGACATACTTAGAGGTAAGGGCATACGTAGAGGTAAGGGCATACTTAGAGATTAGGGCATACTTAGAGGTAAGGGCATACTTAGAGGTAAGGGCATACTTAGATGTTATGGCGTACAGAGAGGTTAGGACATACTTAGAGGTAAGGACATACTTAGAGGTAAGGGCATACTTAGAGGTAAGGGCATACTTAGAGATTAGGGCATACTTAAATGTTAGGGCATACTTAAAGGTAAGGGCATACTTAGAGGTAAGGACATACTTAGATGTAAGGGCATACTTAGAGGTAAGGGCATACTTAGATGTAAGGACATACTTAGAGGTAAGGGCATACTTAGAGGTAAGGACATACTTAGAGGTAAGGCATACTTAGATGTTATGGCGTACAGAGAGGTTATGACATACTTAGAGGTTATGACATACTTAGAGGTCAGGGCATACTTAGAGGTAAGGGCATACTTAATAGGAAATACTTAGAGGTAAGGGCATACTTAGATGTTATGGCATACAGAGAGGTTAGGACATACTTAGAGGTAAGGGCATACTTAGATGTTATGGCGTACAGAGAGGTTAGGACATACTTAGAGGTAAGGACATACTTAGAGGTAAGGGCATACTTAGAGGTAAGGGCATACTTAGAGGTAAGGGCATACTTAGATGTTAGGACATACTTAGAGGTAAGGGCATACTTAGAGGTAAGGACGTACTAAGATGTTGGGACATACTTAGAGGTAAGGGCATACGTAGAGGCAAGGGCATACTTAGAGGTTAGGGCATACTTAGAGGTAAGGGCATACCTAGAGGTAAGGGCATACTTAGATGTTATGGCGTACAGAGAGGTTAGGACATACTTAGAGGTAAGGACATACTTAGAGGTAAGGGCATACTTAGAGGTAAGGGTATACTTAGAGGTTAGGGCATACTTAGATGTTAGGGCATACTTAGAGGTAAGGGCATACTTAGAGGTAAGGACATACTTAGATGTAAGGGCATACTTAGAGGTAAGGGCATACTTAGATGTAAGGACATACTTAGAGGTAAGGGCATACTTAGAGGTAAGGACATACTTAGAGGTAAGGCATACTTAGATGTTATGGCGTACAGAGAGGTTATGACATACTTAGAGGTTATGACATACTTAGAGGTCAGGGCATACTTAGAGGTAAGGGCATACTTAATAGGAAATACTTAGAGGTAAGGGCATACTTAGATGTTATGGCATACAGAGAGGTTAGGACATACTTAGAGGTAAGGGCATACTTAGATGTTATGGCGTACTTAGATGTTAGGACATACTTAGATGTAAGGACATACTTAGAGGTAAGGGCATACTTAGAGGTAAGGGCATACTTAGATGTTAGGACATACTAGAGGTAAGGCACACTCTTAGAGGTATACTTAGATGTAAGTAAGACACTTAGAGGTAAGGGCATACTTAGAGATAAGGACATACTTAGATGTTACGACATACTTAGAGGTAAGGGAATACTTAGAGGTAAGGACATACTTAGAGGTAAGGGCATACTTAGAGGTAAGGGCATACTTAGAGATAAGGACATACTTAGATGTTAGGACATACTTAGAGGTAAGGGCATACTTAGAGGTAAGGACATACTTAGATGTAAGGGCATACTTAGAGGTAAGGGCATACTTAGATGTTGAACATACTTAGAGGTAAGGGCATACTTAGAGGTAAGGGCATACTTAGAGGTAAGGGCATACTTAGAGGTAAGGGCATACTTAGATGTTAGGACATACTTAGAGGTAAGGGCATACTTAGAGGTAAGGGCATACTTAGAGGTAAGGGCATACTTAGAGGTAAGGGCATACTTAGATGTTAGGACATACTTAGAGGTAAGGGCATACTTAGAGGTAAGGGCATACTTAGATGTTAGGACATACTTAGATGTTAGGGCATAATTAGAGGTAAGGACATACTTAGAGGTAAGGGCATACTTAGAGGTAAGGGCATACTTAGAGGTAATGGCATACTTAGAGGTTAGGACATACTTAGATGTTAGGGCATACTTAGAGGTAAGGGCATACTTAGATGTTAGGACATACTTAGGTGTTAGGACATACTTAGAGGTAAGGGCATACTTAGATGTAAGGACATACTTAGAGGTAAGGGCATACTTAGATGTAAGGACATACTTAGAGGTAAGGGCATACTTAGATGTTAGGACATACTTAGGTGTTAGGACATACTTAGAGGTAAGGGCATACTTAGATGTAAGGACATACTTAGAGGTAAGGGCATACTTAGATGTAAGGACATACTTAGAGGGAAGGACATACTTAGAGGTTAGGACAAACTTAGAGGTAAGGACATACTTAGATGTAAGGGCATACTTAGATGTTAGGACATACTTAGGGGTAAGGGCTTACTTAGAGGTTAGGACATACTTAGATGTAAGGGCATACTTAGAGGTAAGGGCATACTTAGAGGTAAGGACATACTTAGATGTTAGGACATACTTAGAGGTAAGGGCATACTTAGAGGTAAGGGCATACTTAGAGGTTAGGACATACTTAGAGGTAAGGGCATACTTAGAGGTAAGGGCATACTTAGAGGTAAGGGCATACTTAGAGGTTAGCACATACTTAGAGGTTAGGACATACTTAGAGGTTAGGACATACTTAGATGTTAGGACATACTTAGAGGTAAGGGCATACTTAGATGTTAGGACATACTTAGAGGTAAGGGCATACTGAGATGTTAGGGCATACTTAGAGGTAAGGACATACGTAGATGTAAGGACATACTTAGAGGTAAGGGCATACTTAGAGGTAAGGGCATACTTAGAGGTAAGGGCATACTTAGATGTTAGGACATACGTAGATGTAAGGACATACTTAGAGGTAAGGACATACTTAGAGGTTAGGACATACTTAGAGGTTAGGACATACTTAGAGGTAAGGACATACTTAGATGTTAGGACATACTTAGATGTTAGGACATACTTAGAGGTTAGGACATACTTAGAGGTTAGGACATACTTAGAGGTTAGGACATACTTAGAGGTAAGGGCATACTTTGAGGTTAGGACATACTTAGATGTTAGGATGTACAAAGAGGTTAAGATGTACGGAGAGGTTAGGACATACAAAGAGGTTAGGACAAACGTAGATTTAAGGGAAAACGTAGAGTTCAGAATATACGTTATATAACAAAATGCGTTGTAGTTAGGACGTAAGGACATTCCAAATTGACCATACCGATTAGCCATAGTCTGGGATTCAATTCTCACCAATTTGTAAATGTAGAACCTAGGCACCATGGTATGAGAGCTGATCCTATCGTTTTTTTAGGAAACGCTAAGTTGGGCCAGAAAACTTGTGTTAGCGAGGAGGGAGGATCGAGGGTTGTATCGCGATATTGCCAATAGTCTGGCGTGTGTACGCCTGAAGGAGATGAAGAACGATGAGAGAGAGGTAACGATGTTATCCGATGGAGCTAAGCAGATACTAGCTGTACTCACACTGGACGACGTGCCAGATATCCTCGACAATGTCACATTCCCGGAGGACATCCGAGCAAGGTTGGCATCTTCCCCATGTTCATTCATTTTAAAGAAAAGTACAATGATTCAAGGTAATTGGTGACAAATAATCGAGGTTACTTTGCAATATATAGATATATGCATTATATGCATAAAGGTCAGGTGGATGAGCCTCAACGAATGTTCTATATATTGATTCAATATAATTTACACTACTGCCAGTAGAGGGTCTGAATACAAAACGTAAAGGACCTTTCTTAAGATAAATGATTCAAGAATAAGTTTATAGAATATACATTTCGAAGGAGGGTATTCTGGGACCTTTTCAGATATTTACATTCATGGGGGAAAGAAAGTTTAAAGAATACCTGGTATAGTGATTAAAGTGATGTCTATAGATTTAAACCTGTCGGTCAACCGTTCCTGCAGTTTTGTTTGTTATCGGTATGAACGGCGCGATATCAAACCCGTTATACCGCATGCAGGAGTCCAGAACTCTACCATGAACCTACCATAGCAACCATTAAGTTTAGAGAAGTAAGCTTCTAGTAACCAACAGATCACACTGAGATGTCGGAGATTATCTTCTTCTTTATGGCATAAATTTATTTCCTTCCTGAAACTTACAATAAATCTATGCAAGTCGAGCTCTGAATACCGTCTTTAAATATCGACCACGATGTCACCTATGTCTAGTTAGAAACAAATATTGTATTTTAACTTCATCCTGGTAGAAATCCGTAACGAATGATGGCTTTTTATTATTTTTTCAACACATACATTGGGATTTTTCTCAAAGAAAGGTGACTCCAGTCAAAGCGATATGAAGACGCATTTGATTTTTTGCTCATATGTCAGCCCTTCGGATAACTTGTTTAAACATGAAAAATAAATGATTATAACACATTGTAGGCGTTTGAAATATTGACGGATTAAATCATTGTAGGTTTTTCGGACTGTGGCAGTGCAGCCAGTCTGATGTTTGCGATGATGTGGCCGTGAAACAGGAGGTATATAGGATTGATCCTCCGGACCTGCAGACCACCCGCTCGGACACACAGTGTGCACAATATGTCAGCATGGATCTATACAACCCAAAAACATGTAAGACGTTTGTATCGTGTAACTTATCTTTAACGTCTCTCACAGCTATCATTATCAGCGACCAATGGACCGATTTCCTGGTCTTCCCACCGATACTACGTACTTGTATTGGCCCAGTATTGGCTGCTATATCTCACGTCTACTGTAGCGTCCAATAGACTTGGTAACATTTCGAATAAAAACGTGTGTCGATCCGGTCAACGAAGGTTGAAAATCGGAACACCGAAATTGTTATAAGCTCATATCACTACGAATTGATCAGTCGATTCTCAGAAAAATGAATACAATTATCTATTTCGCCTCCCTCAAATTTCCAGTCATTTCATTGGTTGAAAAGAGATTTACTAATGATAATGTATAAGACCGTAAACTCAAGGTTTTAGTCATTAAATATGAAACGAATTGATTATTAAACCCGATATTGGGATCTCTTTTGTAAGTTGTATCTATCCATTGTTTAACTCTTTGAAGGTCCCTTTGCTAAATAAAGAACGATATGTCCTTGTTACCGACCCCTCGTTACAGCAAATGGATACTTTTCGTCATGAAACGTCATTGATGACCTATTCGCTGTTCATTTCCCCTTGACGTATCGTTTGTTTCACACCATGTCATTGCGGGAGCGTTGTGGGAGTTTTAATCCCCATTTACTTGTTTGGGTTGTTTTCAAAAGAGTGTCACAAAATCCGCCAAAAGAGAGGTCGACGAAATAAATCAGTTATTGGGTGTACGGCTGACCCTCCGTGGGTTTTTAGGGGGTCAGTAAAATTCATATAGGGCATCGGCTACGCCTCGACCCTAAACGAATTTTACTGGACCCCTAAAATCGGTAGAGGGTCAGCCGCACACCCAATAATTAATAATATCTCACGAAAACCCTATCAAACACGATTTGTGCAATACAATACAATGAATATTACACTACGTATATTTGACGTAAACAGACTATCCTGCATACAATACAGTCACGAATTAAAGCCCTGGCAGTGGTAAAAACAAGGACCTTTAGTGACCTTTGAGAAGAAGCAATGTGATTATCAAATCCATTACAAAGCTTGACCAAGGCTAAATTACGATATACAAATATTTGTTGGTAAATCTTCTTATAAAAGGGGAATAAGTCTGTCCGAAAGTGATAAGTTCTCCTCTGCCTGATACTGGAGAGCTTACGTCTAAACATGTTTAAATTGTTACAGCATTCAGTAGATTATGTTCTTGTCAGAGTTTGAAAGGGGTTAACATGTTAAACAAAAAAAAAGAGTTATGTTATATTGTTCTATAACATCACTGCCCTAGTTACAGTGAACAAGTGTTTAAAGTTTAGGGAGGGAAGGTTTAAGAATCTTTCTGTTAAATTACATAAAAGACATTTTTTATTCAAGTTAAACTAGATGAGCCAGTGAATGATGCTCCCCTTACAGGAGTTATGACAAATTGACAAGACACAGCGACAAATAAAAGGTTGAAACAGAAGGAGTTATCGTTCGTTCCTAAAAGATATTGACTCTACAAAATATTTACGCCATCTTTGCCACGAATCGTGTATCTCTGTACAAATTCAAACAGCTCTGTGCATATAGTTAGTTAAAACAAAACATAGATAGGGCCAAATCACTTTTATTATTTCGGTATGGATTAATTATGTATTTAATCGAAATCTGCTATCTTAGAACTCCCGCTTTACTCTGAAGAAAAAAAAAAAAAGGCTTGGCTATCCGACAGTTTGGATAAAAGTGGTGTAAACAAAATCAACGCAATATTGGAAATATGATTTTTTCATTATAACGACCACATTTCTTGTTTCACTTGCATAGATTAACATTGAAATACGTTATATTGTTATCTTCGAAAAAGTGGAAAGCTTCACAAATGGCTTAATGTAAGCCCATTTGAACCATCTAAATGTGCAAAAGTTCAGTAAGGCGCCTTTTGTTGTTGTGAGATCTCGACCTAAATGGAAAACTTCCATAAATGCAAGATATAGTAAATCCCCGATTGTTTCACTTTATATAAAACGGCATAGTTTACCTTCAGAGGCTGTCAGTGTATGAAGCAAAATGGAATGATGAAGATCATAGTTTATAAGGCCACAAACAATCATAAACATCAAGTTGTCAATACAATTCGACGTGAAGGATGTCCTTTATTTTCTGATGGTAGATATTGCCTGCTACAGAAATATCTCAAAACCTACCGGTGGCCTCAAATTAGTTTGGCTAGGGCATGAGCACAAAGATGAGAGGAAAATACCCGGCTAGATAAGCTGCATGATTGAACCATTTGCTGACAATTATTGTATCATACAATATCATACAGTATGTATGTAATCTCCGAAGAACTCGGAAAGCTGGTCATATTTGGCCTCTTTACGTAAGAGTTATCACACTCGGCGCTCTCTCATTAATGCGCTAGATGTAGTTTCTGATTTTCTTGAAGGAGGTCTCATGACCAACTTATAATGGGCCAATGGTTCAAGTCAAATGTTTAGCCCTTAGGGGATTTCAAGTAAAATGATCAAACCAATGAACCAGGTATAGGAACACAATTAAAACTATCTATTTCGGGATAATATGTGACTATGATATTCAAACATTCATTTAGCATGACTACACCTTTAAACTTTCTATCAGCTTATATTGTTTTATTCCTTAAATGCATTATTCCATTTTTATACATACATAACATTATTAGTTGTCTATGTATTTGCATTGGAATGCGACCCAATTCCCCTACAAGGGTGGTCAGATTTGTTGACTGCCTTAGACAGATTCTTCTACAAAACTAGAAAATAGGTCCTATGTTAGGCCACGAGTGATGACCCCATACCTCAGCAGAATAATTGAGTGTTGGTAAAACAATAGAGTCGAAGATATTCAACAATTGAGAAACTGGAAGATCTAATTAGTTGTAAATGACAAACGAGTTATGTTATGAAAAGGAGGCGTGTTGTGCTATCTGTTTTTGTGTGCGATTCAAATCCCCATTTATAGTCTATCAGCCAGGTAGGTTGGGGTGTACCACTCAGGGGGCAAAGCAGCACCTATCTTACTTGATTGTATACTTATTATAAAGAAACAAAATGTGTGATAACACTCTCGGTTGGGCAGCTATAAGTTATTACTGAGCTGTTTCTATGGCAACCATCAGTCATTAACTAAATTTCTAGTTTAGCTAGTATAATTCACAAATACTTATTCAAAATTTGTTCTAGATAAAAAGTTTAGTGTAAAATGGGAAGTATGATTATTACATATAATCTGCTTTAAAATATGCAAGTTAGTACATTTGCATATCTATGAATATTAAAAAGATTGCAGACTACTTCTTGCAATTTGCGGCTCAATTTTTCCCAGACAGATGGAAGACCATTGGTGTATTTGTTGAGTATTATCTTGTTTTTTCAAAGATTAATGATATTTTGGAATGCTGATGGTTAATATATGGTTATGCAACTAGAAAACATTTCCTTTTCCTTAGAAATGAAAAGAGGAGTAGTACTCGGATAGTCAAATTTTCGGATAATTGTTGCCTATTAATTTGATGAAAGACATAAAATCTTGAATTGAGTATACAGAACCACTGAAGGTTATACTGGTATTATAGCTGTTGATTATGCCTATTTAAACTAATCTTACTCGTTTCCTTGCCTAATAATTACCTTTTTCTTCTTCATTTTGAAGGATAGACATAAAACCATTCGTAAAGAATAAATAATCTGATAACGATTATGAAGAACTGATACCACCATCGGAATTGTGTCCACCTAAATGAACAGGAGCCCTCCAACAATTAACTTATTTCTCTCGAAGATATGCTATCTTGGCAGTCTTTTCTGAATACTGCCAAAATTCGAAGACACAAAGCAATTGTTCACATCGCAGACACTATTCCAGAAACCTCGTTTTCACAATATCGTGTAAATTATCACAGAGATTGCAGGAGTAAACTTTGAAACGGGACCTTGAATTAATTAAATCATCAAATGCATTATTGCTTCAAATTGATGTTCAAGCTGGCACAAGTGCTTCTTCTGAACGTCAAACCAGAAAGCAAGCTGGGTTACAGTCTCCCTATTCATCTAGAGTATATAGCCTCGTATGCCTTATATGTCAGAAAACAAGCATGTATCAAAAGGGTAATGCTGCCAGAGATGTACTTGGGAAATGTTGTGATCTTAGAGCAGTCGACACACTGAGAAATAAAGCCATTGAAAATAATGACAACATAATGATAGTGTTGCTTTAAACAGAATTGGTTGCTACTGAAGGTCATTACCATCGTTCATGATACCGAAGTTACACTCGATAGGTGAAACAAAAGTAAGGGAGAACCAAAATAAGCTGAGTTGAACGAAGAGGATTTTCGGTGCATGTTTTAAGTTGTCAAACTGTCTGACTTAAAAGAAAGTATTAAGTCATATATGAGAAACGATGGAGTTTCTGAACTAAGAACACATAATGTTAACAAAGGTTAAAACAGACTTCAAGGATAGCCTAAATCATACTAAAGATATGGAATTTCACATGATCAAATAGAGGAAACTGACACAGCACTTCGCTAAGACAAACGCAGTAGATATGAAAACACTGCACCTTTATCCGAATGTATTCATCAACATGTTCCAACGAAATTAGCCTTGGACAATATAGACATTTTCGAAGATATTGCGTAGGAAAGAAACATCCCATAAAGGAAATGAAATTGCCGTTTAGAAGAAGACATACAGTCCGTTCATGCCAATAAAAAAGGTTGCCATGTGGAGAAAAGCAGAAAAAGATCAATCACGCCGGCATTACCTACTATACCTGAATACACTTCTAAAGAACCAGTTGGTCCTCCACTTAGAAGAGATTACCTTGCTTTGAATGAAACTGAGGTCATCATTGAGTGCTTCTGAAAAGATCTTCTGTGGATGCTCAGTAGACTACATTGCTCTTCTAGTTTAGTTAGTTTGCCATAGTTTACCATATCTGTTTTACATTGATTGTGAAGGAAGCTTAAAGCTTGTTCAAAGCCACTCTCGATGATGGCTTCCTGGGTACTAAACCAGTACACGCGCCGGATTGTGGGTTATTCACGGATATTTTCTCCTCGTCTATGGGGGATTCGAACCAGGCACAAGAGACCTACGCTCTACCTCTGCAACACTAATTAAGAATCAACAGCTGGACAGGTTTCAATATTCGTACTAGAGACAATGTCCATATAGGGCCTGACACCATTGGTTACATAATAAGAATTAATTCCCCATCAACTCAGGTCAAATCTGTTCATGAAGTACTGAAATTGTCACTTGAAACTATACATTTACTAGAGCTGTCAAATATTGTTGTTGTATTTATGCCAAAGCTACAGAAAAGCACAGCGAATGATTTATTTAAAAAAGTAGTACCTAGAATAGGGGTATTCCACACTATACTCTCCTTGGTATCATTGGAAAGTGGTTTGCAGACGATTTGTTGAAAGACCGATGTATGGGGTTAGCAGTAGGTTCACTAAATGGCGTGTTGCAAGGGAGAATGTATGCGCAAGCTGTCAGATTTCACAGGCTGTTGTTTGAAGCTTTTCTACGCCTTGCATGGAAATATTTTAATGCTAGCTGTATACAAGATTATGAAAGTTTGAAACATAAAGTTTATAAACTGATTTTAAAAGTCAATGAAAATCAGTGTATTTGGAGATGCTTTCGCTAAGTTACTGGGGGCACAAGATCTTTCAGATACATTAGATATAATTCCATCAATATCTTCTATCACTTAGAAATAAGGGAGACCTGTCTGATTTCTAGATGACATATATTTAGCTGATACAACTAATGCTGAATTTGGTGAGAGCGTCAATAGAAGGTAACTAGAAGTTGAGCGTAAAAGCTAATCACGACCTTATTCCATGGTGCTTCGAATACAACAATATCAACTACACCCGCTTTCTCTCAACTTACATTGTTGAGATATCTCATGTGCCTGTTGAAAACCTTCATGTTCAAGTACACGAAACAAGGGGGCTTTTCTATACAAGCTCAATTGACAAACGCATTTTGAAGTTGATTCCAGTTGACCAAACAGTGGAAGAGGCAGTTAATAGTGATACACTGATGCAAGATGTGATGAAATAGATAAGCTTGGGTCTTCCCAAGAAGAAGCTTATACTACATCATTGCTACATGCCAAACACGCATCGTTAAATAGATTTAGCACCGTGAAAGTTGTCCCAGAAGATACAGATGTAACAGCTGTATTGTTTGCTCATTTATCAGCTACATGTATTCAGTGCCAATCCTATCAGAAAAGGAGCTCTCAGACACAAACAAAGTACATTGATTATTAAAAATTTGTATGTTCAGTCGGCCATGAAGTTTTTTAAGCCTTGTCAGGTTTACATTCTTTCACAGGCTGTGACACAGTCAGTGCATTTGCAGGTCCTGGAAAATTAGCTGCCTTTAAACATATGAAAGCAGTGGGTGGTTTTAAGGTAATTTCAAACAACTTGGTACCAATTGGCGACTGTCTGTTGTATTATACAAAAGACGCAAGGAGTCTACTTGTGTCCTCTTTTCATCAAGATCGCACACAACTGATGTTAATGAGCTAAGGTACCACATTTTCTGTGCTGGAAAGGGTAAAATTGATTCATGGCAGTTACCAACTCATGCAGCTTCCCTTAAGATGCATTCTGTGAGACCAAACTACCAGTCTGTGATACGGAAACGTTGTCTAGAGCGAGATCCTTATATACTATTTCCCACAGGAACAGTTGGTGTCTCAACAATGATTCTGATGACCGGGGTGATAAATACATGGCTGTTGAATGGAATGATGTTCCATCTGCACCCAATGCCGTTATGGAAATGTCAATGTGCAGTTGCTCGCGGGGGGTGTAAATTAGAAACATGTCCCTATCCGAAATATTGACAGAAATGTATGTGTAAGCTGAAAACAGATCAAATCAGCAGGAAAATGATGAGCTGTATGTGTCAGACAAAGAAGGTGTTGAGACAGATGACTCAGACAATGAAGCTGAATAAGTCTTTATCTAATAAGTAATAACATATGGACATTGAATGTATACAATGATGTTTCATATAGATACTTAAAGAACGCAGTATATGGTGACTTTAGCAACTGACAGTTCCATAGTGGTCCACCCAACTTCACTTGATTTATGTCTGTATGCTGCCTTTTGACTATTGGTGTTTGTCTTGTTAGTGCTTGCTCTGTATTATTGGTCTTGTGGGAGAAAATGAGATTGTGCTTTTTTAAATTTCTGCATCTTGGTGTGATATTTATACTTTATGTGGCATATCCCGCGTCATTCTTCCTTCTTTGACTTGATTTATAACTTCGACAATACCTACAAGTGGGATGAAATGTTTGTTGTTTTTTTTTGTTTTTTTTTTTCATTAAAAGTAAGCTCATATAATTGTATTTTGTACAAAATCTACCTACATGTGGTATCAACGGTTACAAGTTCTTAATTATGTTTCCGACATTACAGGAATTAATGATACTGTTTTGTTAACTTGCTAATGTTGTTACAGCGTACACGAATAAGTCCCTTCAATGGCCAAACAATAAGTCCCTTAATGGCTGAATTGAATTGTATCATAGTATTCTAATATTATAATAGTTTTTTTGTTTCTAAATTGATATTCTGTGTACACGTCAGTGCAGTGTGCTTCAGTTCATTTATTAAAGCTATATTTTTCACAATATGCACACACCTATATGAAGAAATCAGTTTCAAGGGATCAAAATATAGCAAAATAATGTTATGTACCTAACATAATTGTGTTTTTCGCATCATGTATTGACGACAAAAGTGTTTTATGCCATTTGATAATAAATAAAGTTAAACAGACTCGGTTTCCATGTGTTTTTTTTTCTTGGTTTTGAATCTCCTTAACTTAAAAGTATATGAAAAAATACCAAAAGCTGCCAGTACCAGACTGTTATCAACCGTTTTCAAATGCTACAGGCATGTATCTTCCAAGAAATATAGGTGTAATTTTGCCCCTGATTAGTACACCCCACCTCAATTTTGTGTACTTGGCTGAAGGACTATTTTAAACGCATGTACTCCAAGGTATCTTAATGATTTTGTTATTTCTAGCTTTGTGTTACTTAAGAAAAAAATATACGAAGTATGTCTTCCTTTTTCAAAAATCATTAATTTAGTTTTCTTTGTGCTCAATTTTAAGTTCCACTCATTGCAATATTGTTCAATATCATTAAAAATAGATTTGTAACATAGTGGGATTGTGCGAAAATACAACAGCGTCGTCTGTAAACAAACGAAGAAACACATGTAAGCCATCAATGAAAACTCTTGATTAATTGATATGACACATCAGCCTTATAACCTTAGAATCAATCGATTAATAATTTCAGGCAAAGCCATACCCGTAAGAGATAATTTCGGATTGATCGAAATTGGAATTACGAGTGAGTGTGAGCGCGCGAGGGCATATTACTACCAGTCGACAATTGACCGCTTCAGCAGCTTCGGTCTCACAACAACGCCAGAGAAAGGGGTAATCAAGGTGCAATCAAACCACCTTACCATGTTTACTCTTAGATCAGGTGCGTTCAATTGCTTTTTTACTGTTTCGCGCCAGTTTACACGTTTTTAGTTCGGTCGTGGAGACATTGTGACTTACAGCCACGAAGACAGCTCACACGTGGAAGGTTCGTCCTAAAAATGTAGTAACTCCTCAAGGAAAGTCAAATACTTGCTAGTGTTGCATTGAGACAACGAAATCCATGCCCCCTCATTCCGAACGAGTAATGTCATTTGTTCTATGAGAGAACTGTTGTTCCATGTTTGTATGGAAGTATGTTATCCATAATTGATGACAGGAAAATCTCCAGACTAATAGCTAATTATGTTAGTGTGACAGAGACGTCTATTGACAGGAAGACAGGTATTATCTCCAACGGTTGGCGTTTAGCTACCGTACTATGATCGTGAAATAGTGTTTCTTAGCATGAATTCCCTTATGCTTTTCAATAGGTTCTGTCCTCTGTGGAACATTATAAATAGTTGTGTGGTTTCTTATTCAATTAGATTGAATTGCTTTAAGCTAGGATAAAGATTTTGAGATCCAAAGTTAGGATATTCTCAAAGAAAGTCGTTTTCGTGTACTATGTTCGCTCTCTATAAGTAAAAACTTTTGCAAAACCTAGTAGATATTTCTTAAATCCCCAAATCCTTAGATAGATAGGTAATTCATATTGACGCAAACCTTACAGTTTCTAGTAATACAACTATTTTACAATAACATCAAGCACTTAGATTTGTTAACGATATTTACATGTATATATTTTAACAAGAAAGTTATTTTTTGACATAACATATAAATGGTTTAATAAAATATATAAAGATGAATAATTAGTTTGCCAAATTATCAAATGATTTTAATCGTCGTTTGAGAGCTTTACAAAATTGCGAAGGTAAACTAACCGTTGTTATCATTTTACTTTGTAATAGTGATAAATTTAAACAGACGAATCAATACATATTTGGCTTTTACGCTGTAGAGGCCTCATGCTCGTCTGATGTGATACATGAGACATCGACTGTCTGGGTGATAGCATACATAGTAAACACGCTGTTAGCAATATAGTGCAATCCTCGCTTTTTTTTCAGAGCCTGTGGTAACAACAGGTAAGTTGCAACAATTATTTTGCTTCAAAGTATATACTTTTATGAGCAATGCTGTGTATGTTTCATACTAATGTTGACTTTTGAAATGATTATTAAAAACAGCTTGAGGTTTTTGTTTTTTCGGTGCCAAATCGTTTTGGAATAACAGTACCATATGAAATATTTGGCAAATCCGTTCTGTTATAAAGGTTTACAAAGACCGTACAGCAATATCTATCACAGAAAGTAATGATGTCTGCTAGTCTTATAAGCAGAAAGGAGAAACGATTTAAACTTCCGTATGAGCAATTCTGTGGCCGAAAAATCGTTTGTAGTGTTACATAAAAGACCAAAAATCAGTCACACCAAAATGGTAAGTTATGCTCAAACATTAACAAACGGGACTTATAAGGTTTTTCACATCCGAAATGGGCTGGCAAAATTGAATTTTGGTATCAACAACCACAATCAACTCGTATGATATATTTTCGATTTCAACTGTTGCGTGGAGTCGGTTCAGTCGTTAGTTAAAATAGGAAGCAACAACTGAGATTGGGTAACAGTATGTACTTAGACAGATCATGAAACACGTGTAGTTGGTGTCTATTCCATAGTACGGTAAACAATGGTGGTATTGGTTTTCATACATTGATGCCATTATCAGTGGTCAGGTTGCTCATAACGGATTTCACTTTAATTACAGCCCAGAACGTGCCCCTACTGATATCGGCGGTGTTGGGATCAGTACTGTTTGTCGTCTGCTCGGTCATGCTGGTTAAGGCATGGTGTCTCATAAAGATCGACACATTGCACCGGGAAATCGCTGAAGAGAAGAGAATGGAGGAAATGGACAGAGTCTACTATAACAAGGCGTTTGATAGCTATTGACATATGTGTAAGAGAAAAGCCAGAGTCTCACTTGACTATTAATCATGACCTTGAAGACGCTGCCTTGTCTGTTTACTGGACCATCATGTACTGCCTTGTCTGTTTACTGGACCATCATGTACTGCCTTGTCTGTTTACTGGACCATCATGTACTGCCTTGTCTGTTTACTGGACCATCATGTATTTCCTTGTCTGTTAACTGGACCATCATGTACTGCCTTTTCTGTTAACTGGACCATCATGTACTGCCTTTTCTGTTTACTGGACCATCATGTAATGCCTTGAATAGTGCCGTTACCAGCCATACAACTAAATCAGATGACTTGGAAAAGAATTAAGACTTAAGTTACGTTGTATGTCCAGTCGATCCTGTTTCGATCGCTTCACGCTCCCATTGTATCCATTATTACTGCTACACAGACATGGAAAGATAGCCAATAGCACTCCTAATTTACGATCGTTTCCATCAACGGCACCCTTTCATGTCCAAAATCATCGACCATAAATGGAATGGAAGAATCATCAAAATGGACATCTACCTAAAACAAAATACTTTGTTAGGTCGGCAGTGTTTATAATCGGGGTGAAATGTTTGCCAAGTTTAGTCACAGTTAATCATTCCTCTTTGTTTGTTGGACTATTACATCATGTCAACAGTATGCCATTGTATCTCAGTTATAGTCCACCATCTGGACGACCCAAGTCTGGTAGACCCATCATTTTTTATCTTTTCTCTACACGAGTAACACGACCATGAAAAAAATCATGCTATTGTTTAACCCCCTCTGATTCACCGTTTTCTCCAATAAAAGCTTTCTGACCAACATATCCATTTTATTTCCTGCTCCCTTGAATCAACGTGAAATGCTGAGAACTGTCAATTAATGAATTACCAAATACTTACCAAAGCGGGCACTATTTCAATGTACCCCCTCCCTGCTACTTTGAATTACATTTATACAACAATGTATCACTTGTATTCTTAACCATACTTTATTGTACCCCTGGTAGTAAACACAATATATACTAAGTCTATAATGTACCCCTGACAATTTGGAGTATAAAACAATGAACCCCTAGAACTCTATAGTATAATGCAAAGTACAGCTTGTAATCTGAAGTATACTGTAAAGTGCAGCTTGTAATCTGAAGTATACTGTAAAATGCAGCTTATAATCTGAAGTATACTGTAAAGTACAGCTTGTAATCTGAAGTATACTGCAAAGTACAGCTTGTAATCTGAAGTATACTGCAAAGTGCAGCTTGTAATCTGAAGTATACTGCAAAGCGCAGCTTGTAATCTGAAGTATACTATAATATACCCTTGGTACAATGAAGTATACTGTAAAATACCCTAGGTACAATGAAGTAGACTGTAATATACCCTTGGTACTGTGAAGTATACTGTAATATACCCTTGGTACAATGGAGTATACTGTAATATACCCTCGGTACAATGAAGTATACTGTAATATACCCTTGGAACAATGGAGTATACTGTAATATACCCTTGGTACATCGAAGTATTCTGTAATATACCTTTGGTACTATGAAGTATACTCTAATATACCCTTGGTACTATGAAGTATACAGTAATATACCGTTGGTACAATGAAGTATACTGTAATATACCCTTGGTACTATGAAGTATACAATTAAATACCCTTGGTACTATGAAGTATACTGTAATATACCCTTGGTACTATGAATTAACCTGTAATATACCCTTTGTACAATGAAGTATACTGTAATGTACCCTTGGTACTATGAAGTATACAGTTATATACCCTTGGTACAATGACATATACTGTAATATACCCTTAATACTATGAAGTATACTGTAATATACCGTTGGTACAATGAAGTATACTGTAATATACCCTCGGTACTATGAAATATACAATAATATACCCTTGGTACTATGAATTATACTGTAATATACCCTTGGTACAATGAAGTATACTGTAATATACCCTTGGTACTATGAAGTATGCTGTAATATACCCTTGATACTATGAAGTATACTGTAATATACCCTTGGTACAATGAAGTATACTGTAATATACCCTTGGTACTATGAAGTATACTGTAATATACCCTTGATACTATGAAGTATACTGTAATATACCCTTGGTACAATGAAGTATACTGTAATATACCATTGGTACAATGAAGTATACTGTAATATACCCTTGAAACTATGGAGTATACTGTAATATACCCTTGGTACAATGAAGTATACGGTAATATACCATTGGTACAATGAAGTATACTGTAATATACCCTTAGTACTATGAAGTATACTGTAATATACCCTTGGTACAATGAAGGATACTGTAATATACCCTTGGTACTATGAAGTGTACTGTAATATACCCTTGGTACAATGAAGTATACTGTAATATACCCTTGGTACAATGAAGTATACTGTAATATACCCTCGGTACTATGAAATATACAAAAATATACACTTGGTACTATGAATTATACTGTAATACACCCTTGGTACAATGAAGTATACTGTAATATACCCTTGGTACTATGAAGTATAGTGTAATATACCCTTGGTACAATGAAGTATACTGTAATATACCATTGGTACAATGAAGTATATTGTAATATACCCTTGATACTATGGAGTATACTGTAATAAACCCTTGGTACAATGAAGTATACTGTAATATACCATTGGTACAATGAAGTATACTGTACTATATCCTTGGTACTATGAAGTATACTGTAATATACCATTGGCACAATGAAGTATACTGTAATATACCATTGGCACAATGAAGTATACTGTAATATACCCCTGGTACTATGAAGTATACTGTAATAAACCCTTGGTACAATGAAGTATACTGTAATATACCCTTGGTACTATGAAGTGTACTGTAATATACACTTGGTACAATGAAGTATACTGTAATATACCCTTAATAATATGAAGTATACTGTAATATACCCTTGGAACAATGAAGTATACTGTAATATACCCTTGGTACTATGAAGTGTACTGTAATATACCCTTAGTACAATGAAGTGTACTGTAATATACCCTTGGTACTATGAAGTGTACTGTAATATACACTTGGTACAATGAAGTATACTGTAATATACCCTTGATAATATGAAGTATACTGTAATATACCCTTGGAACAATTAAGTATACTGTAATATACCCTTGGTACTATGAAGTGTACTGTAATATATCCTTGGTACAATGAAGTATACTGTAATATACCCTTGGTACTATGAAGTGTACTGTAATATACCCTTAGTACAATGAAGTGTTCTGTAATATACCCTTAGTACAATGAAGTATACTGTAATATACCCTTGGTACTATGGAGTATACTGTAATATACCCTTGTACTATGAAGTATACAGTAATATACCATTGGTACAATGAAATAAACTGTAATATACCCTTGGTACTATGAAGTATACTGTAATATACCCTTGGAACAATGAAGTATACTGTAATATACCCTTGGTACAATGAAGTATACTGTAATATACCCTTGGTACAATGAATTATACTGTAATATACCCTTTGTACTATGAAGTATACTGTAATATACCCTTGGTACAATGAAGGATACTGTAATATACCCTTGGTACTATGAAGTGTACTGTAATATACCCTTGGTACAATGAAGTATACTGTAATATACCCTTGGTACAATGAAGTATACTGTAATATACCCTCGGTACTATGAAATATACAAAAATATACACTTGGTACTATGAATTATACTGTAATACACCCTTGGTACAATGAAGTATACTGTAATATACCCTTGGTACTATGAAGTATAGTGTAATATACCCTCGGTACAATGAAGTATTCTGTAATATACCATTGGTACAATGAAGTATACTGTAATATACCCTTGATACTATGGAGTATACTGTAATATACCCTTGGTACAATGAAGTATACTGTAATATACCATTGGTACAATGAAGTATACTGTACTATACCCTTGGTACTATGAAGTATACTGTAATATACCTTTGGTACAATGAAGGATACTGTAATATACCCTTGGTACTATGAAGTGTACTGTAATATACACTTGGTACAATGAAGTATACTGTAATATACCCCTGGTACTATGAAGTATACTGTAGTAAACCCTTGGTACAATGAAGTATACTGTTATATACCCTTGGTACTATGAAGTGTACTGTAATATACCATTGGTACAATGAAGTATACTGTAATATACCCTTAATAATATGAAGTATACTGTAATATACCCTTGGAACAATGAAGTACAATGAAGTATACTGTAATATACCCTTGGTACTATGAAGTGTACTGTAATATACACTTGGTACAATGAAGTATACTGTAATATACCCTTAATAATATGAAGTATACTGTAATATACCCTTGGAACAATGAAGTATACTGTAATATACCCTTGGTACTATGAAGTGTACTGTAATATACCCTTAGTACAATGAAGTGTACTGTAATACATGTATACCCTTGGTACTATGAAGTGTACTGTAATATACACTTGGTACAATGAAGTATACTGTAATATACCCTTGATAATATGAAGTATACTGTAATATACCCTTGGAACAATTAAGTATACTGTAATATACCCTTGGTACTATGAAGTGTACTGTAATATATCCTTGGTACAATGAAGTATACTGTAATATACCCTTGGTACTATGAAGTGTACTGTAATATACCCTTAATACAATGAAGTGTTCTGTAATATACCCTTAGTACAATGAAGTATACTGTAATATACCCTTGGTACTATGGAGTATACTGTAATATACCCTTGTACTATGAAGTATACAGTAATATACCATTGGTACAATGAAGTATACTGTAATATACCCTTGGTACTATGAAGTATACTGTAATATACCCTTGGAACAATGAAGTATACTGTAATATACCCTTGGTACAATGAGGTATACTGTAATATACCCTTGGTACAATGAAGTATACTGTAATATACCCTTGGTACAACGAAGTATACTGTAATATCACTTGATATATCGAAGTATACTGTAATATACCCTTGGTACAACGAAGTATACTGTAATATACCCTTGGTACTATGAAGTATTCTGTAATATACCCTAGGTACTATGAAGTATACTGTAATATACCCTTGGTACAACGAAGTATACTGTAATACACCCTTGGTACATTGAAGTATACTGCAAAGTCCCCTTGGTACTATAAACAATACTTCAATTGCCCTTCGTGTTCTGCAGTAAATTACAATGAACCTCTTTTTCTCTGACATATACTACTTAGAACCCATTGTCCTCTGAAGTATACTACAATATACCCATTATAACAAGATAATCACTGCAATGTACCCTTGTATTCTGAACTATACTACAATGAACAGCTGGTATTCTGAAGTATACTGCAATTTTTCCTGGAACTCTGAAGTATACTGCAATGTACCCTTGTACTCTGAACTATACTATATTAACAGCTGGTATTCTGAAGTATACTGCAATTGTCCCTGGAACTCTGAAGTATACTGCAATGTACCCTTGTACTCTGAACTATACTGCAATGAACAGCTGGTATTCTGAAGTATACTTCAATGTCCCCCAATACTCTGAAGAATACTACAAGGTGCCCTTGTACTATGAACTATACTACAATGAACAGCTGGTATTCTGAAGTAAACTTCAATGCAACCTGGAACTCTGAACTACACTACAATGAACAGCTGGTTCTCTGAACTATACTACAATGAACAGCTGGTACTTTGAACTATACTCCAATGAACAGCTGGTTCTCTGAAGTATACTACAATGAACAGCTGGTATTCTGAAGTTTACTTCAATGTCCCCTGGAACTCTGAAGTATTCTACAATGAAAAGCTGGTATTCTGAAGTATACTGCAATTTTCCTGGAACTCTGAAGTATACGTCAATGCACCCTGGAACTCTGAACTAAACTATAATGAACAGCTGGAACTCTGCAGTATAGTACAATTTTGTCTGGAACTCTGAAGTATACTACAATGACCAGCTGGTATTCTGAAGTATACTGCAATTGTCCCTGGAACTCTGAAGTATCTTGCAATCTACCCTTGTACTCTGAACTATACTACAACGAACAGCTGGTATTCTGAAGTATACTGCAATCTTCCCAACACAAATCTCTCAGTGTTTTTTTTTATGCGACTCAGAATTGACATTGATTGAATTATGTATCACTTAAGGCGAACAATCACTTTTCCAATCTGCTATTAAAGAGGCATAAAATACATATGAGTGTATGGTTTGTCAGACATTGTAAAGAAAACTCATTTCATAGTATGTGTTGTATCAAAGCACTGCCCTACAATCTTAAATTATCAAATTTACCTATTACAATAATTTGATTATATTGCATAAGTTTGCATTAGCAATATTAAGTATCACTAATGCCGAACAAATAATTGACCAATAAGATTAGTTTAACATGATTTAGAAAACACATGAACTAATAAGAGCACATCACTTGGATTACTTTCGTACAAAAACGTCAAATCGTTGTAAAATATTGTCGTGCAGAATGCATAAAAACGGTGAACGAAGTAATAGAACTTATGGAATGGAATTTCAGATTTAGTTAAATCATCACTTAGGCGAACAAATCAACTTTTAATATGTTTTAAGTAATGTATCTTCTTGCTTAATGTAAAGAAATGAAGTGTTTAAAAGTTATGTGTTGTTGAATTTTCTAAAAAAAACCATATGACGTTGTTTTTATTGTCTGTGATTTTTCAGTAGACTAAGTATTCAGCTTTATTGAATAAGGTATCACTTAAGGCGAACCACTGAATTTCCGTTCTACTATTACTTAGAGATTCATCCTATGCATAAATGTGTGAGGTTTGCATTATTATGATTAATGGAACAGTTTTTAAAGTACCATTTAGAATAAAAGCTCTGTTTTTTAATCATCAGTAATCATATCCTAGGACAACAATTTGGTTTTATTGCATGGGTTCAAAGTATGCCAGAAAATATCATTTAAGGCGAACCATTTCAATTTTGGTTAATAAAATGATTTAAGCACTATTTAGAAAAGACATGTTTAGAGCGAGCATATTTTTGTAATTTCTTTCGTAGGAAGAAGTCATTTCGTTTTAGCTTTTTGTCATACTTATTGCAAATGAAATGGTAAGCAATGCAATATCACTCAAGGCAAACAATTGCTGTTTATAGAGTTTAAGTTAAAATATAACTTAAGGCGACCATTTTAACTTATGATACGTTTCAAGACAGGCATTTTGTTGGCAGATGAGCTTTTTATTCAATTCGGCTTTTATTTATTAAAGACAAATTTTTAGAATCCTAAGTGAATTTGGAATGAATCTTAAACCAGCGAATAAAAGTTCAATTTCAGTGTGTAGCATATTTCTCCAGTGTGTCACTAGACTCCGAATATATCATGCCTCTTTAAAAGCAAATTCGAAATCTGAATGTTCGCCTTAAGTGATACTCATTTGGTTTTTCTCCTTTCCTTGTCCACTAAAGATAACACATGAAGATATTGTGTTGAGAAGATAAGTTACATTATCGAAAATGGTTTTGTTTTGTTCATTATAACTATGCTTTACATTAATGAGGATATTGCGGTGCTATAACATGACTCTTATTTGACAATCGACAGTCTTTTTCACGTTCAAGTTCTAGTCAAGCATCTAAAATTAAAGACCCGATATCACCACCTGAATGCATGCATTTCAAAGAAAGGACTTCCCGTAATTCATCTCAACATTCATTTTCTATATTCAAACTTAGAATGCACTTAAAATCATTCTTGATAATCAACTTAACTTTGACACATTTTGTGAAACGTTTTAAAATGATACTTTTCTAAATGATGAATTGAACATACCAAGTTATGATATATTTCGAAGGGATAGAAAATGTCATAGTGGGGGTATACTTATCCTTATTAAAGATGAATTGCCAAACGATCATCGTGAGGATTTGATGAAAGACACCTTGAAATAATTTGCCTAGAAGTTATTAATTTCAAACAAACACCCTTTCTTCTGTGTTATGTATACACCAACATCGTCCACAAATGAATGGATAGATAAAAAGAAACTTAGACATTTCAAAGAGAACATGACTTGAAAGCATTATCTAACACTAATTACGACAAAATACAATATTTATCCACAGTATGTCTCTATAATAGCAGAACTATATCAAATGGTCGCCTTAAGTGACATCTTATTTAATTTACCTTAATTTCTACTCCAGCAAGAAAGACAAAATAAAGAAACGTCATCAAGCTAGGTTGAGTTCAAATGATACTATCTTTTAAACATAATATAAGTCGTTTTGATATGTTTCTGCTATGATCGGCCTACATTGTAATCCTCGAAAACAGAGCTAGGCAATAGCATATTGCCCATAGACACTACACAGTGATGATATGCCATTGTCGGGAATTAAACTAACCTCTCGTCCGGTCTCAGATTTATTCCGAATAAACTCATGGTTTTAAAACATAAAAATACTTCTATTTTTTTACCAATTTTTGATGCTTAAATAGAATCTTAACATGATAAAGACAAGCTGTTGGCCCAATTAAAGAGTCTTCTGCTAAAACGCATTATCCAAAAAATTGTAAATAAGAATCACAAGACAGTTTCATATTAAGACTATGTTTTTCAATAATTAATAGTCTTCACATCACAAATCTCTCAGTGTTTTTTTTTATTCGACTCAGAATTGATATTGATTGAATTATGTATCACTTAAGGCGAACAATCACTTTTCCAATCTGCTATTAAAGAAGCATAAAATACATATGAGTGTATGGTTTGTCAGACATTGTAAAGAGAACTCATTCCATAGTATGTGTTGTATCAAAGCACTGCCCTACAATCTTAAATCATCAAATTAACCTATTACAATAATTTGATTATACTGCATGAGTTTTCAATAGCAATATAAAGTATCACTAATGCCGAACAAATAATTGACCAATAAGATTCGTTATGCATGGTTTAGAAAACACATGAACTAATAAGAGCACATCACTTGAATTAGTTTCGTACAAACACGTCAATTCGTTGTAAATTATTGTCGTGAAGAATGCATACAAACGGTGAACGAAGTAATAGAACTTAAGACAAATAAAAGGAATTTCAGATTCAGTTAAATCATCACTTAAGGCGAACAAATCAACTTTTAATATGTTTTAAGTAAGGTATCTTCTTGCTTAATGTAAAGAAATGAAGTGTTTAAAAGTTATGTGTTGTTTGAATTTCCTAAAACACCGAATGATGTTGTTTTTATTGTCTGTGATTTTTCAGTAGACCAAGTATTCAGCTTTATCAAATAAGGTATCACTTAAGGCGAACCACTGAATTTCCGTTCTACTATTAGAGATACATCCTATGCATAAATATGTGAGGTTTGCATTATCATGATAAATGGAACGCTTTTTAAAGTACCTTTTAGAACAAAAGTTTTGTTTTTTAATCATCAGTAATCATATCCTAGGAAAACAATTTGGTTTTATTGCATGGGCTCAAAGTATGCCAGAAAATATCATTTAAGGCGAATCATTTGATTTTTGGTAATTTGGTAATGTTCGCCTTAAGTGACATCTTATTTAATTAACCTTAATTTCTAGTCCAGCAAAAAAGACAAAATAAAGAAACCTCACCAAGCTAGGTTGAGTTCAAATGATATATTTTTAAGATAATAATAATTCGTTTTAATATGTTTCTTCTATATTCGGCCTTCATTTTAATCCTCGAAAACAGAGCTGGGCAATAGTTTTTTGCCCATAGACACTACACAGGGAAAATATGCCATTATCAGGAATTAAACTTCCTGATGGATAGTCCTGCTTCAGATTCATTCCGATTAAACTCATGATTTTAAAGCATAAAAATGCTTCTATTTTTTTTTAACCAATCTAAGATGCTTGAATAGAATCTTAACATGATAAAAACAAGCTGTTGGCCCGATTAAAGAGTCCTCTGATAAAACACATTATCCAAAATATTGTAATAAATAATCAAAAAACAGTTTCATATTAAGACTATCTTTATCAATAGTTAATAGTATTCACACCACAAATCTCTCCGTACTTTTTTTTCTTCGAATCAGAATTGTATCACTTAAGGCGAATTGCTGTTTATGGAGTTTAAGTTTAAATATCACTTAAGGCGACCATTTTAACTTATGATACTTTTCAAAACAGGCATTTTGTTGGCAGATGAGCTTTTTATTTCATTGGGCTTTTATTTATTAAAGAGAATGTTTTAAAATCCTTAGTTTATTTGAAATGAATCTGAAACCAGAGGTTCCAAGTTCAATTCCAATGTATAGTATATTTCTCCAGTGTGTCACTATTCTCCGAATATATTATGCCTCTTTAATAGCACATTCGAAATCTGATTGATCGCCTTAAGTCATACTATTTCGGATTTTTTTCCTTTTCTTGTCCACTAAAGATAACACATGAAGATATTATGTTGAGAAGATAAGTTACAATAATGAAAGCAGATGTTTTCTTTATTAAATCCGTCATATAAGTTTACTTTACAATAATTCGGACAATGTGGTAATATAAAATGACTTTTATTGGACAATCACACTGAAATTCGCACTGTTAATAGCTTTAAGACACAGAATAATGAAATGAAGAGAGGAAGCAATCTTTTTATATCTTTTATCTATGTCTCTGCTCATTCAAACTAAAGATGATTTGCTATACGATCATCGTGAGGATTTGATGAAAGACACCTTGAAATAATTTGCCTAGAAGTTATTTATTTCAAATAAACACCCTTTCTTCTGTGTTATGTATACACCAACATCGTCCACAAATGAATGGATAGATAAAAAGAAACTTAGACATTTCAAAGAGAACATGACTTGAAAGCATTATCTAACACTAATTACGACAAAATACAATATGTATCCACAGTTAGCCATTATGATAGCAAAGCTATATCAAATGGTCGCCTTAAGTGACATCATATTTAATAAACTTTAATTTCTAGTCTAGCAAAAAAAGACAAAATAAAGAAACCTCATCAAGCTACGTTGAGTTCAAATAATAATATTTTTTTAAGATAATGATAATTCGTTTTAATATGTTTCTGCTATATTCGGCCTTCATTTTAATTCCCAAAAACAGAGCTGGGCAATAGTTTTTTGGCCATAGACACTACACAGGGAAGATATGCCATTATCAGGAATTAATCTTCCTGATTGATAGTCCTGTTTCAGATTCATTCCGAATAAACTCATGATTTTAAAGCATAAAAATATTTCTATTTCATTAACCAATCTTAGATGCTTAAATAGAATCTTAACATGATAGAGACAAACTGTTGGCCCAATTAAAGAGTCCTCTGCCAAAGCACATTATCCAAAATATTGTAATAAATAATCACAAGACAGTTTCATATTATGACTATGTTTTTCAATAGTTAATAGTATTCACACCACAAATCTTTCCGTATTTTTTTTCGACTCAGAATTGATATTGGTCGAATTATGTATCACTTAAGGCGAACAATCACTTTTCCAATCTGCTATTAAAAAGAGGCATAAACTGAGTATGAGTGTAAAACCTACATAAAGAAGAACAGCGGAGAAGACTATGAACTTACACTTTTGAAATACTTCTATGATAAGCTTATTTTGATTATCTTAGACTAATTGGCAAATATCATATGCATTTGCTCTTTAACGAACCGTGTAATAATCACCTTTTTGGCAATAACAGAAAAATATATTATAAATTTATTAGAAGCATTATCTTTGGAGTTAACTCTCTTTTTTACTAATACATTTATTTGTACCTTTACATATTATGCAGTGTTATGAATGTGAAATGTTGTTCTTTTAAATATACACTAATAATGACACAATCTTAATATTGAGGAATATTGTGACAGGACATGTTATGAGGATAAATACTCCTATTTTCGGGATCGTTTAGTTGTAATTGATGTACAACTCTTGGCATTATCTATTTATTGTATATGGTATAAAACTACGACCCCGGATTGTATGATGCCCCCCCACCCCCACCCCAGCCCTATCTGCAATTGTGTAATAGTCTGTCCTTCCGAACAGACAAAGCCCTTCATATATAATATAGCTATATTACATGTACATGAAAATACTCTCCAGAGCGATAACCAAAGAAAAAGACAACACATGCCTTGCTCAAATTACTAAAACAACAAGTTGGAAAGGAACAGTAACCAGTGAAATCCCTGGTCATCACCAGCAAACTAGGTTTATCCAGTAAACATTTATCATTAAAAATAATCCAAATCACAACCTGAATGCATGCACTTCAAAGAAAGGACTATCTGTAATTCATCTAAACATTCACTTTCTTAATGATATTCGACTTAGATGAACATTCTTGATAAACAACTTAACATTGGCATATTTTGTTTATGTGAAACATTTTTAAATGATACATTTCATAATGATGAATTAAAAATACCAAGTTATAATACATGTCGAAGGGATAGAAAATACCATTGTGGGTAATACTTATGTTCGCCTCAAGTTACACTTAATTTAATCAAGTTTTAATTTCTATTCCATCAAAATGACAAAGTAAACAAACGATATCAAGCTAAGTTGAGTTCAAATAACAATACGTTTTGATATGTTTCTGTTATATTTGGCTTACTTTGCAATATTCTAAAACAGAGCTAGGAAACATCATTTTGCCCATAAATACTACACGGGGAAAATGTGCCATTATCGGTAAATAAACTTCACGGTCATCCGGCCTCAGATTCGTTCCGAATACCCTCTTTAATTTAAAGCAGAAAGACATACTTTAATTTTTTAACATGATGGTATCAATCATAGATGCTTAATAGAATTTAAACCTAACAAAGATCAGCACCCATCTCAAACAAAGACTCATTTTCTAAAACAGATCTTCAACAAAGAATTAAACTAAATTCATAAGGCTGTTCATATTTAGACTATGTTTTTCAATAATAAGTAGTTTTCCAACACAATTCTCCCCTGTGCTGTTTACCTCGACTCAGAATTGATTTTGATTGAATTATGTATCACTTAAGGCGAACAGTCATAATTCCAATCGGCTATCAAAGAGGAATAGCATTCATATGGGTGCATGGTTTGCCACAACATTGTAAATATAACTCATTTTAAAAGTCTCCGCTGAATAAAAAAAATCCCTTGACATCTCAAGTTATCAAGTTAATCTATGACACTATTTTGCTTATATTGCTTATATTGCATGACTTGCATCAGCAAGAAAAAGTATCACGTATGACAACCAATTAAATATGTGATGAGTTAAGCATGGTTTAGAAAACACATTTATTAATGCGAGCATATCACTCTAATTTCTTTCGTGGAAAAACGTCTATTCGTTGTAAAATATTGTCTCGCTAATTGCATATGTAATGATAAGCAAACTTATAAAACTTAAGAAAAAAATAATAACTTTTGATGTGTTAAAAGATATGTATTTTCTTGCAAAATAAAGAAAATTATGCTTTAAAATCATGAGTGTATTCGGAATGAATCTGAGAGCGGACGATTGGAAAGTTGAACTCCCGATAGTGGCATATTTTGCAATGTCTAGTATTTATGGGCAAAATACTATATCATTGCTCTGTTCTTGAAGATTAAAAAGAATGCCAAATATAACAAAACATGTTAAAACCACTTTTTAATTAAAAACAGAATTATCGCTTGAACCCAATATAGCTTGATCATGTTATTTCATTTTGTCTTTGTTGGACTAAACATTAAGATTGAGTAAATAAGATGTCACTTAAGGCAAACATTTGATTATGCTCTGCTATTATAGAGGCATAATATGGAGATATAGTGTACTTTGTCATGATTATTGTTTTATAATATTTCAACGTTTTGTTTGTTTGAAATTCCTTAAACACCGTATGCTGTTTCTATTGTGTGAGATTTGTTTGATTTAGTTGAGCTTTATTGAATTAAGTATCACTTGAGACGAACTATTGGACTCCCGCACTATTATTAGAGAGGCATCCTATGTATGTATGTGTGAGGTTTGCATTATCATTATAAACATAACGCTTTTAAAAATGCCTTTAGATACAAAACTTTGATTTACAATCGTTAAGTAATCATGCCCTAAGACAGCAAACTGTTTTATTTGTATGACTTCAAAGTATGAAAAAGGTAACGGCGAACCATTTGGGTTTTGGGCAATAAGATGGTTTTAGCATTAATAAGATAAGACATGTTTTAGGCGAGCATATTATCCTAATTTCTTTCGTAAGAAAGAATTATTTCGTTTTAACGTATTTTCATGCTAATTGCAAATAAGATGGTGAGCAAAGTAATATCACTTACTAGTAATGCGAACAAATGGTTTTATTGATTACAGTTTAGATATCATTTAAGGCGACCACTTTAACTTATGATACATTTTTAAGCAGACATTGGTAGATGAACTGTTTTGTTTTTAGATAGTTTTTTCTTATTAAAGAGAATGTTTCAAAATCATGAGTTTATTTTGAATAAATCTGAGACCAGAGGATTCAAGATGAATTCCCGTTTGTAGCATATTTCTCCAGTGCATATCTATTATCACAACACATTATGCCTCTTTAATAGCAGGTTCGAAATCTGACTGTTCGCCTAAAGTGATACTTCATTCGGTAAATTCCATGTCCAGTTAAGATAACATATGAAGGTTTTATGTTGAGTGGAGAACTGATAACTCTTAGACAGAGTTTTTGTATGAAACAGTCTTTTGACTTATTTTACAAATAGTTTGACGATGTGTTAATAGGAAATGACTCTTTCCGCTAAGACAATCGATGGTTTTTATCACGTTTATATTTTATCCAACCATCTAAAACAACCCCATCATGGATGTGTTGTAGAAACATTTCTAAGCCAGAGATTCAATTCGATGCCAATTCAAGATATGTTAAAGTTCTCATAATAATAACGACACAAAATAAACATAGATATGCATAAAATGCCTTTCTCATGGCAAAACAAAGAAACAATCGCTTTAATTGTTATGCTTTTGTTTCATGATCAGTTTGCAGTAAACCATTACAGGAATTATGGGCTTTGGTCTCATGACTTAAAAGCACTTTATATTTAGTTATCATGACAAATGTGGAAACGGATTTCCCTTTTTTATGTATAAAGCAGTAAAAGTCCCTTCTTTTACTCAGGTGTGCTTTTATTTCATGCTCTAATATCAACACCTAAAATTAAAATCAGTGGCATCAGGTTGCGATCGTTACAAATGACTTATTTGTAATTCTGAACAGACTTAAGATTTTAAAGCATTATTTTCATATTAAATACTGCAATCTTAAAGTGAAGTGGGTCTACAATGGAAGGTTCGTAATCTTCAAAATAATCGTGTCTGTGGTGTTAAGTGTCGTATATGATTACCAACAATGAAATAATAACTCCTGGATTGTCCATGTAGGGTTCATTATAATATTTTTATGTATCGATGATGACCAGAACGATATTCTTTTTGAATATTCAACGGATATGCTCCAACCGTTCGGCTAGCATCGGATCTTAGCGTGAAAAGTCACATGGCAGCCAAGGGGAGTCAAACAGCGGGTCTCCCTTTTTCTATACCTGGCAACTACTATACATGCACTATATGCTATTTTCGACATTTGGGTATGGCTACACCTTACACATTTAAAATACAAATTGAAACTAAAAAGGTTATGGCAAAACAATTGTTGAAAACCATACGTTACAAATGCGTCTAAATGAGGCTTCATTTCACTGTACAATTGCATTTTGAGATAACTTTGGTGTAGGTATTAAAGATTCGATAAATTTCAAAGATAAAAGGTTCAGGAGCCATTTATTCAGTTTTTAGTACATACTTTTATATATTACTTCACACATGCCTCAAATGACATCAGTTCTTCAGTGACTTGTTCATAAGAATAGCATACCTATACAAATACATTGCTTTTAGCGTACTCTATAAAAATGCTCCAATTGTAGACCAGTTTTCTTTAAAGATACTCTCTCAGAGATCCAGATTTTAATATTTTACAATAAATTGTCTTCTACGGTAAAAATAACAACACAAATTTCTAGATTAACTAGATGTGTGACAACTTCCCAACCCTTATCATAATCATATATGGTTTTACCTAAAAGAGAATGAAAGTTCATGAAGATGTGTTTGTCTGTCTGTGTGTGATTAGCATTAAAGCAGACTCTTATGTTCAGTCTATAAATCTGTTGAAAGTACCCAATTATTTTGGTGAGTTTGATAGGATGTATAGATTAAAATACAGCTGGTTTTTCTACAACTAGTTCATTCATATAAAGATTCGTCCTAATTCAATGATTCTATGCCAGAATCATTCTTTTACAATCGTCCGTATATCAGAACACGTGTCCTTGCTTGGTCGGGAAGCACCAATATGGTAATATTTACCAAGTTTGGGAAAGTATAGAGAGAAAAGTAGGTAAGATATTGACTTACAACTTTTTTCATTGTAGGGTCTAATTCAATATAGATAAGGGAGAGGTCTTATCGTTACGTTATATTTGTATGTCCGTCTGTATGAGGCGTTATTCGTGACCACGATTTTCCCGCTTAAAAGCCTTGAAAAGGCGAACAAAGTGTGGTATTTAATGTATGTTCGACACCCTATGCGGATAGTTATTATGCTTCTTTTCCTAAAACGTTTAAGTATTCTGATAGTAGAACTCATGCAGAAGACGATTATATGTGATATACTACGATATCTTTGTTCGTCCGTCCGAACGAGAGTGACGATGGTTTTGGAAAACTGAAAATGGATTGTAGGTGGTCGTACGGACAGATATCCGGACAATGTTCAAGGTCTGATAATAATTTCAAAATACTTTTTCGTAAGTCTCATGATGTTGCACTAACGTTTAGAAGTTAGTTCCAGTTGATATATCTCATAACAATGCGAAATATTATTTTAGGAAAATGGGGAAAAAGTGTCGGAATGTTTTGAAAATTTCCTATCTTGGCGATTCTTTTTTTTTTTGGAATGTTTATTTTTAGACAGAGAGACATACGAACGTGTATGAACATTGTTTCTGCAACTTCTGATATATTGACTACATGATTAAATGAAAATCGAGATTGTATTGAGTATACTGATTTTTTAATGAATATTTTTCCACCCGTAAACCCGTATTTTGGGGGTAGTTTGAGCAAAGAAGTAGAGTAAGAATATTGACTGGCAATGGGTTGAATGTGTTGGTGGAAACAATTTAAATGTATTGTTATTGAAGCATAGGAAGTGAGCTATTACAATATATAAAAATAGTAGTAAAATTTGCAATATTAATAATGTTAAAGCCTTTCAAAAAAAGGAAAGTTGGACGTTTTTCTTTCTTAGACCGCATTTCTAAGACGTTTCAGACTGTTTTTTGAAGGAACTTACAGCCAGACGCATTGATAAAGGATAAAGCTGAGACACGGAAATGAAACTAAATGAAGTTATTACAAAATCAGATAATGCAAGGCTATATTAAGGGTAGATTAACACTTAAAACGTGCATCATATATGATTTGATAATAATTTGAAAAGGGGAAAAAACGGGGAAAATTGGCGGGAAAAAGTTCTTTTTTGCCAATTTTGTGTCCATTCAAATTGTTTTTAGGACAGACAGACGAACGATCCCAATCTGAATGTACCTGGATAGAAAGCATAGATGGGTATAACATAAGACCAGTTTCGAAATTTAAAGGGTTGAGATGTCTTTTTTATGTGTTTTTTTTTGCAGATATTTGCGAAATCTGTGATACTTTGTGTCACTTTAGGAGGGTGAATCTGCTCACAATGTATTAAAACCTTGGATTTTGCATCAGTTTCGATTTAATGGGTGTTTGAAAATAGGTAAATGGACGAACAGTGCAAAAAACACGTCAAAAGAGCTTAATTACCTTTCTTTTAAAGCTCTTTTTTCATGAATTTTTCTTTAATAAGGAGCATTTGCAATATCCTAACTAGATTAAAAACGCCGAGAGTGACTTCTGGGTTTTACGATTTTTTAAAGAAGAAATATGGAAGAGGGACCAGGTTTTCGGGGCAAGTCAAAACTTGAAAGAGGTCGCTGAAGAAAAGAACTTGCCTAAAAGGTTTGGGAACGGTCTGTTATATAATTCGAGCTTTAGTAGGCAAGATGTTAAGACCAAAACGGAGTCATTTTTTTGTAAAAGAAGCAGTGAAGTTATGTCCATTTTGCGTTCTACAAATGATGTTATAGGGAATATATAAAAGGGTACAAAAATATTCTTTGCATTCCATTTATTCTTCCACAATTTTTCTAAAATATATTTAGTTTGCCTTATAGTAACAATTACGTATAAGAACCGCAGTCGAACAAGTGTCAATTTGTCCGTACAACTTCCCTACGAGATGGCATATGGCCAATTTCTTGATATTGACCAAGACTGACTAGATATTGTGAGAAAAGAAGAGAACATACCGAATAAAAACCCTTTTGTATTGTTTATGTATGGTTTTGGCCAAAAAAGAATGAAAGTTCATGAAGATGTGTTTGTCCGTCTGTGTGTGATTAGCATTATAGCAGACCCTTATTTTCAGTCTATAAATCTGTTGAAAACACCCGCTTATTTTGGTAAGGTTGACAGGGTGTGTAGATAAAATAATGCTCATTTACCTACAACTGTTTCATGAAAATATAGTTTTATCGTAACTCAACAATTCAATGCCAGAATCATTATTTTTCAATCGTCCATATGTCTGTACTTGTGTCCTTGCGTGGTCGGGAAGCACCAATATGGTAATATTTACCAAGTTTGGGTAAGTATTGAGGGAAAAGTAGGTAAGATATTGACTTACAACTTTTTTCATTGTAGGGTGTAATTCAATACAGATAAGGGAGACGTCTTATCGTTACGTTGTAGTTGTATGTCCGTCTGTATGAGGCGTTATTCGTGACCCCGATTTTCCCGCCTAAAAGTCTTAAAAGGGCGGGGAAAATGTGATATTTGACATATGTTCAACACCCCTTGTAGACAGTTGTTATGCTTCTTTTTTTCCTAAAACGTTTAAGTGTTCTGTTAGGAAAATTCAAGCAGAAGACTATCATATGTGATATATTACCATATCTTTGTTCGTCTGTCCGTATGAGAGAGTGTCCGTGAAGATGGTTTTGGAAAACAGAAAAATGGAATGTAGGTCGTCGTACGGACAGACGTCCGGACAATGGACAAGGACTGATAATAATTTCACTGCTGGATACATGTAGAAAAAAAGAGAAACGACATTATTTTAACAGCAGACACTTTAAGGCTGTATTTAAGGTAAGTTTGCTGCCGATACGCGTCTCATTAATGATTCGATAAGACTTTGAAAAAGGGAAAACCGGGGAGAATTGGCGGGAAAATGGAAGTTTTAGACGATTTCGTGTCAATTAAAGTGGTTTCTAGGGCATACAGGCATATGAACGCTAAAAAGCTTAACATGCCTTGATAGGCAGGATAGACGGGTATTATCAAAGACTGGTTTTGAAATTTGAAGCGTTGAATCCTTATATTGTATGATTTTTTTTTTCGCTGCTGTTTAGAGAATATGGGATATTTTGTGACACTAGACCAGGGGTTGGAAATTCGACTCGCAATGTTTCTAAACATTTGATGTAAATGTATCAAACATATTGAATCTTCAGAGTAGGAAATTGACTGTCAGAATCTGAAAGAATAATGTTGAATTTTGCATTGCTTTAGATTTTATTGGTGTTTGAAAATAGGCGAAAATGGACGTATAATGCAAAGATTATTTCACAAAACCTCAATAACTTTTCTACTAAAACTGTTATATTAACGAAGATTTCTTTAAATAGTAGCATGTACACTGTTGTAACAGGATGTAGAAGAGTCGAGAGCAATTTTTGGGGTTTAAGAGGTGAAATAGTAGAAATATGGGTGAGGGACAAAGTTTTGAGGGTAAGTCGAACATAGGAAATGGCCGCTGAAGAGAAGAACTTGACTAAAATGCTTGAAAACGGTCTGAGATATAATGATGACCTTACTAGGCAAGTTGTAGAACCAAAATAGAGTTTCTGTGACTTTCTTTAGTGAAGCACCTAAGTTATGACCATTTTGACTTCTACAAATGGTCTTATAGAGTATATGTAGGTGGGTACAAAAAATATTTTTTCATGCCATTTTTTCCTGCACATTTTTTCTATAATATTTTAGGCTAGCCTCATATTAACAAATATATATATACATATCAAAGTCGAACATTATCTGTCCGTACAGCCGTCCGTGCGAGGTAACATGTCAATTTCTCGATATTGACCAAGTTTGACCAAATATTGTGAGAAAAGTAGAAGGTCTTTTCAATAAAAACATATATATTCATTAAGCTTAGGAGCATATGTAGAGAGAAACGTGGGATCGGTTCCAATATGAGCTCTGGTCTGGTACTTACAATTCATTTGTGAGGCGTTTTAGACAGATTTTGAAGCGACGTACTGACGGACGCCTAGATGCTGGATACAGGTAAATAAAAAGAAAAACAAAAATATTTTAAGAGTAGACACTTTAAAGCTGTATTTAAGGTAAGTTTGCTGTCGAAACGTGTCTTATTAATGATTTGATAAGACTTTAAAAAAGGGAAAACCGGGGAGAATTGGCGGGAAAATCGAAGTTTTAGACGATTTTGTGTCAATTAAAGTTGTTTCTAGGGCAGATAGGCATATGAACGCTAAAAAGCTTAACATGCCTTGATAGTCAGGATAGACGGGTATTATCAAAGACTGGTTTTGGAATTTCAAGCGTTGAATCCTGATTTTTTTATGATTTTTTTTCGCTGCTGTTTGGAGAATTTGGGATGTTTTGTGTCACTAGACCAGGGGTCGGAAATCCGACTCGCAATGTTTATAAACCTTTGATGTGAATGTTTCAAACATATTAAATCTTTAGAGTAGATAATGGACTATCAGAATCGGAAAGAATAATGTTGAATTTTTCATTGCTTTAGATTTTATTGGTGTTTGAAAATAGGCGAAAATGGACGTATAATGCAAAAATGATTTCACAAAACCTTAATAACTTTGCTACTAAAACTGTTATTTTCACGAAGTTTTCTTTAAATAGTAGCATGTACACTGTTGTAACAGGATGTAGAAGAGTCGAGAGCAATTTTTGGGGTTTAAGAGGTGAAATAGAAGAAATATGGGTGAGGGACAAAGTTTTGAGGGTAAGTCGAACATAGGCTATGGCCGCTGAAGAGAAGAACTTTACTATAATGCTTGAAAACGGTCTGAGATATAATGATGACCTTACTAGGCAAGTTGTAAGTCTAAAATAGAGTTTCTGTGACATTCTTTAGAGAAGCACCTAAGTTATGACCATTTTGACTTCTACAAATGGTTTTATAGGGTATATGTAGGTAGGTACAAAAAAAATATTTTCTCATGCCATTTTTTCCTGCACATTTTTTCTATAATATTTTAGGTTAGCTTTATATTAAGAAATATTACTACATATCAAAGTCGAACAAGTGTCCATCTGTCCGTACAGCCGTCCGTGCGAGGTAACATGTCAATTTCTCGATATTGACCAAGTTCGATCAAATATTGTGAGAAAAGTAGAAGGTCTTTTCAATAAAAACATATATATTCATTAAGCTTAGGACCATATGTAGAAAGAAACGTGCGATCGGTTCCAATATGAGCCCTGGTCTGGTACTTACAAAGCATTTGTGAGGCGTTTTAGACAGATTTTGAAGCGACGTACTGACGGACGCCTAGATGCTGGATACAGGTAAATAAAAAGAAAAACGAAAATATTTTAAGAGTAGACACTTTAAAGCTGTATTTAAGGTAAGTTTGCTGTCGATACGTGTCTCATTAATGATTTGATAAGACTTTGAAAATGGGAAAATCGGGGAGAATTGGCAGGAAAATGGAAGTTTTAGACAATTTTGTGTCAATTAAAGATGTTTCTAGGGCAGACAGGCATATGAAAGCTAAAAAGCTTAACATGCCTTGATAGTCAGAATAGACGGGTATTATCCAAGACTGGTTTTGGAATTTCAAGCGTTGAATCCTGATTTTTTATGATTTTTTTTCGCTGCTGTTTAGAGAATTGGGGATATTTTGTGTCACTAGACCAGGGGTCGGAAATTCGACTCGCAATGTTTCTAAACCTTTGATGTGAATGTTTCAAACATATTGAATCTTTAGAGTAGATAATGGACTATCAGAATCGGAAAGAATAATGTTGAATTTTACATTGCTTTAGATTTTATTGGTGTTTGAAAATAGGCGAAAATGGACGTATAATGCAAAAATTATTTCACAAAACCTTAATAACTTTTCTACTAAAACTGTTATTTTCACGAAGTTTTCTTTAAATAGTAGCATGTACACTGTTGTAACAGGATGTAGAAGAGTCGAGAGCAATTTTTGGGGTTTAAGAGGTGAAATAGAAGAAATATGGGTGAGGGACAAAGTTTTGAGGGTAAGTCGAACATAGGAAATGGCCGCTGAAGAGAAGAACTTGACTATAATGCTTGAAAACGGTCTGATATATAATGATGACCTTACTAGGCAAGTTGTAGAACCAAAATAGAGTTTCTGTGACTTTCTTTAGTGAAGCACCTAAGTTATGACCATTTTGACTTCTACAAATGGTCTTATAGTGTATATGTAGGTGGGTACAAAGAATATTTTTTTTCATGCCATTCTTTCCTGATCATTTTTTCTATAATATTTTAGGTTAGCCTTATATTAACAAATGAATATACATATCAAAGTCGAACAAGTGTCCATCTGTCTGTACAGCCGTCCGTGCGAGGTAACATGTCAATTTCTCGATATTGACCAAGTTTGACAAGATATTGTGAGAAAAGTAGAAGGTCTTTTCAATAAAAAACTATATATTCATTAAGCTTAGGAACATATGTAGAGAGTAACGTGCGATCTGTTCCGATATGAGCTATAGTTAGGTGTCAGCAGATGTTCGAACTTGGGTTGGAAAACTGGTTTTATAAGTCGATTATGATGCATTTTCGTTATTGTATGGGAATTCTAACCTGTTTTCGATGAGATAAGTGTCTGATCTTGATATACGTTGTAGGTGCATGTCCTATGAATGATCTTAGTCAAAGAGACTGATCATCAGACTTTCGGTAAGTGAGCAATTTCTTAGTTTGCCGCCTCAAGACCCCTAAATTTAGACCATCAAACTACGATTTTTTTCATTATTTTCATCCCCCATTTTCTCATTTTATCATATGTTGATACCTATGGAAAGTACATATCATTTTAGACATTGTTAATGTCTACGAATCCATAAACAACTGTATACACATTTTGATACGAGCAATGGCTAAGTGCTGTTTCGGGTTAAAATTCTGGTCTTAAATTTACGGGAAATATGTCATCAAGCAAACTCTAGAAACAGTAAGAACGGCATTAGATAAGACTGATGTCTCATCTCAATATATGTTGTAGGTACATACACTGGGAGTAATACGTGACAAGATAGTTGGCCATTGGACCCTTGGTCCGTGAGCAATGCTAGCTTGTGTGATCAAACCGAGGCAAAACGGACCATCAAGATACTTTGTTTTTGTGTATTCATTTTTGATTCAATCTCCATATGAGCATGGGGTTATTCTTGCACAATATCTATATAAGATATAAGTTCAAGTTTGTACTAACAAATACATATGAGAACAAGTGTCCGTATACCCGTCCGTAATAGGTGGCATGTGGTCAATTTCTTGATATTGACTGTTTTCTGACCAATTTGAAAGAAAACGCATCAGCAGCAGACGACTTTTAGATTTATTAACACCTATGGTATAGCAGAATCTTAACTTTTCATTACAATGGTTTCAACCCTTGTATTATGCCATTCATAGACTCGTAGAACTATCATATATGATGAATACGTTTTTTTTACTTATCGGCAAAAAGTACATGGATAAGGGTAAGCTGTATAAACCCCCATCTAGTCAAATATTTGGGCATTATAACAGAGCCTGGTTCTATACACAAAGGTCAGCGGCAATGTACAATAACCCTTGTCGCATATGTTTCACACAAGAATAATTGTTAAAAACAAGCTTGTAGAATCTAAAAAAAAGGAGAAAATTCGCTGAGAAATAGACAAAAAAGTCGTCTTTTTTAATTTGACAGGCCTGGGTGTGGGTAGTTGTACACCTTTCATTCTCCATTTCAGGTACCAATGATACAATCAACTTTGAGCCAATTAACTTGTTGAAAACTCCAATAAATTATATTTCAATGGATTCAGTTCCTACATCGGTTTAGATAAAGTCTTACAGCAAAACAAACGTTGAATGATCGACTCAAAATGTCATAGTTGTAGGTACCTGAAGAAGGATATGGTTTGATGTCGAAAATGTGCGATTGTTCGATCTTTTAGGGAAATTCCAACCCGCGACAGATGAGACAATTGTCTGATATTGGTATATATTGTAGGTACTTATCCTAGTAGGATTCTAACACAGATGGCTGATCATCAGACCCTCAGTACGTGAGCATTGGCTAGTACGCAGGCTCAAGGCCCTCAAAAAGAGCCCTTCAAAATAAAACCTTTTGACTATTTTCAGCACCTACTTTTTCATTAATCATAAAAGCGGTATATTCAAAAGGGTATGCATACTAACTTGGTTATTAAATTGCGCCCAAAAAATATTAAAAATAGGCATCAATATTTCTTTTAAGAAAAAAGAAATGACAAATATATATCATCAATACAGACCCTTTAAAAGAGTTAAACATTGTGACAAAAAAATGATATGATAAAGATCTAGTAGACGGTGTTCTACTCTTATAGAACATGCTAAAACGAGAAACATCTAAAATGGAGAAAATGATCGGCTGTTTGGTAGTTAAATGCTTTTCATGATTTTTTTCGGTACAGACGGAACGAAGAATTTTGGATTCCAATTAGATAAATGACAACGGTAACTATAGTATTTAAAGCAAATAATCGGGTTAAGTATTACATGTGTAGTCAATTGTAAGTTAATATTGATGCACATTCTGGTAAAATGTCTTTAGATTATAGTCACCAGATTCCCAATCTTAGAATTAAACATGGTTGACATATTTTAATTGAAAATCGTAACGCATTGCTAATCGAACTCCCGGTTTGCATGGATCAGTGATGGATATTCCAGTTGTCATATCAGAAGAAAAAGAGTAATAATTCAATTCATCGATTGCAAGCTCCAAACGGGTATTAAAAGTTAACCACCGAATAGAACTCTGTTATATCCTACCATGTTTGTCTATTCGATTGTCTTACAAAAATCTTAAGTGCAGAAATCAACGACTAAGGGTGATTTTCAGAGGAAATTTTTACCCTTTTCTCACCAATTGTACTGCAATGACCGATAAGAAATTAACGTCAAAGATGCGCTTTAAGTGTCAAGTTTAAAAACAGTTGTTTCATCTTTTAGGTCTGCATCGTACATGTACAAATGTGTGTCTGTCCGTAGGTGTACTCCAGATATGTCTAAAAAACCTCTCCATTCTACATACCTAGCAAGCTTGTACGAGATCGGACCACTTTTAACAGATTTCGATTTTGCATTGAATTAGCCGTTCCACTTCTGAGCACGATCCCGGGGAAACACGATGTTTTCTGTCTCGGGATACTTCCCTCTACATACCCAGCGTGTTTAAACGAGATCGGACATTTTTTAACAGATTTCGAATTTGCATTGATTTATAAAGGGAAACTTGAACGTCTGCTTTTCCGCTTCTGAGCACGATCCCAGGGAAACTCGATATGTTCTGTATCGGTACACTTCCCTCTACATACCCAGCGAGTTTGGTCGAGATCAGACTTCTTTTAACAGATTTCGATTTTGCATTGAATTATAGAGGGAAAATTGAAACGGCTGCTTTACCACTTCTGAGCACGAGTCCCGGGGAAACGCGATATTTTCTTTCTTGGGATACTTCACTCTACATACCCAGCGAGTTTGGTCGAGATTGGATTTCTATTAACAGATTTCGAATTTGCATTGAATTATAGAGGGAGACTTGGAACGACTGCTTTTCCACTTCGGAGCACGAGTCCCGTGGAAACGCGATATTTTCTGTCTCTGGATATTTCACTCTACATACCCAGCGAGTTTGGTCGAGATCAGACTTCTATTAACAGATTTCGATTTTGCATTGAATTATAGAGGGAAACTTGGAACGGCTGCTTTTCCACTTCTGAGCACGAGTCCCGGGGAAACTCGATATTTTCTGTCTCGGGATACTTCACTCTACATACCCAGCGAGTTTGGTCGAGATCAGACTTCTATTAACAGATTTCGATTTTGCATTGAATTATAGAGGGAAACTTGGAACGGCTGCTTTTCCACTTCTGAGCACGAGTCCCGGGAAACTCGATATTTTCTGTCTCTGGATACTTCACTCTACATACCCAGCGAGTTTGGTCGAGATTGGATTTCTATTAACAGATTTCGATTTTGCATTGAATTATAGAGGGAAACTAGGAACGGTTGCTTTTCCACTTCTGAGCACGAGTCCCGGGGAAACGCGATATTTTCTGCCTCGGGATACTTCACTCTACATACCTAGCGAGTTTGGTCGAGATTGGATTTCTATTAACAGATTTCGAATTTGCATTGAATTATAGAGGGAGACTTGGAACGGTTGCTTTTCCACTTCTGAGCACGAGTCCCGTGGAAACGCGATATTTTCTGTCTCTGGATATTTCACTCTACATACCCAGCGAGTTTGGTCGAGATCAGACTTCTATTAACAGATTTTGATTTTGCATTGAATTATAGAGGGAAACTTGGAACGGCTGCTTTTCCACTTCTGAGCACGAGTCCCGGGGAAACTCGATATTTTCTGTCTCGGGATACTTCACTCTACATACCCAGCGAGTTTGGTCGAGATCAGACTTCTATTAACAGATTTCGATTTTGCATTGAATTATAGAGGGAAACTTGGAACGGCTGCTTTTCCACTTCTGAGCACGAGTCCCGGGGAAACTCGATATTTTCTGTCTCTGGATACTTCACTCTACATACCCAGCGATTTTGGTCGAGATTGGATTTCTATTAACAGATTTCGATTTTGCATTGAATTATAGAGGGAAACTTGGAACGGCTGCTTTTCCACTTCTGAGCACGAGTCCCGGGGAAACGCGATATTTTCTGTCTCGGGATACTTCACTCTACATACCCAGCGAGTTTGGTCGAGATCAGACTTCTATTAACAGATTTCGATTTTGCATTGAATTATAGAGGGAAACTTGGAACGGCTGCTTTTCCACTTCTGAGCACGAGTCCCGGGAAAACTCGATATTTTCTGTCTCGGGATATTTCACTCTACATACCCAGCGAGTTTGGTAGAGATCAGACTTCTATTAACAGGTTTTGATTTTGCATTGAATTATAGAGGGAAACTTGGAACGGCTGCTTTTCCACTTCTGAGCACGAGTCCCGGGGAAACGCGATATTTTCTGTCTCGGGATACTTCACTCTACATACCCAGCGAGTTTGGACGAGATCGGACATTTTTTAACAGACTTCGATTTTACATTGAATTATAGAGGGAAACTTGGAACGGCTGCTTTTCCACTTCTGAGCACGAGTCCCGGGGAAACTCGATATTTTTTGTCTCGGGATACTTCACTCTAAATACCCAGCGAGTTTGGTCGAGATTGGATTTCTATTAACAGATTTCGATTTTTCATTGAATTATAGAGGGAAACTTGGAACGGCTGCTTTTCCACTTCTGAGCACGAGTCCCGGTGAAACTCGATATTTTCTGTCTCGGGATACTTCCCTTTACATACCCAGCGAGTTTGGTCGACATTAGACTTCTTACAACAGATTTCGATTAAGCATTGAATTAAACAGGGAAACTTGGAACGGCTGCTTTTCCACTTCCGGGCACGATTCCCCGGGAAACTCGGTTTCCTGTGTTTGAACGCTCCCAATGAGTTTGGTCGAGCTCCAACCACTATCAACGGATTTCTATTTTGCATAGAGATTTATAGCAAAACTTGGAACTGCTTTTTCACTTCTAGGCAAGAGTCCCGAGAAAACGAGGTTATTTCTATCTTTGGATGCTCCATACTACATATCAAGCGAGTTTGGTCGATATTGAACCACCATTAACGGATTTCGATTATGCATTTAGTTAGATAGGGAAGCTTTGAACGGCTGCTTTCCCGATTTTAGGAAAGAGTCCCTGGAAAATGTGATATTATCTGTCTCTGGACGCTTCCATCTTTATACCCAGCAAGTTTGGTCGAGATCGGACCACTTTTGACAGATTTCGATTAAGCATTGGATAAAAGAGCGATACTTGGAACGGCTGCTTTCCCTCTTCTAGACAAGTGTCCCTGGAAAACGCGAAATTTTCTGCCTCGGAACGCTTCCCTCTTTGTACCAAGCGAGTTTGGTCGAGATCGGATCACTTTTAACAGATCTCCATTTAAGAATTGAATAATAGTGCGAAATTTGGAACGGATGATTTTCCATTTATGGACACGAGTCCCGGGAAAACGGAATAATATTATCTGTCTCGGGACGCTTTCCTCTTTGTACCCAGCAAGTTTGATCGAGATTGGACCATTTTTGACGGATTTCAATTTTGCATTGAATTTAAGACTGAAACTTGGAAAGGCTGCTTTTCCACTTGAAGGCAAGAATCCCGAGAAAACGGAACGGGATCTTCTGTCTTTGAACGCTCCATACTACCAAGCGAGTGTTGGCGAGATTAAACCATTATCAAAGGATTTCGATTGCATTTAATCAGATAGGGAAACTTGGAATGGCAGTTTTTCCACTTCAAGGCACGAGTCCCCGGTAAATGCAATATTTTCTGTCTTGGGACGCCCCCCTCTACTTACCAGCAAGTTTAGTCGTGATCGGATCACTTTTAAACGATTCAAATTCCTCATTGAATTAAAGAGTGAAAATTGGAACGGCGGTCTTTCCACTTCTAGGCGAGAGTTCTAGTGAAACGCGATATTTTCTGTCTTAGTACTCCCCCTTCAACGTACTCAGCGAATTTTAGGTTTGCATTATCTTTGTTAACAGAATGCTTTTGAAATTACTTTTGAAATCAAAGATAACTCTACGACCGTAAGTAATACAGTTAACCTAAGACAATTATTTGGTTTAATTGCACGACTTCAAAGTATGCAAAAGAAAAACCGTTCAAGGCGAACAATTTGATTGTTGCTCAATAAGATGATTAAATTATGATAGGTACAAAACATTAATTAAGGCGGGCATATTGCTTTGTATTAATTTTCTACAAAAGAGTCAATTCGTTTTAGCATATTGTCATGTCAATTGTAAATCTAATGGTGAGCAAAACAATATCACTTAAGGCAAACACATGGAGATTTAGTGATTTTCTTTTATATATCATTTAGGGCGAACAATTTAACTTATGGTATGTTATAAAAAATCGTTGTTTTATAGTTTCTTTTATTTATTAAAGACAATTATCTAAAAACATGAGACTATTTGGTATAAATCTGAGACCAGAGGAACCAAGTTCGATTCCCTTCTGTAGCATATTTCTCCAGAGTAGTATCCTTGAGCAAGACACTATTTCCTAGCCCTGGTTTCGACGATTACCATTTAAGACGAATATAATAGGAACATGTTGAAACGACTTTGAATTAAATTACGTATTATTGTTCGAACTCAACTTAGCTTGTTTCTTCAGTTTGTCCTTTTGCTGGAATTGAAATGCGGATTGGTTAAATTAGATGTCTCCATTAATCGCAAACAATTTAATTTGCTCTGTTATTACAGAGGCATTCTACGGATATATATTGTTTGCTGTCAGAATTATTGTATGATAAAGCAACAAAGTCTTCCTGAATTAAGGAAGTATCAAAATTAATACCGCAAAGTACGAAAAGGTGAAATTATTTGCGGTTTATAGCTTGTGGAAAGTGACAGCTAAACGTAAATATCAGTTATCAAACTGAAAGTGTTAGTGTGAACAGATTTGATAATACTGGTTGCAGTTATACACACCATTTCAGTCTTATCTTTAATACTCATTTGATACCAATTGATACTTAGTGATGGTCCGTTCATTCATGTTCAAGATTTGATCTGCATTTAATACTTAACATGAACATTTATTTTGCAATTTAACGCTGTGAATTTAGGGGTATAACCATGCTATTAGGCTGGTTCAATAATGTTGAAATCTTCGGAAAGGGATACGTATATCAAAAAGGTGTATATAGCACCATGACATATCTAATTATGTTGGAGCGCGCGGGGGTTGATATTTACGACATGTACCACTGTTCGGGGATTTTGGAGGAAAATATCCACAATGATTACATTGAATGAATTTAAATAAAAAAGCAAGACACTGCTTAGACTTAACCTAATACCGGTCAATCAAACAAAAAAAAAGTCGCTATACAACTGAAAAATACAACACACATTAAACCCCATACCAAAAACAAAACAAACTTACTGTTGCCCGAGCATTTATTTAAGTGCTGTAATTTCCTTTTAAAGATTCTTTCTCAGAGATGTGTGCATTTGGAGCAATAATCGTCATTTTTTTATTCACAATCCTTGTCACTTTACCAAAGACAATTTTCAATTTCTTTACTTATGAAGTTCAAAATTCTGGTTATGTCGTTATTGAACATGAAGTGCGCCGTCGCACCTGTATGTTTTTCTTTGGAAAGCCGTTTATTAATAAACGGAGAAATTCTCTGTCGGCGAACTTTGCTTTAGAGACAACTAAATATATATTTCATATTAATTACCTCCCTTTAATCTTTAATTTTCACATGGAAATTTTTAATCCACGAACACTTGTTATGATAAGTAACTTGAGTTTAATAGGGCATTTGTTCTGTTGAATCTTTAATTTTGTTATCCTGAAAATACCTCTTCTTAATCTTCAGCGTAGATGTATCCTAACATCCTATGTATCAATGTGTTTACTTGCTCACAGAACGGCAAGTGCCTAAACGGTGAGGTTAAACTGAAAACTATGATTATAATCTATTAAGGAAGATCTATTTTTTTTAATATTTATGCTGATTATTTTCCTCCTCACTCGACCCATTTTCGTTTGATGGAAATGATGTATGCATCCATGCGCATGCGTTGAAAACGTATTTTTTCCGAAGACCCACGTGACAATGGTGTATCAAAATTACCACCTCTTATTCTAAGATTAGACGTTGTTTACAAAATTAAACGGTCTTAGATGTCTGCGATTTTGATCTTCTTTGTATAGTTACGATCAGTGTTGGGAAGCTGTTGACAATCTAGTTCCATGTTATTCAGAAATCTTTGTTGTTCTTTTTACGGTAGAAGACGATTTATTTAAAAAGAAAATAAGATCTCCATTTCTGAGAGAGTCTCTTTAATCACGATATCCTTTTTACTAGTCAAATGACATATCGCAGTAATCATTACAACCAATGTTCGCTCGAATGACGTTCCTTTCAGATAAATCTTAAATGATGGAATACGTGTTGGTTGTAATTCACGAAAATAATGAAAAGCACACGTACATGACCCCCGTTGGTTTGTTCGGACGAAAGCTTGTCGATGAGTTATTATTCTTTGCATTCTACGCTCGAGTTCGTCCTATACGTTCACTGACTGGTTGACATTCGGTAGCCATGGCTTACCATTTACGGCATTTAGCATGTTGATGTGCAGTATATCAACTGTTTGTTGAAGGTTAAATGACATGATGCACCGCCTTGCAATGATGGGACACCTATGTTTTGCTGGATGTGCGGAATCGCAGCAAGTCTAAGTGTCTTATTCTGGTATCCGATACCGTTAAAAGTACCACTTATGGCATCTTTGTTTGAAGGGCTATGCTTATGGATTTATATGTTAGAGGCTGTCGTAGAATGTTGGGTTTTTTTTATGTTAGACCAGCCAATACATAATAAAGAAATAACACATACAAAACCATTGTAAAGAAAACACGGGGAGGCTCCCAGCACGTTCATTCTATCTATCAAAACATAAATGGAGAAACCATAGATAGATAAGGCACTAATAGCAAAATTAATAACTAAAACCAATAGAAATATTTGCTAAACTGAACCATACACAATTTAATCAAAACATGCATTTGAATTATCAGACATAGACCAACGATATCGGAGCGCTTAGCAGTTTTGTTGTTGCATACATAAATACGAACGTATATTCTTAAAAATGTAAAGGTATAGAAAAATTATGAGTTATAACTCGTGACATAGGAAGTATAAAACTATTCCGTTGAATATATGTGTAGTTAACGTTTAATAGATTCATTTTGAATAAAAGAGAGTAATTCTATCGACAGGTTTTAAAACAATTAAACGTTTTATAAATGATGCCCGTAAGTGATACTTTTATGGAGCCGATGTATAGGCCCTCACTTTTTTAATGACCTATATTTTCCATGATAACCATTAAAAGTCCACCAAACTTTCAGTTTGCAATGACGTGTATGTCATCTTTATCATTGATAAGTTTCAGGGGTGTGAAACATCTAACTTAGTAATTATTTACAATTAAAACTTATATATATATATTTAAAAAAAAAAACAACGCACAAAATGTTTTTCTATTTTCAGGAAATGGATTTAAACTTCTTTGGTTTCAAGATGATTGGGAGTAGTGAAGAGACCACTGGCGGATATAGAGGGGGGGCACTCCCCCCTAAAAATTGCAAAGGTTATTACCCGGAGAACCTTCTTTTACATAGAAAAGAGTTTCAAATATGAAAATCATACTTCAAAGGCTTTAGAAGGTATTTGGATTAACACAATCTAATCTTAATCTGCTATCCGCAGTTTCACAATGCGTTAAGCGCCGAACGTCCCAATTTAAATTTCCACTGCACTCCATAGATTTGTCCAAAAAATGCCATTATGGATTTTGCTTAAACATAATGTTTCGAAAGGTTGCTAATTCTATTTCAACCGGTCTCTGACAAAACCGGTCTCAAATGCATCTACGTGAAAGGTCATCCCGCATCAGCATGTGCAGTCCGCACAGGCTGATCGCGGGCGGCTAATGCAGGACCACATTTTCCGCTTTTAAGAGCCTTTTGTGGTATTTTTTGTTTCGTAAAGGCCTTCTTTAGATATGATCATATATTCATTGGTGGCGGAAAATGTCGCCCGGGATCAGCCATTAGCAGTGTCAACTGAATCAGTTCAACTCTACAGGCTGATCTGGGAGTGCCAGGCGACATAAATTAATTATGTTGCGCAGAATGAGATGGCATCTTACATTTAGACCGGTTTTGCCATAGCACAGCTCATGATTTATTTATAGAGAAAATTCCGCTAGCATCGATAATATACGTCACTACCAACCTTCAAACATATCTAACATAACCCAAGCAGATATCAAATCAGTGAAAGAAGGATATGGTCCTGATATGCCCGAAGTTTCATTCTTTGACCAAGAGCTTGTTTTGTGGAGACAAATGTGGACATCTCAGACAGACCCACCTTATAGGACCCTTTGGCATGCACTGCAATGTTTCCAAATATAACAACCACACTTGGCTTGATGCTTTTAACTTCGGTTACATCCAGTTCAGTTGAAAGGGCAAACTCTTCATTGAGATTTGTAAAAAATTATTTGAGGACTACTATGACTGAAGAAAGATTTAATGCATTGATTCTCTTATTCATTCACAAGGACATTAAAGTAGATATCAACACAGTCATAGATATATTTGCCACTAGAAACCCAAGTCGTATCCTACTTGAAAATCCAACAGCAGATGTATGAGGGAAGATCAATTTTGTCATGGTGTTTTCAAACGTTGTCTGCTGCATGGCAAATTGGTTTGTTTGTTTGTTTGTTTGGTTTTTTTTACATCGCGTCAACAGTCAGAGTCATATTGCGATTCCCGGCTCAAAGTGGTGGATGAAGACCCCATTTGCTGAACTGCCCACTAGGGCTCGAACAATCATTTGGGTAGAAACACCGACCTTCCACATGTCAGCCGGGAGACTTACTCTCATGAAACGAATTCGCAGCGCCGGGATTCGAACCAGTGGAGAGCGGCCATGTGATTACAAGTTCTGTACTCCAACCACTAGACCACGGAGGCTTTGTTCTGGGGTTTTACATTGCGTCAACAGTCAGTCATATTGCGATGCCCGGCTCAAACTGGTAGAGGAAGACCCCATCCGCTGAACTGCCCACAAGGGCCCGATCAAGCATTTGGGTAGAACCACCGACCTTCCGTATGTCAGCCAGGAGACTTCCTCTCATGAAAATTCGAATTGGCAGCGCCAAGATTCGAACTCACAGCGGAGAGGGGCCGTGTGATTACAAGTTCTGTACTCTAACCACTAGGCCACAGATGCCCCAGGCCACGGAGGCCCCTGTCAAATTAGTAGTTTATAAAAAAACATGGAAAACTTCGTCTATTGTGTTGTTCAACACTTAGCGTAATATTAGTTTAAACTTTTTCTTAGTTTAACCTTGATAACCACGTTGTATTTTTGATTATTATACTCATCCTGGATAAGAATTTGCAGTCTTTCCGCTTTCCAAATGTATTTATGTTTTGAATACAATTATCTATTAAATACCATAAAAATGTAGAGTGACGACATGTTACGAAAACTCATCATAGGCCTACTCCATTTTTTTTCATGGAGCGCCTCATATATTGTATAATTTTTGTCTGTTGTTAAGTCTTTTTCTTGTGCAAAACACTCCTAGATTGCACCAGATGCAACATACGAAATAAAAATTTTCCCGGGGGAGCATGCACCCGGACCCCCTAGCCTTCCTCACGCCCCCCGTAACTCAATTTTCTGCATCCGCCACTGGAGACAATGACTATCACGACAAATTACCTGGACAAATCAATAACGACAGAGGTGAACTTTGACAAAACGATCAATGATGAGACAGATATGACAGAGACCAACACGGACGAATCAATAACGACAGAGGTGAACTTTGACAAAACGATCAATGATGAGACAGATATGACAGAGACCAACACGGACGAATCAATAACGACAGAGATGAACTTTGACAAAACGATCAATGATGAGACAGATATGACAGAGACCAACACGGACGAATCAATAACGACAGAGGTGAACTTGGACAAAACGATCAATGATGAGACAGATATGACAGAGACCAACACGGACGAATCAATAACGACAGGGGTGAACTTGGACAAAACGATCAATGATGAGACAGATATGACAGAGACCAACACGGACGAATCAATAACGACAGAGGTGAACTTTGACAAAACGATCAATGATGAGACAGATATGACAGAGACCAACACGGACGAATCAATAACGACAGGGGTGAACTTGGACAAAACGATCAATGATGAGACAGATATGACAGAGACCAACACGGACGAATCAATAACGACAGAGGTGAACTTGGACAAAACGATCAATGATGAGACAGATATGACAGAGACCAACACGGACGAATAAAAAACGACAGGGGTGAACTTGGACAAAACGATCAATGATGAGACAGATATGACAGAGACCAACACGGACGAATCAATAACGACAGAGGTGAACTTGGACAAAACGATCAATGATGAGACAGATATGACAGAGACCAACACGGACGAATCAATAACGACAGAGGTGAACTTGGACAAAACGATCAATGATGAGACAGATATGACAGAGACCAACACGGACGAATCAATAACGACAGAGGTGAACTTGGACAAAAGGATCAATGATGAGACAGATATGACAGAGACCAACACGGACGAATCAATAACGACAGGGGTGAACTTGGACAAAACGATCAATGATGAGACAGATATGACAGAGACCAACACGGACGATAACATACAGCTTGAAAAAAACACCAATGATATGAACAATAACAACCAATATAAATGTAGCATATGTGATAAAACATTGCATATGTGATAAAACATTATCAAACCGTACGAGTTTTCGAAGACATTCCGTACTTCAGTCGGGAACAGGCTATGTATGCTGTCATTGTGGAAAAGCATTCTACTCTAAATACGATTGGAGACATCATGTACAAACACATAAAGATACCAAGCAGTACGGGTGTAATGAATGCCAAAAGAGCTTTAAAACCAGGGCGGGGGTGCAGATGCACGAGAAAGAGGCACATAAACTTATTTTCAAATTTATTTGTAATTTCTGTGGAAAAAGGTTTAACTATAAAACTGCTTTTGTTGGTCACGTGGCTTTACACGAGGATTCGAAACCCATTAGTTGCGAAAGGTGCGGTCATTCATAGCGGTATAGATCTAGTTTATCTAGACACGACTGCAGACCAGGAAATACTTTTAAGTGTGACCAGTGTGGAAAAGACTTCAAAGCCCAACGGTACCTTACAGATCACTTAAAGGCACACACCGATTCGGAGCTGTTCCAATGTTCGAAATGTGGAACATTCTACAAGTTTCGATCGTCGCTATACAAGCATAAGAAAAGAAAAGGACATGACTAGATAAAAGTTGAGCATACAGCATATCATCATCACTGAAGGCAGTGTTTAAAGGTTATACATCGTTTTAAGAAGGGAGCATAAAACGTTTGGATAGTAGTGCTGTTTACATATTAGAAGTTCGTTTTTATTCAATGAACCTTTAATCATCAATTATTAAAAAGGACACTATATCATTGCTTTAAACATGCCATTTCCAATAGATACTTGTACAAATGTTCATGTTAACTATTTTTTTGTTTTGATAATGATGTTAATGCATATATTTGTTTCAACACATCAATTAGCAGCTCGATAGTTGTAAATATATTGAAATGATTTAATATGTCTGTCAAAATAGTTGTGTCTATTTTTGAAATTTATCTCAAGGAAAATCTCTTTTCTTACGTTTAGTCTTTTGTATTTGAACCAGTGTATAATAGTTCGTAGTCTAATCGACCATGTGTTTTGTTAACATTAACGTTAACATTAATTCATACTTAAAATGTTTAACATAAGATGTAATTGTTCTGTTCACATTCGAGGAGTAAAGGTAAATTACATAAATGTTTTAAAATTATTTTATTATTTCTAAAAGTGTCTATTTTCCTAACAGCTTTAATATGGTTTGTTCTTTGCTTTACGACACACCATCATAGCTCAGGTCATCTTGGATCAAATAGTTAAATTATTATTGCTAGTATCGGGTGCAACAAATTCCAAAGCAACACAGTGGATCGGTGGTTCTACCCAGGTATTTAGTGCACTTTGGATCTTCCATCTGTAACTAGCTTGAGATCACTATGTGCTTAAAATAACGGCGAAGCGACGATAACAGAGGCAGTTCGGTTCCGTCCTATCGACCTTCTCAAAGTCTAAAGTTAATAACAGACGGACGTATACGCTTTGGAACCCCTGACCCTTCCATTACACATAGCCCCTAACCGTAATAGTCAAAATCATTCGACGCGAAGATTGCTTTTTATTTTCTGATGCGGCAATCTAACGTGAGATATTGCCCGATACAAAATGTATCAATATTTCCCCATCTCGTTGGCGAAATAGTTCCAAACTACTATTGATCAATTCTAAAAAAAACTACCTTGGGTCTTGGAAAATATGAAAACCGCTAGTGCTTTAAGATTAATTGCATGGAAAATTAAAAAGTGTCAAATCAGGTTTAGTTGGCATCAATGTTTTATGTATTCTTAACTATACAAACAAGCATATGTTTTATGATATCACATTTGTAGTTATATAATATAAAAAAAAAATTTAAACAAGTTTCGTTTTCAGGAAAGAGCTGTTTAAAAATGTTCTAACTAATCAATATTTTGCATGGGATTATGGTTATCGTGCCATTCCGTATTTGACTATACAACATGTAAGATATGAAATAGTAAAATCATATATGATTAACCTTAAATATGGTATGAAGAACAACATTGATCAACTTTTACAAATTTAAATTGATAATAACATTATCCCGGTGTTAACGTGAGTTTCATTATCAAATTGCTTTTAACAGAACTAGTAAACTATCGTTTTCATTAAGCATAACATGCCTAATATTCGAATGTAACAGTTTTGATAGTGTTACTTAATTACTTTGAAATAAATGCCTGGAATTTCTAAATTAAACTCTACTACTCGTGCTTATGTTAAAAAGTACCAGTATTTTATTCTAGTACTCTAAGTGATAATACATCATAGTTAAACACCGAGTTACTTGTATTCTCTTCTTACAAATGAACAGGTCATGTTTTGTTGACTGTAATTCCTAATCGAGTCGTAGGAAGAATTTTTGACTCGTCGCATTTATGATGATATCGCACCGACAGACAGCCCCTTGCCACCTCATGAGGTTTGCTTACACATGACCTCTTTGATTTGCGCTGCCGTTTTCCAAGTATTGCATGTGAATCAAAAGCATGGTTCCTGGAACGAGATATATAGGGTTTAAATGAAAATACTATATATTATATAGAATTAGTTTAACTAGGTGATAACTTACAAAGTGATAAGAAATGCAGTTTAAAAGCATACTAGCGCTCACAAAAACTGCTTAACTGTGTAATATGAGTTCTACATTATAAGAGAATATGTTAAAACATAGAGAAAAACCACAGGATCATGACAATATACCGCCTGCACTATTTATTATTTATTTTTCAAAGTGCTATTTTCACAAATTTGGTGCCCACCAGTTTAACTTCATTATTTACATAGGAGTAATATCTAAAATAGCCACAAGCGCAAAGAATAACGAGTGGCGATCATCTGGTTAGAGAAATTACATGAAACATATAAAGATACTGTCATTTATCCAATATTAACAACGTAAACATTCAAAATGGAGAATTTCTTGGGTTTTATTGGTTCCCGACAATTCTCGGCTGACCTTGTTTTATCGCTAATTGTAAATAAACATTATCGTATTTACTCTTTTAAAAGCATCATGTGAACGTGTTACCGTCTCAATTTCTCTGTAAAAGAGAATTTAATGTACTTAAAGTTTATTTTCAATTATTCTAGAACTTTCACAATTTAAGTCTAAATGAGCGCAAGTATGGCTTTAAAGTCAAAATGTCTTCACCTAAACATTTGAAAGCAAATTGGCATATAAATTGAAAAACCCTATAACCAATAAGCGCAAAACTGCAATCGCGCTTCTAAAGACTGCATCGCTTGTGCTCCACAGTCTAAAAACTAGTGTTACCTCGGTATTATCTTCAGTGCTGAATGTTGATCACCCGTACATTCCTTGGTGCGTTTTTTACACCGAAACTGAGTTGGACAATGACACGGGAAAACTTAGCGAAACAGGCATCAAAGGCAGTTGCAACTATTTTCAAATTCCAAAAACATTTTGGGTATTTTCCAGCAAAAGACGCTTTTAAACTATTTGACAGCATGGTACTTCCAATTTTATGCTACGCATAGGATATTTGAGGATATCAATACTCAGACTGCACAGAACGAATTCACGTCAATTTTTGTAAACGTATATGTGGTCTTAAACAATTTGTCCCAGGTTTCCTTGCACTGAGTGAATGTGGTAGAACACCTATCTACGTTAATTATATGACTAAGTGTGTTAAGTATTGGATAAAACTTCTACAGTTACCAAATGATAGATACCCGCATCAGTGCTATCTTATGATAAAACACATAGACGACGCAGGTCGAAACACATGGGCTACAAACATTAGAAAGCTACTTTTTGAGAATGGTTTCGGGTACGTGTGGATCAACCAGGACGTGGGTGACGCCAGGATGTTCATGTCGGCGTTTACAGATCGCATCAAAGCCTGTGCCATACAAAAGTTACAATCGACTATCAACGCTTCTCCAAAGGCAGAACATTACAAGTGCTATAAAACTCTTTTAAACACAGAGCGATATTTATCTGTAAAAATGCCCTTTCCTAAAAAAAGAGCGCTTTCGAACTTCCGATGCTCAGGACACGAACTTATGATAGAGAAAGGGCGGCATTTGAATATCGATCGAGAAATACGATACTGTACTTATTGTTTAATTAATCATGATTTGTTTCTTATTGAAGACGAATTTCATTTCTTTTTTATCTTTAAATTGTATTGCGATATAAGACTAGAATGCTTCAATACAACGTGGATAACTAATGCCATTTGTAGGGAAGCATTTTATAGCATTATGTCGGATCCCAGAGAGAGCAGTATACTATCATTGTCTACGTACATATACAGGGCTTCACTTCTAAGAGAAGAGTACTTAAAAACAATTGAGAAAAAATAGATGCAAACACTTTTTCATTATTATTATTATTGCTTTATTAGTCGTTCATTACACTGGACAAGCCAATATCATTCAGATACTGTTTCTAATACAGGAGCGTCTTCTATTTCATTTACTCACTTGCAGATGTATTTCGATGGGTTTCGATGGGTGTGTGCATGACTGGACCGAGTCGTATTTTGCAAAATATGACTTTGTCCGGTCTTGCGCCGGGCCGTCGAATCAAATCCATGTACATCTGCTAGTTCTATACGGCTAATTGAATATGCAAAAAGTATCTGCTAAATCAATGCACTTGTATTAGTTTGTAAATTAATGTTGTATGTTTAATCAATTCATTTTAACATGATTGCTATGCTATTCATTGTGTATATTCTGGGCCGGAGGCCTTTATTTACAATAAAATTTATGTTGTGTTATGTTATGTTATGTTATTCTTCATTTTCAAGATAGCTGCATTTATCATTTTCGGATAATAGTTTTGTCTGTGGATAAACTGGTCGCTTTGATGTGCTGATTCTAAAAGTTCTCAAAAGTAAATTAAGACTTGTACATAAATATGTAACACCAAGCGTTCGTTTTACCTTAATCGTCAGGTTGTCATTACAATAACATTTATATATTTGATATTTGGCTCAGCGATAAGGGAGCGTTTGGTGTAGCGCGTTTCAGTATTGTGAACTTCTTTTTCGTTTCAAATAGGTCATATTGTTCCGCGAAACACATCATTTTAATAACTTACGTCTCTTTTTCTTTATTTTCATCTTTTTCCTGGCCCATCTCCATTTCTTTCTTTGTTTACCAACGGATAGAAGCCGGTGCCAGTACGTATAGAAGCAGGCAACGCACGTTTATACGCAAAGAAGCCGTTTTGATTAACCACCGTGTTCTTGGGGTTGGCAACACAAATTGAATTGACGTTACGAATGCCGGTCTGTATGGCTATTAAGATTCATTTGCAGTTTATCGAAATATTTCCACAAAACTTATATTTTTAAAACTTTATTCAAATGCTCAATACTGATGTTTCAGTTCTCTTAATCTACCTTCTATTATGGGAGAATATATATGACGATTGATTTCCCAAAATCTTCGGCAAATTCAAACAAACTGCAATTAAGTGGGGGCCAAATTCGATAACTAAATAATGGTTACTAGTTCATATCTTAATCACAAGATCAGCAATTCTATAATTCTGGACTGAAACGAAGCTGAAGTTAATCTGCAGTCTGACGATTTACAAAATATTATCTTTAATAAGTAGTTGGTCTTTTCACCTACTCTAGAATGAGGTTATGTGTTTTTGTTCGAAATTATATTTTAGAAGATTTGAATCATGGAATTAACTTCAACCATTTCCCAAACAATAACGACATTTGACCACTTTGTTGCAGACGACTTTAGAAAACATTGTGGGAAAAGGAGAAATTGCTCGTAACGAGCAATTTTTCCTTTTCTCACAATGTTTTCTGCCCTTCGAAGTGGCGAAACACGATAAATGTCCAAATGATGAAAAAAGCTTCGTTCACGGATCATTATTGAGACTAGTGCTCGATCTATCGATGTTGCATTTTGGCCAAGTATGCTCCCTTACTCCGTCCACATCTATATAGATCTATCATATGTCTTTTCTAGAAATCCAAAAAGAAGGAGGGGAAATTCGCCCCTAAATTTGAAAATAAGGGGCCGATTTCTTTATACGCGTCGCGCATGCTCTGTAAACGTATACATATAGCGATCGGTCGAGCATCCCATCGTCAGAATCGTTCATTGTAATCTGTCTATAACTTTGTGAATTCTTATCAAATTAAATCGTCGTTTTTCTTCTATATAAATCTACTGCTTATTGATTTGTTTTTGATGCCTTTGTGATATGCATGATGGAGGTCAAAGGTAATGCAAACAATCTGCGCTAATTTCCCAACATCCTAGAACTTCTAGTAGAAGGTATCTAACGGCATCCATATCTAGGCTGTGGGATTTCCCCCCAACTTGGAATCCGTTCTATCAGTTCTATTTTGATACAATTCTATTGTTTTGTAATATGCAAATGATTTTGTAAAGTATTGCAAATAAAAATGTTGTATATTGTATCTTCTACGCAGTAATATTGTTATGAAATAATAATAAAAAAATATCACATTTCAGCTGTTACTTTTAATTTAGGAGTTGATTTCATACTACTTTACTAGAACTGGACGGTTCACATTAAACAAATAATCTGCTGTCATTTTTTTCATTATTAGAAAGAAAAAGAAATATTGCCTGATGTTTCTTTAGAAGCCGGGAAATACACCGTGTTTATTATTTTCGTAACCACACAGGGCTGGCGCTGTCGAACCATTTGCCACAAAAAAATAAAAGTGGCTCCAATATTGGCTCAGACATGTTCGCCAAAAATTGTCATAAAAAGTCCCTTCAACTGATAATAATCCTATTGTTTAGAATGAGTCAGCTGGGGTAATTAGACCTATTGAAAATCGGTAACCAATCAGGCACAAATCTGTCACCTGTATGAGAAAACATAGCCGAAATTTAGATGCCCTCTGAGCAAGATTACCGCGATCATAGAACAGCTTCCTCCTGCTTGACACAAAACGTGATGAACAGCAACTTTACCCATGAAATGTGTGAACAAATACAGTTCAATTTGGGAATGACAAACCTTGCAAAGCAGCATATTTTTCAAATGAAATTAGCAACATAAGTAATTCTATTTTTAGTACCATGTTAGGGAAATTTGGAAAGTACTTATAGCACTGTATTGGCATACTGCATTAGAAATTGTCTTCTGTGGCAGTGGGGGAAAGGCATACTGGTGTAAATTTAAAATGTAAACATGTATTTATATTCCACTAAGTGAATGACTGATAGTTTTGCTTATTTAATAATTTCAGTTTATTAGAGAGGATACATATTGTAGCCCATGAGTTACTACAATTGAAGACTGACAAGGGGATCTATTTTAGGAATTTTGAGATTTAACCTTGATAACCACGTTGTATTTTTGATTATTATACTCATCCTGGATAAGAATTTGCAGTCTTTCCGCTTTCCAAATGTATTTATGTTTTGAATACAATTATCTATTAAATACCATAAAAATGTAGAGTGACGACATGTTACGAAAACTCATCATAGGCCTACTCCATTTTTTTTCATGGAGCGCCTCATATATTGTATAATCTTTGTCTGTTGTTAAGTCTTTTTCTTGTGCAAAACACTCCTAGATTGCACCAGATGCAACATACGAAATAAAAATTTTCCCGGGGGAGCATGCACCCGGACCCCCTAGCCTTCCTCACGCCCCCCGTAACTCAATTTTCTGCATCCGCCACTGGAGACAATGACTATCACGACAAATTACCTGGACAAATCAATAACGACAGAGGTGAACTTTGACAAAACGATCAATGATGAGACAGATATGACAGAGACCAACACGGACGAATCAATAACGACAGAGGTGAACTTGGACAAAACGATCAATGATGAGACAAATATGACAGAGACCAACACGGACGAATCAATAACGACAGAGATGAACTTTGACAAAACGATCAATGATGAGACAGATATGACAGAGACCAACACGGACGAATCAATAACGACAGAGGTGAACTTGGACAAAACGATCAATGATGAGACAGATGTGACAGAGACCAACACGGACGAATCAATAACGACAGGGGTGAACTTGGACAAAACGATCAATGATGAGACAGATATGACAGAGACCAACACGGACGAATCAATAACGACAGAGGTGAACTTTGACAAAACGATCAATGATGAGACAGATATGACAGAGACCAACGCGGACGAATCAATAACGACAGGGGTGAACTTGGACAAAACGATCAATGATGAGACAGATATGACAGAGACCAACACGGACGAATCAATAACGACAGAGGTGAACTTTGACAAAACGATCAATGATGAGACAGATATGACAGAGACCAACACGGACGAATAAAAAACGACAGGGGTGAACTTGGACAAAACGATCAATGATGAGACAGATATGACAGAGACCAACACGGACGAATCAATAACGACAGAGGTGAACTTGGACAAAACGATCAATGATGAGACAGATATGACAGAGACCAACACGGACGAATCAATAACGACAGAGGTGAACTTGGACAAAACGATCAATGATGAGACAGATATGACAGAGACCAACACGGACGAATCAATAACGACAGAGGTGAACTTGGACAAAAGGATCAATGATGAGACAGATATGACAGAGACCAACACGGACGAATCAATAACGACAGGGGTGAACTTGGACAAAACGATCAATGATGAGACAGATATGACAGAGACCAACACGGACGATAACATACAGCTTGAAAAAAACACCAATGATATGAACAATAACAACCAATATAAATGTAGCATATGTGATAAAACATTGCATATGTGATAAAACATTATCAAACCGTACGAGTTTTCGAAGACATTCCGTACTTCAGTCGGGAACAGGCTATGTATGCTGTCATTGTGGAAAAGCATTCTACTCTAAATACGATTGGAGACATCATGTACAAACACATAAAGATACCAAGCAGTACGGGTGTAATGAATGCCAAAAGAGCTTTAAAACCAGGGCGGGGGTGCAGATGCACGAGAAAGAGGCACATAAACTTATTTTCAAATTTATTTGTAATTTCTGTGGAAAAAGGTTTAACTATAAAACTGCTTTTGTTGGTCACGTGGCTTTACACGAGGATTCGAAACCCATTAGTTGCGAAAGGTGCGGTCATTCATACCGGTATAGATCTAGTTTATCTAGACACGACTGCAGACCAGGAAATACTTTTAAGTGTGACCAGTGTGGAAAAGACTTCAAAGCCCAACGGTACCTTACAGATCACTTAAAGGCACACACCGATTCGGAGCTGTTCCAATGTTCGAAATGTGGAACATTCTACAAGTTTCGATCGTCGCTATACAAGCATAAGAAAAGAAAAGGACATGACTAGATAAAAGTTGAGCATACAGCATATCATCATCACTGAAGGCAGTGTTTAAAGGTTATACATCGTTTTAAGAAGGGAGCATAAAACGTTTGGATAGTAGTGCTGTTTACATATTAGAAGTTCGTTTTTATTCAATGAACCTTTAATCATCAATTATTAAAAAGGACACTATATCATTGCTTTAAACATGCCATTTCCAATAGATACTTGTACAAATGTTCATGTTAACTATTTTTTTGTTTTGATAATGATGTTAATGCATATATTTGTTTCAACACATCAATTAGCAGCTCGATAGTTGTAAATATATTGAAATGATTTAATATGTCTGTCAAAATAGTTGTGTCTATTTTTGAAATTTATCTCAAGGAAAATCTCTTTTCTTACGTTTAGTCTTTTGTATTTGAACCAGTGTATAATAGTTCGTAGTCTAATCGACCATGTGTTTTGTTAACATTAACGTTAACATTAATTCATACTTAAAATGTTTAACATAAGATGTAATTGTTCTGTTCACATTCGAGGAGTAAAGGTAAATTACATAAATGTTTTAAAATTATTTTATTATTTCTAAAAGTGTCTATTTTCCTAACAGCTTTAATATGGTTTGTTCTTTGCTTTACGACACACCATCATAGCTCAGGTCATCTTGGATCAAATAGTTAAATTATTATTGCTAGTATCGGGTGCAACAAATTCCAAAGCAACACAGTGGATCGGTGGTTCTACCCAGGTATTTAGTGCACTTTGGATCTTCCATCTGTAACTAGCTTGAGATCACTATGTGCTTAAAATAACGGCGAAGCGACGATAACAGTGGCAGTTCGGTTCCGTCCTATCGACCTTCTCAAAGTCTAAAGTTAATAACAGACGGACGTATACGCTTTGGAACCCCTGACCCTTCCATTACACATAGCCCCTAACCGTAATAGTCAAAATCATTCGACGCGAAGATTGCTTTTTATTTTCTGATGCGGCAATCTAACGTGAGATATTGCCCGATACAAAATGTCTCAATATTTCCCCATCTCGTTGGCGAAATAGTTCCAAACTACTATTGATCAATTCTAAAAAAAAAACTACCTTGGGTCTTGGAAAATATGAAAATCGCTAGTGCTTTAAGATTAATTGCATGGAAAATTAAAAAGTGTCAAATCAGGTTTAGTTGGCATCAATGTTTTATGTATTCTTAACTATACAAACAAGCATATGTTTTATGATATCACATTTGTAGTTATATAATATAAAAAAAAATTTAAACAAGTTTCGTTTTCAGGAAAGAGCTGTTTAAAAATGTTCTAACTAATCAATATTTTGCATGGGATTATGGTTATCGTGCCATTCCGTATTTGACTATACAACATGTAAGATATGAAATAGTAAAATCATATATGATTAACCTTAAATATGGTATGAAGAACAACATTGATCAACTTTTACAAATTTAAATTGATAATAACATTATCCCGGTGTTAACGTGAGTTTCATTATCAAATTGCTTTCAACAGAACTAGTAAACTATCGTTTTCATTAAGCATAACATGCCTAATATTCGAATGTTAAAGTTTTGATAGTGTTACTTAATTACTTTGAAATAAATGCCTGGAATTACTAAATTAAACTCTACTACTCGTGCTTATGTTAAAAAGTACCAGTATTTTATTCTAGTACTCTAAGTGATGATACATCATAGTTAAACACCGAGTTACTTGTATTCTCTTCTTACAAATGAACAGGTCATGTTTTGTTGACTGTAATTCCTAATCGAGTCGTAGGAAGAATTTTTGACTCGTCGCATTTATGATGATATCGCACCGACAGACAGCCCCTTGCCACCTCATGAGGTTTGCTTACACATGACCTCTTTGATTTGCGCTGCCGTTTTCCAAGTATTGCATGTGAATCAAAAGCATGGTTCCTGGAACGAGATATATAGGGTTTAAATGAAAATACTATATATTATATAGAATTAGTTTAACTAGGTGATAACTTACAAAGTGATAAGAAATGCAGTTTAAAAGCATACTAGCGCTCACAAAAACTGCTTAACTGTGTAATATGAGTTCTACATTATAAGAGAATATGTTAAAACATAGCGAAAAACCACAGGATCATGACAATATACCGCCTGCACTATTTATTATTTATTTTTCAAAGTGCTATTTTCACAAATTTGGTGCCCACCAGTTTAACTTCATTATTTACATAGGAGTAACATCTAAAATAGCCACAAGCGCAAAGAATAACGAGTGGCGATCATCTGGTTAGAGAAATTACATGAAACATATAAAGATACTGTCATTTATCCAATATTAACAACGTAAACATTCAAAATGGAGAATTTCTTGGGTTTTATTGGTTCCCGACAATTCTCGGCTGACCTTGTTTTATCGCTAATTGTAAATAAACATTATCGTATTTACTCTTTTAAAAGCATCATGTGAACGTGTTACCGTCTCAATTTCTCTGTAAAAGAGAATTTAATGTACTTAAAGTTTACTTTCAATTATTCTAGAACTTTCACAATTTAAGTCTAAATGAGCGCAAGTATGGCTTTAAAGTCAAAATGTCTTCACCTAAACATTTGAAAGCAAATTGGCATATAAATTGAAAAACCCTATAACCAATAAGCGCAAAACTGCAATCGCGCTTCTAAAGACTGCATCGCTTGTGCTCCACAGTCTAAAAACTAGTGTTACCTCGGTATTATCTTCAGTGCTGAATGTTGATCACCCGTACATTCCTTGGTGCGTTTTTTACACCGAAACTGAGTTGAACAATGACACGGGAAAACTTAGCGAAACAGGCATCAAAGGCAGTTGCAACTATTTTCAAATTCCAAAAACATTTTGGGTATTTTCCAGCAAAAGACGCTTTTAAACTATTTGACAGCATGGTACTTCCAATTTTATGCTACGCATAGGATATTTGAGGATATCAATACTCAGACTGCACAGAACGAATTCACGTCAATTTTTGTAAACGTATATGTGGTCTTAAACAATTTGTCCCAGGTTTCCTTGCACTGAGTGAATGTGGTAGAACACCTATCTACGTTAATTATATGACTAAGTGTGTTAAGTATTGGATAAAACTTCTACAGTTACCAAATGATAGATACCCGCATCAGTGCTATCTTATGATAAAACACATAGACGACGCAGGTCGAAACACATGGGCTACAAACATTAGAAAGTTACTTTTTGAAAATGGTTTCGGGTACGTGTGGATCAACCAGGACGTGGGTGACGCCAGGATGTTCATGTCGGCGTTTACAGATCGCATCAAAGCCTGTGCCATACAAAAGTTACAATCGACTATCAACGCTTCTCCAAAGGCAGAACATTACAAGTGCTATAAAACTCTTTTAAACACAGAGCGATATTTATCTGTAAAAATGCCCTTTCCTAAAAAAAGAGCGCTTTCGAACTTCCGATGCTCAGGACACGAACTTATGATAGAGAAAGGGCGGCATTTGAATATCGATCGAGAAATACGATACTGTACTTATTGTTTAATTAATCATGATTTGTTTCTTATTGAAGACGAATTTCATTTCTTTTTTATCTTTAAATTGTATTGCGATATAAGACTAGAATGCTTCAATACAACGTGGATAACTAATGCCATTTGTAGGGAAGCATTTTATAGCATTATGTCGGATCCCAGAGAGAGCAGTATACTATCATTGTCTACGTACATATACAGGGCTTCACTTCTAAGAGAAGAGTACTTAAAAACAATTGAGAAAAAATAGATGCAAACACTTTTTCATTATTATTATTATTGCTTTATTAGTCGTTCATTACACTGGACAAGCCAATATCATTCAGATACTGTTTCTAATACAGGAGCGTCTTCTATTTCATTTACTCACTTGCAGATGTATTTCGATGGGTTTCGATGGGTGTGTGCATGACTGGACCGAGTCGTATTTTGCAAAATATGACTTTGTCCGGTCTTGCGCCGGGCCGTCGAATCAAATCCATGTACATCTGCTAGTTCTATACGGCTAATTGAATATGCAAAAAGTATCTGCTAAATCAATGCACTTGTATTAGTTTGTAAATTAATGTTGTATGTTTAATCAATTCATTTTAACATGATTGCTATGCTATTCATTGTGTATATTCTGGGCCGGAGGCCTTTATTTACAATAAAATTTATGTTGTGTTATGTTATGTTATGTTATTCTTCATTTTCAAGATAGCTGCATTTATCATTTTCGGATAATAGTTTTGTCTGTGGATAAACTGGTCGCTTTGATGTGCTGATTCTAAAAGTTCTCAAAAGTAAATTAAGACTTGTACATAAATATGTAACACCAAGCGTTCGTTTTACCTTAATCGTCAGGTTGTCATTACAATAACATTTATATATTTGATATTTGGCTCAGCGATAAGGGAGCGTTTGGTGTAGCGCGTTTCAGTATTGTGAACTTCTTTTTCGTTTCAAATAGGTCATATTGTTCCGCGAAACACATCATTTTAATAACTTACGTCTCTTTTTCTTTATTTTCATCTTTTTCCTGGCCCATCTCCATTTCTTTCTTTGTTTACCAACGGATAGAAGCCGGTGCCAGTACGTATAGAAGCAGGCAACGCAAGTTTATACGCAAAGAAGCCGTTTTGATTAACCACCGTGTTCTTGGGGTTGGCAACACAAATTGAATTGACGTTACGAATGCCGGTCTGTATGGCTATTAAGATTCATTTGCAGTTTATCGAAATATTTCCACAAAACTTATATTTTTAAAACTTTATTCAAATGCTCAATACTGATGTTTCAGTTCTCTTAATCTACCTTCTATTATTGGAGAATATATATGACGATTGATTTCCCAAAATCTTCGGCAAATTCAAACAAACTGCAATTAAGTGGGGGCCAAATTCGATAACTAAATAATGGTTACTAGTTCATATCTTAATCACAAGATCAGCAATTCTATAATTCTGAACTGAAACGAAGCTGAAGTTAATCTGCAGTCTGACGATTTACAAAATATTATCTTTAATAAGTAGTTGGTCTTTTCACCTACTCTAGAATGAGGTTATGTGTTTTTGTTCGAAATTATATTTTAGAAGATTTGAATCATGGAATTAACTTCAACCATTTCCCAAACAATAACGACATTTGACCACTTTGTTGCAGACGACTTTAGAAAACATTGTGGGAAAAGGAGAAATTGCTCGTAACGAGCAATTTTTCCTTTTCTCACAATGTTTTCTGCCCTAACAGAAGATTATTTTCCAATTTAATCACATATTGAAATGTCGTCTGCAAACTCTTTCAATTTGGGACAGTCGAAAAAAACGTTGTTTGGGAAAGGGTTAAGTGCTGATCTTAAACTCAATTAACGTCAACAAACAAGACATACTTTTGTCTACCAATTCCAGGACTTAAAAAGGTATTTGTCAATTGATAGTTAGATTTTTAGCACTAGTTCATTAATCACTTTATTTTTGTGATATTTTCTACTGTTAATTTTATTTCAGTTAACCAAAATTGCTGTATTGTATTATTGACAGACACGTTTCTCCTTTTCCTTAATATTTTTGGTATTTGGTGTGCTTTCATGGTTTATCAACATCATTACATTAGTGAGATACGTTTTTATATTTATAATTATGTGTTATATCTATCCAGATTTGTGGGTGACATTGGTGCAGGGGTAGAGCGGCGGGCTCTTGTACCGAAGGTCCCGGGTTCGAAGCTCCGTCAGGCGGGGTGAAAATTTCCGGGACTAATCCACAAACCAGCGCGATTACTGGATAAGTATCCAGGAAGAAGTCATCGAGAGTGGCTTTGAACAAGCTTTAATAAGCTTCCGTCACAAAACCGGTGTATATTTTAGTGTCGAAAAGAAACGGGGACGAATGCAAGGAACTATATAATTGACCTTTGACCTCACCTTTGACCCCAGGTAAACCCCAAATCAACAAAGATGGCGTCGCATTGACTGGACTGAGATAATGTTTTCAGTTTTAAGGTAATCTTAGATCGCATGAATACTGAATCAAATATGTAAATTTAACAGATCAATGTCGAAACTGAATTTACCCTAATATACAAAATAAAACTCTCGTTCGCCCTCTAGCTGTTTTTAAACATGTAAACTAACTCTGTCAAAAAACTTAACTTTGTCACAGTCTGTGCTCGATCTAGTCCAGATAACTGGGCTCGAAGGCTATTGCTATTTTGACTGACGCCTTCGAAGTGGCGAAACACGATAAATGTCCAAATGATGAAAAAAGCTTCGTTCACGGATCATTATTGAGACTAGTGCTCGATCTATCGATGTTGCATTTTGGCCAAGTATGCTCCCTTACTCCGTCCACATCTATATAGATCTATCATATGTCTTTTCTAGAAATCCAAAAAGAAGGAGGGGAAATTCGCCCCTAAATTTGAAAATAAGGGGCCGATTTCTTTATACGCGTCGCGCATGCTCTGTAAACGTATACATATAGCGATCGGTCGAGCATCCCATCGTCAGAATCGTTCATTGTAATCTGTCTATAACTTTGTGAATTCTTATCAAATTAAATCGTCGTTTTTCTTCTATATAAATCTACTGCTTATTGATTTGTTTTTGATGCCTTTGTGATATGCATGATGGAGGTCAAAGGTAATGCAAACAATCTGCGCTAATTTCCCAACATCCTAGAACTTCTAGTAGAAGGTATCTAACGGCATCCATATCTAGGCTGTGGGATTTCCCCCCAACTTGGAATCCGTTCTATCAGTTCTATTTTGATACAATTCTATTGTTTTGTAATATGCAAATGATTTTGTAAAGTATTGCAAATAAAAATGTTGTATATTGTATCTTCTACGCAGTAATATTGTTATGAAATAATAATAAAAAAATATCACATTTCAGCTGTTACTTTTAATTTAGGAGTTGATTTCATACTACTTTACTAGAACTGGACGGTTCACATTAAACAAATAATCTGCTGTCATTTTTTTCATTATTAGAAAGAAAAAGAAATATTGCCTGATGTTTCTTTAGAAGCCGGGAAATACACCGTGTTTATTATTTTCGTAACCACACAGGGCTGGCGCTGTCGAACCATTTGCCACAAAAAAATAAAAGTGGCTCCAATATTGGCTCAGACATGTTCGCCAAAAATTGTCATAAAAAGTCCCTTCAACTGATAATAATCCTATTGTTTAGAATGAGTCAGCTGGGGTAATTAGACCTATTGAAAATCGGTAACCAATCAGGCACAAATCTGTCACCTGTATGAGAAAACATAGCCGAAATTTAGATGCCCTCTGAGCAAGATTACCGCGATCATAGAACAGCTTCCTCCTGCTTGACACAAAACGTGATGAACAGCAACTTTACCCATGAAATGTGTGAACAAATACAGTTCAATTTGGGAATGACAAACCTTGCAAAGCAGCATATTTTTCAAATGAAATTAGCAACATTAGTAATTCTATTTTTAGCACCATGTTAGGGAAATTTGGAAAGTACTTATAGCACTGTATTGGCATACTGCATTAGAAATTGTCTTCTGTGGCAGTGGGGGAAAGGCATACTGGTGTAAATTTAAAATGTAAACATGTATTTATATTCCACTAAGTGAATGACTGATAGTTTTGCTTATTTAATAATTTCAGTTTATTAGAGAGGATACATATTGTAGCCCATGAGTTACTACAATTGAAGACTGACAAGGGGATCTATTTTAGGAATTTTGAGATTGAAATTCTGATATTGTGTCTTTATGCTACAATAAGTCAATGCCTTATATATAGGTTGTGACAAATCTTTAAAACTCAGCGGGCTCTTCCATGCAAAATCTTTTCCTAAATCAAGATTTTTCATCAGTTCCCATGTGCTTTTGATTATATTAAATACCTAACAAAATCATGTTTATGAGGTTTTCGATTTTATTCATACTGGGGTGAGAATAATGTTAATGCGAAAAAAAGGCTGCATATCTAATGAACTGTGGCTCAAATGGCTCAAGATATTTTTGATTGGCTCAAGCTGTGGCTCAATTATTTTTCAACCTAGCACCGGGCCTGCCACTGCTGAATATATAGTGAGCATTGCATTTTACAATGGAAAAGGGAAAAGAAGGTATTATCACCTTTTACCCAATGTATGGAGGAAATAGCTCTGTTGTTTCAAATCCTGGAAGAAACACTACATGTAGGTATTGTTGAGAAGATAAAAAAATCACCCAGACTAGTCTCAATAATGATCTGTGAATGAAGCTTTCTTTACAACATTTGGACATTAGTCGTGCTTCGCTACAAAGGCGTCAATATCCTTCTAGACCAGAGATCTGGACTACACCCAGACTAGAATGTATGATTGTATGACTTTTTCATTTGATTAGAGCATTGGGTTTGAGTACCAATTGAATACTGGGACAGTTACATTTTTCATGTCTACTTTGTTTTCTAATTGATTTCTGCTATACAACAGTATTGTTTGGTATGTCTTCAAAAATCTCTTACTGCGACGCAGTTCAGGCCATTCAGGCCTTTGATTTTTAAATGGGGGGGGGGGAGATTATTAAATGCAATTATTAAACTCATGATGCAAAAGTAACTTAATAAATTCCTATTGTATTAGTCTATATATCGAGGGCTCAATGCAAGACTATAGTAAGAGCTTCATGTTTGTGAAGCACTTACTATAGTCTTGCGTTGATCCCTCGATATATATGCCCAAAACTCAATTAATGAGTGTTTAACCATATCAATTATCATATGTTACTATCAAAAGATGTTCGGTGATGGTTCAGGTTACTTATAGAAGTCTGTTATCCGCTTCCTCGTCATGCATGATCAAGGAGTGACATATGCACTACATAAACAAAGTCTTTTCTCGGAAGATTTACCTCCCTTGCTAAATTTAGACTAAATCTTCGTATAATGATTTTAACTGTAAATGTGCATCAAAAGTTGGTTCCTTAAAGTTCATTCAACTGTATCGTAAAACTAACTATTTTTATTTCGAGTGTTCTGTCACAATATGCTGAGCACAGCTGAGTGTATTTTTTACAATCCAAATGTTTATTAATTAGTTATATATGGGTATCGGATGCGCGGTTTTCTCGCATGCATGTAGAAAATGAGCGCGATCTATGAAAAAAGAGGGGCTGGGCAATTCGCGTAAATGTGCGTTCTAGAATAGACACTGCAAAATGTCACACTTTATTTGCTCTAGGCCTTATAAATGTGTTGAAATTTTATTTTCATTTATTTTTTAGTTAAGACATATTTTATCCATCATTTTATATACATATGTGCACACAGATATGTACAGTAATTAACAGATGAAAAGGATTAAAACAAAAGCTTGGTACATAAAGACCGTTTCCTTGATGTTTGATAGACTAAGAAATATATTTGATATATGCTGTTTTTAAATTTTCTATAGCAAAATGAGAAAAATAACAAAATGGAAACTGAGAAAAAAGCTAAATTGAGAACAAAGGACAGAAATGTTTGATAGATAACAGCAATGTTGAGTCAAATGGCTGTTTCCTTGTATGTCTATAAACAATGTATTGCCTATAAAGTTTTATTGTGATTCAAACATTTAAGTGAAATTTTCACAGATTGAGGGTTTTCATTGTTTTAACTTAGATGTCTTCTATCCATAAAATGACTAATACATACACAGTTCTATAAAACTAGATTATTGTCATTGATATGCATATCAACTCTGTTTGGTAAAGATATTATTGCATATTAAATAACTGTTAAACAAGTTGTTTTGTCTGCTAGACAAAATTTGTCATGCAGATAGAACAACTTCTTTAACGGTTATTTTATAAACAATGATCTATTATTTTTGTCATGATGTTGAAGATGATGTCCATGAACTCAGATGAGCAATATAGGGCCATCCCAGTCCTCTTGTTTAGATAAAAGGCTGCCTCTAATGTATCTTGGCTATATTTTAGTTGGACCATATAGTTCTACAGTTTGACCTAAGTAAAAGGTGCCTATGATGATCTCATGGAAATAACTGTTAAGATGGCATTGAATTGATCACTAGAATCCTTAGTTAAAAATGCTACAACCATAACACATTACTCACAACTTTTAAAGTTATCATCAAGCATGTTGCTGGTTGATATTTTTTCTTTATTTACTAATTAAGTTGTGGATGCACAATACCAAAGTCAGCTATACATGTGTTTTATTTGATTCAAAGAGAATTAATCACAAAGATTATGTTTCACTTACAGATGAAATAATTATCAATAAAGATAAAATCTTTTAAGTTTTACATGTGTTTATATTTCAGATGTAAGACGTAAACACGATAATTTTCCAGAGGAAGTTGTCTAACAGTACAATGGGGGCAGGTCAGGGTGGGAAGAAAGGATCTGTCTATGGTGTCATCAAATATGTGTTCATCACCTTTAATATACTAGTTTGGGTTTGTATGAAAACATAAATATCTGTCTAGAATACATGTTATTTCCTTATTTTAAATCATCCATGGCAAAGTAAGACAGATTTTTTAATGTGCTAGATTTTTTTTCAACAGTAGCATTAAAGCTATTGACATTCTGTCATATTCAGGTATAAAGACTGTTTAAAAGGTGTTTAATGAATGTGGCTTCTGGTCTCAAATATGTATTTTCACCCTAAGCTAGACACATAGAGCAGATATGACTAATTTTGCCTTGTTTAACTGATAGATTTCCTGTGGACGATGCCCTGTGAACGCGGACGATGCCCTGTGAACAAACACGATGTCCATATTTATAACAATATACAATGATAATTTTTCGCCCAAAAAATCTCATGATATTTCCCCAAAACTCATTACTTTCATTCATTTTAATCATTTTTTATAAAAAAAAACGTTGATTTTTAAGTTTTGGTAAAAAAGGCGCATTGATTTAATTTAGAAAAAAATCACGGAATAGAGAATGTTTTTATCTTGTGTATTTCAGCTGCTAGGGTTTGGTGTGTTGACAGTGGGTGTATGGATGCATGTAAATCAGGCTCCCTACTCCAACCTACTGCCAAACTCCTCGTTTCTAGGGGCCACTGTCCTTGTGATATGTATTGGTGCCATAACCTTGATTATTGGCTGGTGTGGGTGTTATGGGGCAATTCTGGAATCTCAATGCATGCTCATCACAGTAAGTAATCTACATTTACAGAATACATTTTGAATATCTGGTACAAGTGTTTTCTTTTGCCCAGTGGTTAAAGTACATGTTTAAAGTGGTTGAAAACAAAAGCTACTTAAGAAATCCTGCATGTTTAAAGATGGTTGAAATCAAAAGCTACCATTATGTCCTTTAGAAATCCTGCATGTTTAAAGCTGGTTGAAAACAAAAGCTACTTAAGAAATCTTGCATGTTTAATGATGGTTGTAATCAAAAGCTACCATTATGTCCTTTAGAAATCCTGCATGTTTAAAGCTGGGCGAAAACAAAAGTAACTGTTATGTCCTTTAGAAATCCTGCATGTTTAAAGCTTGCTGAAAACAAAAGCTACTTAAGAAACTCTGCATGTTTAAAGCTGGTTAAAAACAAAAGCTACTTAAGAAATCCTGCATGTTTAAAGATGGTTGAAATCAAAAGCTACCATTATGTCTTTAGAAATCCTGCATGTTTAAAGATGGTTGAAAACAAAAGCTACTTAAGAAATCCTGCATGTTTAACGATGATTGAAATCAAAAGCTACCATTATGTCCTTTATAAATCCTGCATGTTTAAAGCTGGCTGAGAACAAAAGCTACTTAAGAAACTCTGCATGTTTAAAGATGGTTGAAAACAAAAGCTACTGTTATGCCTTTTAGAAATCCTGCATGTTTAATGATGGTTGAAAACAAAAGCTCCTGTTATGCCTTTTAGAAATCCTGCATGTATAAAGAACTAGAAATCCTGCATGTTTAAAGCTGGTTGAAAACAAAAGCTGCTTAAGAAATCCTGTATGTTTAAAGATGGTTTAAAACAAAAGCTACTGTAATGTCTTTTAGAAATCTTGCATGTTTAAAGCTGGTTGAAAACAAAAGCTACTTTAATGTGTTTTAGAAATCCAGCATGTTTAAAGCTGGTTGATAAAAAGAACTCCTGTTACGTCTTTTAGAAATCCTGCATGGTTAAAGATGGTTGAAAACAAAAGCTACTGTTATGCCTTTTCAAATCCTGCATGTTTAAAGCTGGTTCAAAACAAAAGCTCCTGTTATATCTTTTAGAAATTCTGCATGTTTAAAGATGGTTAAAAAGGGAATGTTGATAGATGTTTTTATTACGAACAAAGCAATGTCTTGCTCTTTACCCTTCAAAATACATTTTTTATATGGGATATCACTGTCCAAAATGTTACAATAAAGATTAAATATTTACTGTATATCTACTGTATATTTATTTTTCAGTACTTTTCACTAGTTTTGATAATATTTTGCCTGGAAGTAACAGCCACTGGGATATGTTTGTCCTATAAAAAGGAGGTATGTAAACATGTATGAATTGTTTATATTAGCTCACCTAAGCAAAGCCTTATCAAAATGAGATTTGATGATCAATAATTCTCTGTCATGCATTGTGAGGTATCAAGATCTTCACATGCCAAATGTTATCATGATCTTTATTTTTGTGTACTTAATGAATAATGATACAAAAAATAATATTTAATAAATGTTCTATTCATAAAATTTTTGATAAGGTTGTTTGGTAAAACCTTGTTACCACTTAAGTTGTCACAGTATTGATCCTGCCTTCAGCTAGCCTTGTTCATTGTTTGTCTTGGTATCAGCTAGATCACATTGGATCAGGGATGGAGTCAAATGTAGGTCTCTTATGTCAAACCATAGTAGAATAATGATGCCTCTCTAGCAATAATATTGACCCCCATCTTCAATGTTGCCCTGCTTGTTTGGCTTTACAACACTTTAGCTAAGGATGGCGGATATTAAAGAAATTCATTAAAACAATCTTTCTCAAAATTTTCAGTTCTTGTTTCCAAGATAAGGAAAAACCTTTGAACTAATTTCCGTAAAAATTGTCCTTAATTTCGTTATTTTTCCTTTTTCATCATGTATACATGCTACATCACATATCCTCTAAGGGTACTGGAAAGAAATGTATAAGCATTGTTTTATTATAAATCCATTTCATCTGTTTTGTATAACTTGGTACCTTTGTATATTGTGTATATTCGGATGAATAAAATATGTTTAAACTAATATAGTTATTGATTTTATTGAACATATCTTGGTCAACTTCAGTTGTGGGTCAATAACATGGCTGCACTCTTTATATACCCATGGATGCTAATGAAGACAATTCATCTTTAAAATAATTCTTTGTGATTATTTTTGTCAAATAACACAGTCACCTTGAACAAAAATTGTTTGCTATTTTAATCAAAATAGATGTCTTTGGATTGGATAAATTGAAATGTTGTCTAAAGCTTTAAGAATTTGATCATAGGTGATACCTGGTAATTTGAGCTTTTTTTGAGGGACTATTCTATGTTACAGGTTGAGAGTTACCTTCATGATGAAGTGATGTTGAGTATTAATCGTGACTACAGACCTGGTCTACAGGAGTCCGGTAGAAGGGGAGTGGTGACAGTGATAGACAGCATACAACAAGATGTAAGTTCATACAATATCACAATGCTAACATGTAGCCTTGAACAATTATAGGGAGGAACATTTATTTGTATAAGTTTTCATACACTAAAGTTGGAACATATGTTTTTGAATATGAAGAACCTGTCTATCACAGTTGTTAAATTGATGTTTATGTTAATAAGTGAATTTACTGTCAGTAATAGGTCAATCCTCAATTTCCCTTGCAGAAATGTCTTTAGATAAACACATTATTGTCAAATGTTTATAGTTTTTATTCATCAACTTTGGGAAAAAGGTATTCCCTTCATTATTGCAAAAGGAAAAGCTATCTTTTCATGTAAATTTCCTCCATTTGATTGGAATATATAAAGTGAACACACATAAAGTCGCAATTGATTTAGGTTGTAGCTCATATTTACTATATTTTCTTTACTAAAAAGCTTTATGTCTAAAGCTTGTGAATTTGTAAGACACTTTCAATTTGCATTTATTAGCACATAGAGCCTGTCTCACACATTACTGCACTATAGACTTTCTAATGAATATAGATATGTTGAGGAAAAGAGTATCTAAGGAAAGTGTTAAAAGCATACTAGCGCTCAGAAAAACTGCAAAACTGGGTAATATGAGTTATCAATTATGAAAGAATATGTTGAAACATAGCGAAAAAACACAGGATTATGACATTATAACGCCTGCACTATTTATAACCTATTTTTTAAAGTGCTATTTTCATAAATTGGGTGCCCACCAATTTAACTTTATTGTTTACATTCGAGTAACATCTAAAATAGCAAGAAGTGCTCAGATTAATGAGTGACAATCACCTGGTTAGAAAAATCACACGAAACACATAAAATACTGTCATTTAACAAATATTTACAACATGGACATTCAAAATGAAGAATATGTCTGGTTTAATTGATTCACAATGTTTCTCGGCTGACCTAGTTTGATCGCTAATTATAAACAAACCTTTTAGTATTCACTCTTTTAAAAGCATCATGTGAATGTGTTTCAGTCTCAATTCTTCTGTAAAAGGGAATTTAAAGTACTTTTAAGTGAATTTACAATTATTCTAGAACTTTCAAAATTTAAGTGGAAATGAGCTCAAGTATGGCTTTAACTTAGATGCAAACGGAACATGAGTCATACCTGTCAAATCTTCATCATATTTCTTTCACAAACATCAAAAATACTTTTAAGATCAAGGGTTAAAACAATTTTGTAGACATAGACCGAAAGTTGAAGATCCTTGTTAGACAGGTCCCTGATCTATAAATAAAGTTTATCTAAAAGAAGAATATAGCCTCAAATTATGTAAGATTGCTACTATTTAAAATTTATCTTTTCCTATGATTGAACAAGAATTTGGTGTCATAAATAGTTTGATCTCATTCTTCACAGAAAAAGATCTGACATAGATCTGCCATTTAATCTTAAAGGCATGAGTCATTTAATTTAAAAGGTACTGTCATTTGATTGCAAAGATATCAGCTATTAATTTGAAAATATGTCTACCATTTAATCTATAAGGCATCAGTAATTTAATTCAAACGACATCAGCTATTAAATGGAAAAAAATTAAGTCATTAAAGACATAAGCCATTTAAATATGTAAAATGGGCACATTTGAAAGTTAATGTTGTTCATGAATCAAAGCTTCCATTAGATATTTCATGAGGTTGAAATCTAAAGCAATTAGATGATGGGAAATACTTGTGTTTGAATACTTACATAAATATGGATTGTCCTTAAAACCAAACTAAATGATAATCAAACAGATGATCTATATATAGAAGATTCTTTCAAAAGCTACTTAACACTGACTAGGCTCTGTAAATGACCACTTTGGTTTAGGGAAATGTGTTAATTGCAACATTGCCTTTTCATTTTAAGTAAATGTTATGATACCCCTTTCATAAGTCTCAGGGGATCTTATAAAGATATTCTCATTAGGAAGGAGTCTGAAATACCATTACTACAATGCAATTGTTATTGGGGAACAAATCAAGTTTTGAGATAGCATTATGCAAGTACATTGTATATTTTAAGATTATTTACAAATTTCAAGAGCAAATCTGACATGAAGCATATTTTTGTGATATGATTACAGTGAATGGTCTTTGTCTATTGGCAGATCTTTGTAGTGTAACATTTGCTTTATAGGGGAGGGGTTTTCTTATTTGATTACATCATTAATTTTTTCAGCTGCAATGTTGTGGAGTCGACAATCAAACAGATTGGTACAATATAGAGGCATGGCCAGACAAACATAATGTCCCCCAATCTTGCTGTGTTCAGCCTGTGGATGGATGTGGAGAAGAGAGTAGTGGAAAAGTAACATATTCACAGGTAGACAACCACCTTGTTTGTAAAGGCATAGCTTAATATCTTCTGGAATCAGCACACAGCAGTGTTCCCAGTATGTCGAGTCTAAGACAATGAGTAGCAATGAACAGAATGTTACTTTAGTGTGTTAAGCCTACTGGAAGATAAGTAGCCATGTACAAAATGACAGTTCATACAGTATGTTAAGTCTACTGGACAATGATTAGCTATATTCAGAATAGTACTTCATACAGTATGTTAAGTCTACTGGACACTTCATACAGTATGTTAGGTCTATTGGACACTTCATAAAGTATGTTAAGTCTATTGGACACTTCATACAGTATGTTAAGTCTATTGGACAATGATTAGCTATGTTCAGCACAGTACTTCATACAGTATGTTATGTCTACTGGACAATGATTAGCTATGTTCAGAATAGTACTTCATACAGTATGTTAAGTCTACTGGACAATGATTAGCTATATTCAGAATAGTACTTCATACAGTATGTTAAGTCTACTGGACACTTCATACAGTATGTTAGGTCTATTGGACACTTCATAAAGTATGTTAAGTCTATTGGACACTTCATACAGTATGTTAAGTCTATTGGACAATGATTAGCTATGTTCAGCACAGTACTTCATACAGTATGTTATGTCTACTGGACAATGATTAGCTATGTTTAGAATAGTACTTCATACAGTATGTTAAGTCTACTGGACAATGATTAGCTTTGTTCAGAATAGTGCTTCATACAGTATGTTAAGTCTACTGGACACTTCATACAGTATGTTAAGTCTATTAGACACTTCATACAGTATGTTAAGTCTATTAGACACTTCATACAGTATGTTAAGTCTATTGGACAATGATTAGCTATGTTCAGAATAGTACTTCATACAGTATGTTATGTCTACTGGACAATGATTAGCTATGTTCAGAATAGTACTTCATACAGTATGTTAAGTCTATTGGACACTTCATACAGTATGTTAAGTCTATTGGACAATGATTAGCTATGTTCAGCACAGTACTTCATACAGTATGTTATGTCTACTGGACAATGTTTAGCTATGTTCAGAATAGTACTTCATACAGTATGTAAAGTCTACTGGACAATGATTAGCTTTGTTCAGAATAGTGCTTCATACAGTATGTTAAGTCTACTGGACACTTGATACAGTATGTTAAGTCTATTAGACACTTCATACAGTATGTTAAGTCTATTGGACACTTCATACAGTATGTTAAGTCTATTGGACAATGATTAGCTTTGTTCAGAATAGTACTTCATACAGTATGTTATGTCTACTGGACAATGATTAGCTATGTTCAGAATAGTACTTCATACAGTATGTTAAGTCTATTGGACACTTCATACAGTATGTTAAGTCTACTGGACAATGATAAGCTATGTTCAGAATAGTGCTACATACAGTATGTTAAGTCTATTGGCGCTTCATACAGTATGTTAAGTCTACTGGACAATGATAAGCTATGCCCAGAAAAGTACTTCATACAGTATGTTATGTCAACTGGACAATGATTAGCTATGTTCAGAATAGTACTTCATACAGTATTTTAAGTCTATTGGACACTTGATACAGTAGGTTAAGTTTACTGGAAAATGATTAGCTATGTTCAGAATAATACTTCATACAGTATGTTATGTCTACTTGGCACTTCATACAGTATGTTAAGGCTACTGGACACTTCATACAGTATGTTAAGTCTATTGGACACTTCATACAGTATGTTAAGTCTATTGGACAATGATTAGCTATGTTCAGAATAGTACTTCATACAGTATTTTAAGGCTACTGGACACTTCATACAGTATGTTAAGTCTACTGGACACTTCATACAGTATGTTAAGTCTACTGGACACTTCATACAGTATGTTAAGGCTACTGGACACTTCATACAGTATGTTAAGTCTACTGGACACTTCATACAGTATGTTAAGGCTTCTGGACACTTCATACAGTATGTTCAGTCTATTGGACACTATACAGTATGTTAAATTTATTGGACACTTCATACAGTATGTTAAGGATGTTCTCGTTAGTTTTTTCTGCGCACATCATCTGTGCATCCAAGGGAGATAATAATCTGTTACCGAAGAGGTATTTGAATAGTAGTCGGATAATTGTTTTTATTCAGATAAAATTACTGTATGCAGATTTTTTTCAAAGAATAAATATATTCTCCATACTATTAAAGTTTATTTACATTTTTATATATTTCTCATGCATATTGAGCCCCAAGCTTCTATTTTTCAAATTTTAAGTTATTTCAGTCGTTTTTATAAATGATTTTTAAGTACGGTTACCATGGAATCTGTTATTTTACAGAAAAACCAACTTGTCAACATATACTTTTTTTTGCATTTTATATTTCAAAATTTAATTTTGCTTCACATACTGAAAAATAAGAAAGTTCTAGGAAAGGAATTTCTAAATATTTTCATTTATTTGTAATATACATAACAATTTTCATTGTTTTTTGTCAAATAAAAAAATTTGAAAAATTAATTTGGATTACAAATGTTATTTAGATTGTTATAATTTTAAAAAAAATTGAATTACAAAGTATTGAATGTATGAATTCATGTTTTTTATGAAAATAAACCTCCCAGAAAATAGTTTATTACCTTTGAAGATGGCATGGTCATTTTGCCCCAAACGGTTACCATGGAAACTGTCATTTTACGAAAAAGCTAACTCGTCGACCTACATTTCTCTTTTTATTTTTGAATTCACAATACAATTTCAAATAACATATTAAAATTATAGAAAATTCTATAAAAGGATTATTTTGTTATAAAACAGTAGAACATGTCCTTAAGGCTACTGGACAATTAACTGGTTGCCTTTATTAAAGTTGGCCTTTGGCTTCTCAGCTAAACAAGTGAAATATTTCCAAACATATAAATTGGGCATCGTGATGTTTTACAAATAGAGTTGAAAATCGGAAAGAAACATTATTATGATTTCTTTCAAAATATTTGGTGGACCCTAATGCACATTGCAATCATGATTAGTTATAGACATATAATAATAGTTAAATGTTGCGACAAACAAATAAAGTGTTTGGCTGGCAATTGTAGTTGTCAATAAGCTTCATTTCTGATTTTAAAGAATCACTAGTGTTTGCCCATCATTAGGTGTTAAACCTAACTGCTTTAAAGCAACACTTTTTCGTGATTAGGAGTTAATGCTATTGCAAACTATCAAAGGTGTCCTTATTTCAAAGGTGTTTAATGGGGTGACATACGTTATCATAACATGGAAATAACACCTGGATACCATGTTTACATGTAAACAGCTGTTTGATGATTAATTAATTTGTAGAGTGCTGAGATGTGAAAGAAACTATTATTTTCAAAAGTTTGACTTCACAAATACAGTAATATTGGCTCAATGAAAATGAATATACAAATAGTTATCACGGTGCAAATATTCCGATCTAAGTCTGAATATTGGAGTATTCGTTCCCATCACTAATATTTTCAGGAGGTTACATAAGACTTTTTCATAATTGCCAAATTTGTGGTTTGAGCTAGTTCTTCTAGGAAGTCCCCCGGCTTTCTTGTTGAAGATTCATAGTTTTTCTGAGTTGCTTTATTGAATGATAAACCAGGGTTTTCAATGATCTTTAATGCTATTGATGCAATGTAAAAGCTTCGTAGATCAATCAATGCTTTTGATTTACAAATATTTTGTGAGTTTACCTTTGTTTCAATGAATTTGCATTTGCCATAACTACTTTTGTACTTAATTCAGCATGTAATGAAGAGTTTGTTACCCTTTAAGGTTGTATTAAATTTTTCGGTCTTCATCAATTTCTTTGCAATAAACTGGCCTAGTTTAATGAGAAGCAAAATCAGTAAGCTTGACATAAATGCCGTTAAATGAGGCATTTGTCTGTGAAAAGTTTTTTTTATATAAAATGCATGTTCATATCTTGTAGGGCTGTTTACAAGAAATCAAATACTGGCTAATGGGACACATGTACACACTTGGAATTCTGGCGCTAGTTCTGGCAGTGGTTCAGGTAGGATATACAACTTGTCTCGTCCTTTATAGCTCTCCTTACATTTCCAATAATCTAATTTAAAAATGCATAGAAATTCCCAACTCCATATCCCTTTTTCATGTACATTATAACAGTCACATCATACATAATTTTATAGTTTTTATTCCACTTTCATTGACTTTTCTTCATTACAGAAATTTAATTAGCACAAAAACACGAAGTATCTGCTAACAATATCTTCATTTAGTAATATGTGACTGATTCAATTTTCGTACTTTCTTTGGCTGTCAATGACAGATATTCATCATCTTTATTTGCCACTTTGTGTGACTGTGTTATGTTTCATCAGTTGTTGTGGACTTGATTATGCATGATGTAAATGTTTTTTGTAATTCATGCATATAGAAAATATTAGCAGGCTCACATTCTTGCATGTGAATACGGTATGTATGATAGAATTATAAAGGTAGTGTTTTTTGCCTTATTTGATAGGAATGACCATAGGATCAATGAATTGTAATGACTTTAATGCATCAATAATCAACACGTTGTTAATGGAAAACTTTGCTTCCTGATGTCATATCCAGTAAACAGAATGGTTATTACCTTCTAGCGTACCATTCAGCATACTTATTCATCGATATTCAATTAAGTCCTGGGTTTTTTTTTCACTTTCCTCAACCCTGTTGCACATGGGCAGTAATGTGCAAAGTTAAGATAATACCCTCACATGTCTTTACACCACTGCAGTATGGTTGGAAAAATGTTTTCACTGTGAAACGATTGTTTTTAAATTTTCAGATTTTAGCTATGTCCGGTGCACTGGGCTTGTATTGCTGTCTCAGAAAACACAATTCATCCCGATTGTGACTGAATGAACCAACATTAATGTTCGAGTGAAAACTGCCCACCAAACACATCTGATACAGAGAAGATGAAAGGATATGTTCCCTAATGTGGACTTTTACTGGATAGTTTCCTAGTTTAGTCTCAATGCTGGAAATGTTCATGTTTATACTTTCTGATTTTGGCTCTATCAAATATTAAACATGACTGGTGTATACATATGGTGGTTAACTCATTATCAAATGGGTGTCAGTGGTTTGTCAACTTTTTGTTTTGTCAAGGTGATAAGAGGGTTTTCTTTTACATCTCTCGGGAATAATAAGTTGAACAAAATGTTTATCTTTGTTGTTTGGCATGTCTAGTGACCTAGCCATGCCATTAGTTCATGGTACAGTAAACTGATTTTTTGCATCAGTTCATGATACAGTGATTAAGTCATTTCTGTCATTCAACTGCTTTTTGTATGTTAGTTAATTGATTGATTTTAAATATAAAATCTTCTAAACTGTTTTAAGAGTAAGGATAAGTTGCATAAGGATTAACAAACAAGTCAAAAGATTTTGATAGCTTGAATTGCTATGCCAACATGCTATTATGGAGCCAAGAAGTTCAAAATAGTCAATCCTTTTATTTATCATTTATATGTAGTATACATTTCCCAGTGTTAGTGTCTTTGGGTTTTTATGAGAGCAATGACACAAAGAACAATTGCCCATTGAAGCAGGATCAATATTGATTGATTTTGGCTCTCTTAAGATCTGTAAAGCAGAATCAATATTGACTGATTTTGACTCTCTTAAGATCCTTTAAGCAGGATCAATATTGACTGATTTTGAATCTCTTAAGATCCTTAAAGCAGGATCAATACTGACTTGTTTTGGCTCTGAGATCCGTAAAGTAGAATCAATATTGACAGATTTTGACTCTCTTAAGATCAGTGAGACTGGATCAATATTGACTGATTTTGGCTCTCTTAAGATCCGTAAAGCAGAATCAATACTGACTGATTTTGACTCTCTTAAGATCTGTGAAACAGGATCAATATTGACTGATTTTGACTCTCTTAATATCTATGAAACAGGATCAATATTGACTGATTTTGGCTCTCTTAAGATTTGTAAAGCAGAATCAATATTGTCTGATTTTGCATCTCTTAGATACGTAAAGCAGAATCAATACTGTCTGATTTTGACTAAGATCCATAAAGCAGAATCAATATTGACTGATTTTGGCTGAGATCCATCAAGCAAAATCAATATTTACAGATTATAACTCTACTGATCCTTGAAACAAAATTGAAACTTACTGATTTTATCTCTCTATTGATTGATTCTTGAAGCAGAATTGATATTGACTAGTTTAAACTGTCAATGATCTCTGTAGACTCTATAATGTATCTGCTTTAATGCAACATATAGACTGATACTTTACTGGACAGTTTAGATGTATGTGTATTTAAGACACTTTGAGACAAGGAGTTCTATGTACAAAGAAAACTTTCCCTTCAAAATAATTCTGCTTGATAAATCATCAATACTTGTAAGTATATTGGAAATGGTTTGAAAAGACTAGATATTGTGGTTGTTTTTATGGGTATATGGTTTATACAGATTACAGAATATGTTAGCTAGAGCTTTTTATGTTTCTAGAGTGTCTGTGTTTAATTGTTTTATATATACAGAGTTTGTATTGTAGGATTTGTTTAATCATTTAAAGCCTAGATGGTCTTGGTATATCTGTTACTTAGGAAGCTTTAAACCTGTATTTGTATTGGACCAATAAAAACCACACACTAATTTGTCCCAATTCAATCCTACAGGAGAGTATATTTCTTTATTTTAAAATGTTAAGCTTTAAACAAATTCCATCAGCACTTTCATGAAGAGTCCTGTTAACCGTTTAAGTCATTATGCTTCCCTTGACTGCTGCTTCTGCCACGAGATACTGTAAAAACCACTGTAACAAAAGGATGGCTTACTCTCAATGTGTAATTCATTATTTCATTAGAAAGGTTTCTAGTAGAAACCCATTGCTTTATACATTACTGCCCATGCTTTGTTTTGTTGTCTGAATCAATTTAGTCTAAATTAAAGGCACATAAAAGGAGATTAATGCTATATAAAACTATATTAATTGGTAAACTTTTGGTCTGATTCAAATAGTTATCACAAAAAAAAACCATCAGCACTACTTAAACGTGAAAGCCAACAAGAATTAACCCAGATTAACCAGTTTAATTGTGAGATTCTTCACCCCTGACCTTGACAGTTGATACACAAATGTTTGAACCAACCAACCAGGAATTGTTATTTTGACTATGTAAACAAACAGGTTGTTGATAAACATGATTGTATTGGAGTCTACTATATTTCAAGCCCAAAATAACTTATGTTAAAGGAGTCTATTTAATAGGGTCTCAATGCATTCGGAAATTAATTGTCATGACTTTTATTAAAATAATAAAAGAACTCCATATATTTTTTTAGTAATTTATTTCTACTTATCTCCTTTTATGTGCCTTTAAGGATATATGTTAAGTAATGAGTTGACCAGTGTTGATTTTCGTGTTATGGTTTTAGTAAGACGTCCCATAGTCTGGGAGATAAGGTTGAGGATCGATGTCTCTTCACAATAACATCATATCTAATATGCCAATATTTAAGGGCTAACAATACCACACCGTAATTCAGTCTAATTATAGGTTGTTTGAGTATAAATGGAAATATCTGGTTATTACCATTGGACACTCATGAATAGTTATTGGTTTAGTGTAAATATCTCAAAGTAGGTATTGGTGGACAAAACATAAGCCATACATGTATGTTAAATCATACATCTAGATACATTTAAAAATACAAACTTATGCCTAATTAAAACTGTAGATACAAGTCTGATCAGGACAATAATACCATCTCTATTGGTACTCTAGATTATTCAGTTTGTTTGTGTATGAAAAACCATTTCTTGAAGGAGTTTTGTTTTATAGATTTGCTGATGAAAAATGTCGGACCATCACAGTCATTTTGATTTTATAATGGTTGTCTAAAACTTCATGATAACACATTTATTTTGTAGCACTATTTTTTCTATTTTCATCATGTTGCTAAGCAACAAATTATTTTAATCTTATATGTATTGTGTGGTTTTTATATATAGAACACAGAAAAAGGGAATAAAAGTGATTTTAAATAGTTTAGATTTGTTGATTGTTTAGAAAAAGTACACAGATCTATTTGGAGGAGGTATTTATCCGATGTTTTGTATGACTAATGGCGGACTATCTCACAGATAGATTTTAACTTTGAAAACAAATTGTCTCCTACCCATAAAATGATAACAGATTATTGACAGCTTTGCGACCCCTATATAACTGTATAATGAAGATAATAGATCATTTGTATTGCAGATATTGAAAACAGTTTTAACGCATTTATTTCATAAACAACAAGCTAATCCCAGTTGAACGTCATGATATGCTGATAATCACTGTTATCACCAAGTAGATAAATCCACAGATTTGTTTAAGCCTATGAATAGTAACTTAACTAAAATTGACATTGATTAATTAGCCATACTTCGCTTGTCATAACAATGTTTTGTTTACCATCTGGGTTTTCCCGTAACGATTTTCCAAGCATAGTTCAAATAGTTCTGGTTATCAAATAACAACCACATACATTTACATATGATACATGTAGCCGGTATTAGATTTCAATGGAGTTGGTGTAAACTCTTAGCTCTCCGAACTCGTCATAATCGTAGGGGGTGTTAACGGTACAGCTAAACAGCGGATATGGCGTTTCAGACCTACACTATGTTGAATTTAAAAAAAAGTAAATAGCCATCATCAATAATCCAAAATATCTCACATTGTTTTATATATCTTTCACTTTTACACGTTTACATTATTAGTATGTTCCCATTGTTTGGATTCACTAATGTTTAATAATGTCACGTGTGACTTGACACTGTCTAGATAGGAGAAAAAGAAACAAATTCATTGCGAATTGGGTTTAGAAAGCATTGTAAAAAGAATGGTGGGATGTGAAAATACTTGTCCAATGCACATGATTTAACAAGCGTCCTGCGTTTGGAACACCTAACTGTTTTTATCATGATGGTTTTGAAATGTTGGTTAGCATAAAAAAAAGAAATCCTGCTGTCTTCTTGCAGAATCAATCTCGAAATAGGACTGCTGCAGATAAGAAAATACTGATTCGGTTTTGAAACGTGTATCGGGTCCCTCTCGGAGTAAAGCCATCGTGGGTCACCTATTCAGGTACTAATCACTTAGTACGTTTCTTAACTTCGAGAGAAAGCCAACCACTCTACCGAATCGCCCATAAGAGCCGGCTTCCACAACGAGACTGTAGAAGTAGTATTTATACATAAACCCTATTACTGTCACAGTGTGTTGTTGGTTCCCAAATTACCTGTAAGTGTCAGGTACTGCGTCAGTCGGAAATACTTTTGTCAATCTGTTCCAGTTATTGAAAGTAAAACGTTCATGATTGAGATATGAGAAGAAACAACACTTTATCGAACTGACAGATGTACATGTGGCGAACATGTCGATATGCATGGCAATAACCGGATGGAACATAAAGGCATCCATGAACTAGGCTTTACCTTTGGCAATACCTTGAGGCACACACTTGTGAGGTTTGAGCAGCAAATTAGTTTTAACTAATTTACATCGGTTCCTACAACTTGGATTAATCACTCTAGATCCTGCTTCCTGGATACACAACCAGTAATCGCGCCGATTGTGGATTAATGAAAAGTCGCAAGGCGGACCCCTTCCGCTTCTCACTGGATACGACCTTCGTTTCCGGAGGCCGACCCTCTACCGCTGGACCTCTGTCCCAAACAGCAAATTGTTAATATAAACAAATACTCGGAAATAGAGAAAACACAAACGTTGATTCTGGGACATACATATTACACAATACCAAAGGAGGGAGCGAGTTTACAGACTAAATGCGTACGTCACAACCTCAATCATGTTTGGTGTTGATGAGACTTTCGCCTGAAAACATTCATATCAAAGTGCTGAAGGCATTGAACTTGGACGACATGATTCAGATGAATGAAACATTTTAATTCTTTATTTTGAAAATGCAATTGCTTATGCAAAAGGTAATGCTTGGAATACGAGTCAAGACAGAGGAACTATCTAATAGCTTTACGCAACAACCCATCGTCTTTTCGGTAAACTATTAAAAGGTGCACACTTACCAAGGCAAAAGATTGGTAGACCTACACGTATTTCAACGACTTATTCTCAGATACCACTGATCACTCAGAGACCATGTATGTCGACGTGAGTCAAGATAAATTGAATCCGGCCCGATTTCTTGATATCTCGTTTTCGGATGGTGAAATTAAAACCGCAATTGGAAATCTTAAAAGTGAGAAAAGTCTCGGCCCAGATGGATTTGCATCCGAATGTTATTAGCAAAAGTAATATGACATTTCCCATATTCTCACAGACGATCTTCGTTACTTGACTTTGGTCCAAAAAGCTTAGGAAAGAATTTAATCTATCCGATTCACAAGAAAGTCGTGGTAAATGGCCTAAATAATAACCGCGCAATATCTATGATAAATATAACAATGTAACCCATGAATCCCAAACTGGTTTTAGTGCGGAATATTCCACAGTCGATAACATTATCAGTTTACAACGCATAGCACCGCCACCTCCCCATCCTCCTCCTTGAGGTTTATTATGTGTTTTATGTGTTTTGATGTTTTGATTATTTTTTTCTAGTGTATGTTTAGCACATGCATATGTTTTGTCCGCCACCTTCTTTGCATATGAATTGTGAGAATGATTACTCTTTCATAATTGTTTTGTTATGTAAGACTAGTCTATGATGACAAATGTATGTAGTCTTTTACTCATTTAATACATTGCTTATCTCATATTGTTGAAATGTCATATTATTAAAATGACATCATGTTTATTTCATGTTGATTGAATGTTATTTAAGATTTATGACATAATGTTTTATTTGATATTGTTTGAACGTCATTTTAATGAAATGATTAAAATGAAATATTATCATCTAGTCATGCCTTCACTGTTTTACTTAAATATAGATGCAAATAACTGAGTTAGGAAAAATTGTGAACGAAAGCATACACACCATGTGGGAGGCATAACCATAATTATCAACACGACGAGGTAGATTTTACTGTCTTTTTATTGATTTTTTCAAAGCTTTCGATCGAATAAGACACCATGAACTCCAGGAGTGTCTTATTTGGAAAAGCATTCATTTAATTTCTTTCAATTTTACAATCAATGTACGGGAGTTTATCTGCGTGTATATTAACGCGAAATACTACCACGAGTTATTTCCCTTACACGATAAGAACTTGTCAGGGCTGTATTCTTTTATCCTCTGCTATTTTCGTTGTTTATCAATGACCTAGCATTACTTTTACAAAATAAGAGAAATTCAGGAATAAGTCTTTTGAATCGAATTCCTTATATTTTAGTATAATGTTTTCCGACGACATCGCAAATCGTGCTGAATCTGCCATTAAATTTCATTATAAAATGGAAATTTATGCAAGCTAATATAGAAAAAAAATATATTGCCTTCAGAAATGGTGGACGAA